>QEPC01007448.1:934379-961217 GCA_003113815.1 Sphenodon punctatus | reverse complement strand
GTTACTTTTCCTTGGTTCCCTGTGGGGGTTCGTTTGACCACGCTTCCCGGGACCTTCCCCCGGCTAGCCCGGGAAGTGTGGTTGAAACTGACCCCATGTGGGTATTGAGCATGATGAACATCTGGCGCGCGCCGTTCAGACGTTCATGGCCCTTTGGCCCCACAGGGGGGTTCAGCGTGGTTCAGTGTGGTTCAGCGTGATCTCGTAACGTCTGAAATCACCCAATGTTAAAAATCCAGTATGCCAATACTGATGATTATCGGATTAATCCGATATACCTGATTATCGGGTGTATCGGATTTATCTGATACTGCTATTCCCACCGTGTGTGTGTGTGTGTGTGTGTGTGTGTGTGTGTGTGTGTGTATAATATTATATTACAAATTTGAATAAACAAATTAATTAAAAATAAATTAATTAATTAATTTTAAAAAATCTTCCTCTGCATTATTTGGATGGGCGAAATGGAGAAGGGAAGCAGGAGAGACCATTCTGCTGCCCGTAAGACGGGCAATGGGGAACATGGCAGAGGTGGCAGGGGCCGTGCCAGTGGAATGGCAGACATCAGGAGCAGCCCGAGCCCATCACCACACTGCATAGGTCTGATTTTGAGAGACAGGCTTCAGAGTCTCCCAGCAGTGGCACTAGGGGTGTGGTTTGGCATCACTTCCTGCCAGTGTCCTCCACTGCCATGCAGGGCACTGGAAGGCTGCAGTCCAGGAGGCTGTGGCTGTCTCTGCTGCAGCTGCAGGAGCATGTGCAGGTGCTTCAGGGTTGGATGTTCATCATGGGCCACCAATGTCCCCAATTATTCATGGGATCCCCAGCAGTCCAGGGTTGGTGGATACCGGCCCAGCTGCAAGAAGCATGGACCGATCCCCAGGCAATGGAAGCAGGGAGAGGGGCATCAGTAGCAGTAGCAGCAGATATAGGGGGCACAGGGGAAGTGGCAGCAGCATGGGCAGTTGATCAGCCTCAGGGTCCCAGTACTCCCCTTCGTGGGACATCACTCACATTGGGAAGAGTGAGGCAGACACTAGTCCTGTGGAGATGTCTGGTGCTGAGGCAATGGCTGTCCCTCTGAGAGCTGTGTTGCCATCATGTTCTGCCCCTCCCATCACAATGTCAGTGGTGTGTCACCTGGTGCGTGCCAGAAGGCAGGAGGTGGCAAAAAAATCCTCCCTATGGACACATTTTAAGTTAGTGCAGGTGGAAGATCCAAGGAAGGTGTAGTGCAGTTTGTGTCAGAAGGTGGTGAAGCGTAGGCAGTTGCTCACCAACCTTGGCACAACTACCATGTCAAGGCACCTGAAGGCATGCCACAGCACTGTGCTGCTAAGCGGGCAGGTAGGGGCGGTGGACGCCAACGGGTTCCCGACTGCAGCGGCCAGTCATCTGCCTCCATCAGCGGGCAAACATCCTCCTCAAACAGCTACCTCTAGCAGAATGAGCGGTACTTGTGCCTGGGTGGGAAGAGCAGCAGCAGCAGCAGCAGTAGCAGTAGCAGCCAGCTGAGGCTCAGAAGTGTCAGTGCACTATGGAGAATCTGAGGTGGGGGCAGTTACGAAGTCCATCAGCAACTGCAGGATGTGGAGGGCGGCATGGATTTCAACTGAAAGCCACGTGCATGTTGAGGGAAATGATTGTGCTCTATTGGCAGCCCTTCTTGGTGGTCAGGGGCATGGGGTGTAGGTGCCTGATTGACTTCCTAGCCCCCCAGTTTAAGCTGCCTTCGCGCACCAACCTGAGTCGGCAGGTGGTGCTAGCCTTGTACTGGGCTTTAAAGGAGCGGGTTAGGGAGTAGCTGGCAGGGGCTGAGGATGCCACCGTCCACTTCACCACCAACCTGTGGTCGAGCAGGAACGCTCAGCATGCCTACCTGGTGGTGATGGGGCACTGGTGGCAGGACCCGGAGGCAGAATTTGGGAGTTGCAGGAGGGGTCCTGAAGCAGGGTATATGTGGGCCCTGCTTCAAGTGGAAGTCATGGATGGCCCCCATAACGCTCAGAACATCAAGGCAGCCCTGACCTCCATGGTGAGGGAGTGAGTCACACCAGGTGCAACCTTCACAAAGGGGTGCGTGGTGACCAACAACACGGCCAACATATTAAGGACAGTTCACGTGGGGGACTTCACCAGCATCCCTTGCGCCACACAAACCCTTCACCTGGTGTTCAGGGACGCTCTGTGCTTGGGGGAGAAGGGGATTGGGGCAGGCACACTTAGCTCCCTGATCAAGCAGGGGAGGAAGCTGACCTGTTTCTTTAACCAGAGCGTGAAGGGCAGCAACCTCCTCTGGGTGAAGCAGGAAGAGCAAGGCTCCCCAGTGAACCAGCTGGTGCAGGATGTGTCCACCAGGTGGAATTCCACGTTCCTGATGCTCGAGCTGCATCTCAAGCAGAAAGCCACCTTGCACCACGTTTGATGAGCTCCTGCAGTGCGTGGAATATGTCTTGGCAACCATGCTGGACCTCTGGGTTAAGGGCAGTGTGGCACGCCAGACATAGCTCTTTGGCCACTGGAAGGGTGAGCTGGTGGAGAGGGTCTGGCAGGCAGAGAAGGCTCTTGAGAGTGCGCAGCAGCAGCAGAAGCAGCAGCAGCAGCAGCAACAGGACAGCCTTGGGGATGGTGGGAGTTGGAGCAGCCACCCCATTCAGCTGACAGGGTCTATCCCTGCTCCTCTAGCAGATCTAGCAGTATGCTGAGCAGCAGCAGCAGCAGCAGCTCATATGTGCAGGCCACTCTGGTGAGCATGGGCCCATGCACAGCACGGCAGGCAGCGTGGCTGAGGGCAGTGGTGGAGGTGATGCCAAAGGACAGTTATGTGAGGGAGTATGACAGTGCCTCAACAGCAATGGAGAGCTACCTGGAGGAGGAGCCGTGCATCAATCCCAGCAGCGATCCCTTGGCCTACTGGGCCAGCAAGACCAATGTGTGGCTGCCCCTGTCCAAAGTGGCCATGGGTCTGTTGTCCTGCCCACCAATGAGTTCCCCAGTGAGCGAATGTCCTCTGTGGTGGGGATATTTGCTCGCCGCACTACCTGAGACTGGGGGCCAAGTTGATGGAGCAGTTGCTATTCATTAAGGTGAACCTTCCGCTGCTGGGATTCCCCGAGCTGCCCCTGGACATGGATTGATGGTGCAGTGGCATGTCAGCCCATGCCAGGGGCAGTGTTGGGACAGAGATCCTCCTCAATCTGGGCTGCTGCTGTTGCTGAGGTGCTGTCCCTCCCTCCCTGCCTCTTTCTCTCTCTGACTAGATGCCGTCAGCTGGTCTATCTGAGTGACTTCATTTCACAGGGTGGCATTGGAAATCCAGCAGGCTTCTGGCTAGCTGATCTCAGCCCACCTATCTAACTGGTTCTCTCTTGTGTGCTGCACAGTCTTTGCCAACCTATCTGAGTGCCCTGCCAAGGTCCCAGTCTGCCTTCCCTACTGCCTTTCATGCCATGATGCCTTTCTGCCCGCCCTGGTTGGCAAGCTCAAACCCTGCCTCAGTCTGCCTTCTGCTTATGCCAAAGTGTCTGTCTGCACAGCCTGTGGGCAAAGCTTGAACCATGCCTCATCCTCCCTTCCAATGCTGAAGCCCTGCCCCAGCCTGCCTGCCTGCCTCTCATACCAAGGTGCCTGTCTACCCGCCCAGGTTGCCAAGATCACTGCCTACCTCAGCCTGCCTTCCGATGCTTGTGCCATGCTGCTTGTCTGCCCGCCCTGTGGACAAAGCTCAAACCCTCCCTCAGTCTGCCTTCCGATGCTCATGCCATGCTGCCTGTCTATCCACCCACCCTGGTTGCCAAGATCAAAGCCTGCCTCAGCCTACCTTCCAATGCTCATGCCACACTGCCTGTCTGCCCGCCAAGGTTGCCAAGATCAAAGCCTGCCTCATCCAGCCTTCCGATGCTTGTGCCATGCTCCCTGTCTGCCCGCCCTGTGGGTAAAACTCAAACCCTGCCTCAGCTTGCCTTCTGATTCTGAAGGCCTGCTCCAGACTGCCTGCCTGCCTGCTTCTCATACCAAGGGGCCTGTCTGCCTGCCCAGGTTGCCAAGATCAAACCCTGCCTCAGCCTGCCTTTTGATGCTTGTGCCATGCTGCCTGTCTTCCTGCCCTGTGATCAAAGCTCAAACCCTGCCTCAGTCTGACTTCCGATGCTCATGCAAAAGTGCCTGTCTTCCCGCCCTGTGGAAAAAGCTGAAGCCCTCCCCTGTCCTGCCTCCCTCTCATGCCAAGGTGCCTGTCTGCCTGCCCTGGAAACCCTGGGTGATGTGCCCCACTGGCCTGGTAATCCCGCTGCTGCTGTCTGCTGGTCCATGGGTGCTCTGCCCTGGCAAATCCAAATGTGCCCATGCAATCCTGCTGCTGCCATCTGTTGCTGTATGGGAGCTTTTCCCTGGAAAATCCTACAATCCTGGCTCCATGGGTGCTGCACACAGGCAAATCCTGCTGCTGCCATATCTGCTGTTCCATGGGTTCTGTGCCCTGGCAATCCAATGTCTGCTGCTTCTGCTGATGCTGCCTTTGCTGTGCCATGGGTTCTGCTACCGGGCAATCCAATGTCTGCTACTTTTGCCGCTGCTGCCTCTACTGTGCCACGGGTACTGTGCCTGGGCAATCCAATGTATGCTGTTTCTGCTGCTGCTGTTGCTGCTGCCTCTGCTGTGTCATGGGTACCGTACCCCGACAATCCAATGTCTGCTACTGGGTGGCCACGTGATTCACCACCAGGCAAAGCTTGACCAATTTGCAGAGGAGCTTGTTGAGATCCGGTGAGTACGATGCAAGCCTGCAATGTTCAGCCAAGTAGGGATGTCAGACACCAAGACCTGGCTGGGCCTCTTCCACTGCTCCGCTGATGCCTGGCAGCCTGTAACACCTGGCCAGGTAGTAGGGGTGCCAGCCACCAAGCCCCAAGCCTTCCTGGCTTAAGCTGCTGCCACTGCCTCTTGGTCTCAGACAGCCAGCAATGCCCCCACGGGCACCCCCAGGGGCCAAGCACTAAGCCTGCCTGTCCGGTAAAACCAGGGTGCCAAGCCCCAAGCCTTCCTGATCTCTGCTGCTGCTGCTTCTGCTGCTGCTGCTTCTGCTTCTGTGTCTCATACAGCCTGCCATGCCCCCATGGGCACCCCTGTAGTGTCCAAAGCATTCAGGCAGCCAAACTTTCTGAACATTCGGGGGGGTCCAAATGCCGCGGGACCAAACCCACAAACCCGAGTTAAGTTTTTCGGCCAAATGGCTGAACATCCGAACCCCGTTCTGTTAGCATATTCTTGGGTACCCGATCTGTGGCTCACACCAGAAGTGGCTGCCTGGGGGTGTGTCCATTCATCTCCCTCAAAAGGAAGAAAAGTCAAGCTGCCATTTTGGCTTTTGCAGCATCATGGGGACCATGGGAGCAGTGGGAGCCACTATTGCTGATGTCCAAAGTCAGCAGACCAAGTCCACCAGACCACGTGGGAGCCAGTGTTTTGATATGGGGAAGGGGGTGGGACTTGGGGCTAGCCACGCTGCCTCACCCTTTGGATGGGGGGCAGCTGCGATTGATGTAACGCATCCTGGCAAATGGAAAACTTGGGTATGCAGCTCTTGGCTTGGGAACTTTACCCACCTCTGCAATGCGCTTTGTGTGGGACCACCCTTGCAGACTCTTCAGGGATTGCACCTTGTGCAGAACGTGGTGAACCACCTCTTGATGGGGATGGGCTGGCAGGAGTGTTTGGGTTACCAATAGTGTTCCAGGCACAATTCAAGGTGTTGGTTTTGAGCTATAAAGCCCCTAAACATCCTGAGCCCTACCTATATCAAGGACTGCCTTCCTCCTTATTAAGGATGGGTGAACAGAATGCAGTTCATATGTTCAGACGTTCAGTCGTTCAATTCAAAACCCGAGTTCTGTTTTGGTTGTTCGGTTCAGCGGAGTTTGGTTCGGCCGAAGTTGGCCGAACATTCAAAAATAGCCCTATCGATACCAATAACGATACCAAATTTGGACATTTTTGTTTGTAGCGGTATCATTTGACCTTGAAATGACCCCTGGTCTCCAACCCTGGTACCAGGAAGTCTGCTCCTCATCTGCCTCCCCCTTCCAGTCACATTTTTCCCACCTGAAGCCACGTTTTTCCCACCCCCAAACTCATCCTAACTCACCCGAACATGACCGAACTGCTCAGACATGTTTGAGTTCAGTTTGGTCGTTCAGGTTGGACGTCCGAACAGGCCAAGTCGGTCTTAACTCTGAACATCTGAACTGCGTTCGCCCATCCCTACTCCTTATCTTCCCCCAGGGCTTCCAAGATCAGCCAGGAGCTCCATCATTGGCCCAGGTCCGTATGTCCCAGGCACACAGAGAGGTATTCTTGATCGCTACTCCACAGTACCTGGAGGTTTGCCTAAACCCTAGTTTGAGTGTCTTCTGGAGGCAGTGTAAGACCTATTTATTCAGCGAAGCATTAAATGGGCAGGGGTAGATCTGGGGAAGGGAGCAGGGTGGGTTGAGATGATTAGTTTTTTTTGGGTTGTATTTTGTGTTTTATATTATTTTTCTATGATGTGAGCTTCTCTGAGCATCCAAGGATAGGGCGGAACAAAAATATAAACAAATAAATAAATCCCTTTTCCTTTGGAAACAAGGCTAAAATATGCCAGCAGAAATAGACATTTCAAACAAACAAACAAACAAACAAACAAACAAAACAATAGATCTCTCTCTCTCTCTCTCATATATATATATATGAGAGAGAGAGAGATATCTATTGTTTTTTCGTTTGTATATATATAAGAGAGAGAGAGAGAGAGAGAATAAAATATTAATGACTTTTTTTCCAGCTGCATAGCCAGTTTGCTTGAAACGAAACCTTACGGAGGAGTTCTGTCAGCAGTCAAATAACAGGGTAAGGCTGAAAGAGGAATTGGTCAAAGACCCACACAACGTCATAGCCTCAGTGATACCAGCTGGTTTGTGATTAAACCACAGTTCTCTGCCTCTCATCCTTTCATCCCTCTGAGGTACATAAAGTGAGTACCATATGGTTTACTGTACACTGAATACGCAGCTTACTGTAAGCTGCATGAAACTCCATTTGCCTGCCTCCGAGGGATGATAGGTCCATCCCACTGAGAATACTGGGTGATGAGTACTGAGCGTAGCTTTCTTTAGACAACCTCCTATGAGCTCACATTTATATGCCCACTTATGGATCGCTCCAGTTATTCCATTAGGAAATAAAGTATTACACGGCCAGTCTGGGAAATTATGTATTGTTAATGCTAGCTTTATTTTTTGCATTAATCATTTAAATTATATATGAGAAAACTCAGGGCGAGGGTGCACATTGCGCAGCAATTTGAGGTTTGGAGACTAAAAGTCTGTGTGAGGGCACCGGGAAGTCTTTCGGAGGGCACTTTCACTGAGAGATTGGTGTGAAAACCACGCGCCCGGCCAAGTACACCTCTTCACTGAATACTAAAGGGAACAACAGAAAGGCCGGCTCCCATTTCACTGTCATGGACGTCGGTGTAATGCGTCTATTGGGAAATAATCTTGACAGGTGCTGAGCATGCTCAGGTTTTAATGCTTCCCTGTACACAGTCTGTGTGTGCATATATAAACATACAGAGCCCAATGCAACAACGGGTGTTTTTACACACACATTTCTCCTGCATGTTTGCTGTTACATCCTGAACTTTCTGTGTGTCTAAATCACCCAGATCTTAAACATCTGGCTCTTTGAGCTTCTGCGTAGAACTTCTCCAGGAACTTTTGTGTGTAAAGTTCTCCTGGTAAACTGCTTTGCTCCACGCAGCTGTGGTCACTTGGTTTCCATGGGAGCCCCTCACGTCTACAGCTGCGGCTACTTTAGGCTCTCTCAGGGCAGTGATTGTGTGAAAAATGCATCCAGAAACTGCCTCAGGGCAGTGTGTGTGTGAAAAATGAATCTGGAACTTACTTGTGGACTTGAAAACCCAGAAGATTAAAAAATACGGAACTTTAAGTTTTGTGGAAAAATGCCCAATATGAGGATTCACCAATCTTGAACATATGCAGATGTGGATGCTGAGGTAGCAGTTGGACTGTCTCAGCACCCATGAGTTGTCCACAACACAGGTCTTCAGATATTTTATTCAAAGACACATTCCTGATCAGGTCTGTTCCCACACCTCTTGCTCCTGGCCAATGCTCCTTGTTTTTCCATTGGGTTAAGGCTCTATAAGGATGTTAGCCCTCTATAAGAAACACAGGGTATCTGAGCATCTAGAAGTAGGTCTGAAATGAGAAGACCTTTTTTGGCTCTTTCCGGCCTTAGTACGAAGTCTCAAAAAGTATCTCATTAAAAAAAAACCAAAAAAAAGAACTGTGCATGGGCAAAATGTCCACCAGGGCCATTCTCCACATGCAGAATTTTGTTTGTTTGTTTGTTTTATTGAGACTCTCAGCAAGAATGCAGCAAAATGCTGCTGGTTCTTGGCTCATTCTTGTTAGAACAAGCCAAGAAACGTGATTCTCAAAGGGCATCCAATAGGGGTGGTACTCCAGGGATATTGTTGAGTATCTGATTTATCGGTATCGGAACTCCCGATATTGGATTTATCAGTATTGGAATATCAGATTTTTAACATTGCCGATTTTCTCGGATCTTTAACGTTGCAGCCATTTACTTCAATGGGCAATGTTAAAAATCCAATAAAACAGGCAATGTTAAAAATCCGATATTGCCGATTCTGATAATTATCAGTATTATCGGATTAATCCGATACCGCCCATTATCAGCATTATTGGATTAATCTGATACCGATAGTCCCACCCCTAGTATCAAATGAAACTGTAGAGGGCTATTTGATTGCAGCTGATGTTTATCCTGGTCTTAGTGTTAGCCTGGCCTCTGCCAGCTTCACTTTTCACTAGAGTTGCAACTGGGTACCAATTTTTGAAATTCTGGACCCAATTTTTTTTCTGAGTTCAGGTACCAACCAATTTACCATTTTAACAATTGGTGAAACAGTAAATTGGTAACTCGGTAACAGTAATAATACTTGGAATGTTCAAGTAATCAGGTGTCCAGCTTGGGTACTGTCAGGGCAGGCATAATGGACCATGGGTAGCAAATGTGCTACCTGTCTTAGCTCTTTCTGTACTCTCCCAGCCTGTTCCCCCTTATCTGGCCTTGTAGCCTTGTCTACTCCCAAATTCTCCTATTTTCAGCCTTGCTTAACTTCAGCCCTTTACTCCTGCCTTCCAGCTTCCTCATTTCCCAGCCCTGGTCCTCCATTCTCAACTGACCCCCTTCCTTTGCTCCTTTTGGACTGATCTTCATGTTGAGCTCAAATGGGTACCTGATTTGGTAATACCCGTACTTTGAGGTATTTTGAGTACTCTTTCGTGTACCTGAATTGGCACCAGAATGCCAACTGAGTTTTCAAAAAACTGAAATTTTGGCTACCAATTATTTTTTATTATTATTATTATTATTATTATTATTATTATTAAGCATATATATATCAAAAGCAATGTATCTGGCACTTTACAAAGTAATGGAATAGACATGGTCCCTGTCCTAGGGCTTACAATCTGAGAGATGTGGGGAGGGGGTAAGGAAGGGGAACAGAGGAAGAATCAAGGGGTGTAACATTCACAAAGATGCAAGGTCCCAGCTACACATGCTTGGCTTGGTTACATAAGTAGCCAACATTAACTGAAAACCTAAAATAATACCCCCCAAATCCCTAAGTCCGGTATGAAATTGGGACAAAAATCAGTGTTTCGATGTACCAGTTGTTGGTATTTCAGTATTTTGGTAAGCTGGTTCTTGAAATGTTGATATTTCAGGTACCCGATTGAAAATTAGCATGGGTACTATAAAGAACCCAAACTATTGGGTTCAGTTCAGGTATCATAAATTTGATAAGTATTCCCTTTATTATGGATACTTGTTTCGTCTCTGATTAGCTACTGTGAGTTGATTCCTCTTTGCTGATTTAGCTGTGGTCCTTGGCATCCAATTCTCAGCTTCCAACCCGACTCCAGCTCTTTACACCAGATTTCCTGCTACACCTGACCCGTGATGCAAACGAGCGATGAAGATTCAATTGACCCTGCATCAGAATTACTCCTCTTTTCACTCTTGCTTCAACTCTTCTGAATTTTTGCTAATTGTTTTCTTAAGTTTTATTCCCTGTTGAGATAAAAGGCCTTATTAAATGCCCTCCTCAATGCACTATGGGGGGAGTGGGGTAGTTAAACAGCCTTCTTTCTAGAGTAATGGAGACTGTCTTCATAACACAAGCTAAGTGAAACAAATGCATTACCGACCTGTATTCCAGCATGTCTAGAAGTATTCAAGATGAGCCTTTCGTATGTGTTTCTATATAAAACATCTCATTTAAAAACATTTGCCAGCTAAGAGGCTGGTCCTCCGAAGAGCAGAGCACCTTTAGCACATAGCTACAATACACTTCCAAGTGGCAAGTCAAGATAACCACGGTGAGTATCTGTGACTCAATGGCCCTGTCATTTCTAGCTGATAGCACCATTTGGGAGCTGTCAGAGAAGGGTTCTCTGTGCAGGCTGCTTAGCCCCATTCAGTCAGTCTCATTCTCAGCAGCGAACCAACCAGGGGGTCCTGGCATTGCTCTGTTGTCAGCAGGTACATCAGTCCCCATTTTCCTTACTACTGCACACTATGTTCAGTGGCAAGGAGACAATTGATCTACACCAAGGGTGGATAACCTCAGGCCTGGGGGTCCAGCATGGCTCATTGGTTATTTTTATTGCACCCCTTTCAAGGTCATGGAATTCAGTTCCTACTCCCAAACACTGAACAACTGAGCTCCACTAAAAGGAGCAGAGAAGAGGGCATGAACACGCGGCAACAAGGGACAGATCCATGGCACAAATCCATGATATAGATTCTGAACCACCCCTTAAACAACCCCACCTCCAACTTCTATGCTACACTGAAAGCTTTTGTTAATTTTCAAATGGAGGGAATGGTTTTCCCACTCCTGCTCTACACCAACAGCAAGGTTTCACTGTTCATGTAGCCACCAAAGGAAATACAACCTACAGGATGCAGCAAATCATCCGCATCTTGTAACCAACACAAACCAAATCCTGAGGGCACTGCTCACAAATGCATATCTGATTATCTGTGACATTCCTACTGGTTGGTCTTAACCTGGGTTACTGACTTGGTTTCAACCATAGTGCTTTGCAACCTGCAGTTCCCCTGCAACCACAGGCCTCTGAATGGATAACAACAGGCCTCCGATTGGATAACAAGTCTGCTCTTCTGATTGGCTATCCCCAGCTACAGAAAACCCTTGAAAGAAGCAGGATGTGTGCCGAATAGGAGTCTTCAGCCAGCACATCATTTGTTTTCATTCTTATTTGTTTTAATTTACAAAAAAATCTTTGTTTTCAGGGGGTGTTGTAATTTTATTTTTCATTTATGTTTATTTTAAAAAATAAGAAAAAAAAAATAAGAACTGCATGCGCAAAATGGCCATCGGACCATTCTGCGCATGTGCAGTCCTTTCCCAAAATAGTGTCAGCAGCATCCGCAGCATTTTGGAAAAGGGCAACTGGTCTGTGTTGGCACAAATGGCCGCTGTGCATTCTCAGACCAGCTACCCTTTTCCAAAATGCCTTTCCCAACCCTAGACAATATGGTTGTTAAATGGCTTGATTGCTATGTCTAGGCCTTTGTGTGTTCCCATCTTGCCCTCACTTTGGTTCTTACATTGCTCCACTTGCTATGCCGGATTGACTGCCTGATTTTGTCTCTGTTCTCTCTTCTTGATGAAAACAAGTAATTAAGATGATGCAAGGTTTCAGGTCATACAGAGCCCTTTCTCAGGCATGAAAAAAGTCAGAACTATAGACTGAGCAAATGCAGGGCAAGTATATGTATGAAAACAATCAACTGGGAATGAACTGTTAAGTAGGGGTGGGACTTGGTGCAAAATACTGGATACCAGTTTTCCCCAGATATCGGATCTCGTATTACCGGATTAAAACCGGTATACTGGTACTGGATTTTTTTCCCATTGAAATCAATGGTAGAAAAATGTAAACCAAAATTACCTGTTTAAAGAGAACAATTTTAAACATTCAATGACAGATTCATTTACTTAACTGCTAACCACCAGACTACACTTTGTCCCCAGTAGCCCCCATGGCCCCCAGTAGCCCCCACAGCCACCACTACTTTTTTTCTTTAAAAATAGGGGGGGTTTTCCACAGCATTGGTCATCAATTTTATCAAATCAATCAGAAGCCAGATCACAACACACAGTATGATGTCAGTCAAGCATGCAGTTTAGTTTGCTACTAGCAGAAAGAGGCAGAACAGCTCTTGTCATAACACTTTGTGATACTAATCCCAAATTTAATTGACCATCCTAGTTGACAACCACATATTCAATTGGCAATGCCAGACAACAACAGTTCCAATGCCAACAAAATGAACACAACAAACACACACAGTGTCAATTAACTCTAAATTTAATTGACCATCCTAGTTGACAACCACATATTCAATTGGCAATGCCAGACAACAACAGTTCCAATGCCAACAAAATGAACACAACATACACGGTGTCAATTAACCCCACATTTAATTGACCATCCTAGTTGACAACCACATATTCAGTTGGTAATGCCAGACAGCAACTGTTCAAAGGCCTACACAATGAACACAAGTAACACATACACAATGTTAATAAATCCCGAATTTAATTGACTATCCTGTTGACATTGATAACCACATATTCAATTGGCAATGCATTGCAAACAAACAGTTCCAATTCCAACACAATGAACACAACACACAACAGTGCCAGTTAATCCCAAATTAATCTCCACAAATAAACCCTTTCTCACACAATTTGACCATAGCCCCATGGGGACAGACAGTGGATGGGACACCCAGTAAGAGGCTCTCCATCTCCCCTGAGGCAGGGCCTAAATAGCAGTGCAGCAAGTGGGACAGGGATATTAACACTGAGTACTTCCTTGCTGCTGTCTACTGGGGGGATAGAGAGCACTTGTGGTCCTGTGTGCAGCACTGTCTTTCCCCCAACCAGACAGACCCCCAAAATAGATCACGTTGCCATCGCCTACCTTTATTCTGAACCTCTGAATCCTCAATTTTCATGTCCTCCTTGGCCACCTGTAGTCTTCTGAAAGTGTAGGCTTCGGGACACAAGCCTAACCTTCAGGCTTGGAGAACTGGGATGACTGAGTTAGCTCCCAGTCCTGCGACAAACTGAATCAGAAGAGATGAAAGGGAAGAGAAGGACAGGACAGAGGAGAAGTAGGAGGGGAAAGGTTTTTGTTTGTGTGCACAAGAAGAAGAAGGGGAAGAGATAGGTTCAGTGGAGAACAGGGTAAAGGGGACTCCATTGTGCGTTGTCTGAGCCATTGTCTCCATTGTCTGCTGCAGCTCTCTCTTCTGCCTGGCTTGGAATTCCACTGTGAGCTTGGGGTGTCTTGGGGGGTGCCCCCACCCCCAGGAAGAGGTTCTGCCCTCCCAATGCCCACTACACCTCTTCCTGGGGGTGGGGGCGGGCAAAGTATTACTGTGCTCAACTGCATATGCGATGGGGGGCTGCTGGGGTGGAAAGGGTTCTCCTGAGGCTTTCCACTCCAGTGTATGTTTGTGTGTGTGTTTGTGTATGCCGGGATGGGGGGGCTGGGGTGATGTGTGTGGGGGGTGGCCCCCACCCACAGGAAGATGTTCCGCCCTCCCAATGCCTACTGCACCTCTTCCTGTGGGTAGGGGCAGGCACTTTTTAAGTGTGTGCACTGTGCATATGAGATGGGGTTCTGATGGAGTGGAAAGGGCCTGGCTATGGCTTTCCACTCCAGTGTGTGGATGGGGGCTGATGGGGTGGAAAGGGCCCAGTTGTGGCTTTCCACTCCATTGTGTGTGTGTGTATGGGATGGGGGGCAGGGGTGTGTTGTGGGGGGTGGCCCGCACCTCCAGGAAGAGGTTCCACCCTCCCAGTGCCCTCTGAATCTCTTCTTGGGGGTGCTCCCCCCACACCCACAAAACAGGTGTGGGTATGGAAAGGGGCCTGCAGTGGTGCTCCACTCTATTGTGTGTGTGTAGGGGACAGCGGCTGGGGGACTGTGTGTATGGGGGGCTGTTGGGCCAGAAAGGGCCCTGCTGGGGCGCTCCATTCCACTCAGTTGTGGGAAATGGAAAGGGCCCTGCTGTGGCATTCCACTGCAGTGTGTAACGCTCCCCCCAAGAGTCTGCATTGGAAACCCCTAGCCTGAGTCCCAGTCTTGGCCTCACACTGGTATCCTGTCAGGTCCTGTGTGTGTGTGTGTTTGTGCGTGCATGTGTGACTGTGTGTGTGTGTGCATACGCACTGTGCACGCCGCATGCCCCACAGAAATATGATGGGGTTCCTGCTGAGGAATCCCAGTGGGGCTCTGAAAAAGCTCTTACAAGAGCTCTGTATAATATTGCCAAAAAAATACCTCCTTGCCCTTCCTGGTGGAATGGGGTCGAAGGAGGTAATAAATCATAATTGGCCGGCAGACATTGGACATATAAAATTGCATGGGACTGAAGTAGTAGAATCTCTACTACTTTTCCCTGGTGGAGTGGTTGGACTGGGAATTTGCCATGCTGCGGTGCTGCGCAAGCCAAGGGCTGGTGCCGCGGGCTCATCAATGCCACCACTGACTGAATTGCAGGCTGATGTAATTGCCTGAATCTTGTCAGGATGTACAGAGGTGCAGGGCAGTGAAGGTAGCAGGAGATGATATCCAGGGGCTGGGCAATCATACATTATCATGCCCCACATCAAGGGTATCGCCCTCCATGAACCCAAGAAGGGGAAGGTTAGTCTTGACAAAGTCCAACTCTTCCATAGTCCTCGGGTCCATCTTGGCATGATGTGGGCTGATGATGCCTCCCGTCACACTGAATACTCGCTCCAATGCTACACTCGTGGAAGGACACGAGATGTATCGCAATGCTACCTTTGCAAGCAGGGGCCACAAGTGCATTTTCTGTGACCACTAGGCCAAGGGGTCAGTGTCAGCAGGACAAGTGAGCTCGGCACGATATTGAGAGACGTGTCTCTGCCATATCCTGTTGCTCCGGTTCACCCCTGGCACCTCCCTCCTCCGTCGCCAAGTCCACCAGCCCAGTAAACAAGGTGGATCGGCCCCCACTTGCAACCCCAGTAGAAACAATAGTTGTCCCTTGCAGTAGGGGAGCCTGCACCGGGAAATACTGTTGCACCTCATTGACGGGCTCGACCCTGTTGCTCTTGAAGGATTCAACAAACATGGCCATGTTCTTCTTGACCCATGGGTCAAGTAGCATGGCTAGGAAATGTGGCCGACTCGCTTTCAAAGTGTCAAAAAGCATATTCAACTTGTCTACCAATTTCTTTGCCAGTGCCCTCACAAGCCCATACAGGTCAGTTCAAGCGAGCACGGCTCACATCCATCGAAGCAGGATCATGAAGAGCATCATCACCTGGCTCAGAGTGGAGAGGTCCACACTAACCTCCACAGTAGCCTGGTAAAATGGCTCCAGAACCTGCGTCAGCTGCTCCACCACTGACCACTCCTCCCCGGTCAACGGTGTTTCTCCAATGCTCTGCGTCAAGCAAAGGGCATGCAGCACCTCCTTCTGCTCCAGGAGACATTGCAGCTTCAAGAAAGTGGAGTTCCACCTTGTGGCCACATCCTGTACCAGCCGGTGAAGCGGGGAGCCCAACTCCTCCTGCGTCTCTCGCAACACCCGGCTGGCTGAAACTGACCAATGGAAGTGTCTGGCAATCTTCCAGGCAGTTTCAAGGAGGTCATCCAAGCCCTCGGTTCCACCTAAGACACCCTGAACCACAAAGTTCAGGAGGTGCGCACCGCAGCGAACATTAGTGTAGCCACCACGAGTAATGGCTGCAATAATAATAATAATAATAATAATAATAATAATAATAATAATAATAATAATAATAATATTTTAATAAGTGTATAGAAAAAACATCACACAAAATAGCATAGACAAAACACAAAACATACAGCCATACTTAGACAAAATTTAGGCTGAAAAATGAGCAACAAGTAAATAAAACAACCACAGAGATCAGGGGTCATGATTTCCCAAGGCCTCCTTCTCCTCCTCAATAGATGTAAGGGCCTTCCTGGCCTTCTGCAAAGCAAGTGCCTTGAGAAGAAATCGAGCCACTCCCTTTGTCATAATTTTGTCTTGCCCGACAAGAACATTATCAATAACTGATGGTCAGTTTTAGAGGATCCAGAATTTATAAAAGGAGAAACCCATTTGTCACGGGCGTTAATATAAAATTCACAGTAAAAAAGAATATGTTCCAGGGTATCTACTGTCCACAAGGAGCAATCACATAGACAGGGAGACGACTGATTTCCATAGAAATGGACTTCCGTATCTCCTGAGAGAAAGACACTCATCCTCGCCATAGAAAAGCACCTCTGCTCATGGGGACTCATCTGAAACTGCAAATACGGCGCCGGAAACAGGGAAGACTGGCATAGCTCAAGGACTGCAGCTAGCAAGCTTTTTCCTCTAAGAGTGGCTAACTCCTCTTGTGCGGTAATATCAGCCAACCTTTGGCTGAAAAGGTTCCTAATGTCACCATCACTCAGGGAGTACAAGCTATCAAGGGAAAGACCCATACCACAAAGCTAATTCGCAATCTGAACTACCCATAAATTGTCCTCCGGAAGGACCAAAGTGGCCAATGGGGCAGTAAGGGCAAAATGGAGCTTCAGTCAATAACATATGGTTATGCGCCACACCTGGGCCTCGATAGGAATCAGCCCACATTCCTTACGAAACTCAGCACTGGGGGCATGGTTTGGTAATGCAAGAAGAGATCTTAGGAACGTGGTCTGAATCCTCTCAAGAATTGTAAACCTCCCAACCGTCCAGAACTGGGACACCCAAAAAAGTTGCCCCAAACACTAAGTCTTAAACACCTGTATAGCTGGAATAACAAGGTGTCCCCCATTAGCTCTAAAAACCTACAAATTGATTTTCCTGTTAGTTTAGCTTGCCTGATAGCCACCATAGAATGTGCTGTCCATAACCCATTGGCCTGAAAAACAAGCACTAAATATTTATAGGAGGTAACCTGTTCCAGATCATGGACCCCTATAAACCATTGGTATATCTTCCTCCTAGAGGAAAAGATGATTACCTTTGTTTTCATATGGTTGATCTCGAGAAAATTCTGCGAACAGTAAAGGTCCAGAGCTGCCAGCTGTCTGATGAGACCCAGGCATGATCTAGCCAGCAGGATGGCATCGTCTGCATAAAGCAGAATTGCTACCTTTTGCTTCCCAATCCTAGGGGGGCAATTATTAGAAGAAGTAACCATAGGAATAAGACTGTTCAGATAAAGATTAAATAAGGCAGGGGCAAGTACGCACCCCTGCTTAACCCCATGCTTAGTTGGTATTTCCAGAGACAAAGAACCGTGACAGTCCAGTCTAACCCGCAGGGAGGTGTTGTTATTAGCGGCGGGATCACCGGCATTTCCGGTATCCGTTAATGCCGGTACTGGGCGTACCGGCATTATCGGATTCAACCCGGTAAATCCGGTCCGGTTACCGGATTCCGGGTACCAGATTTTTTTTTACATTGCAGCCATTTAAATGAATGGCTGCAATGTAAAAAACCCACACAAAAAGTAAAAAACCCTCCCCAAGTCCAGGCTGCGCAGGTGGAAGGGGGGACACCCCCCACCCACCCTGCCCAGCCTGGATTTTTCAACCTAGAGCCCCCCCCCCAGCACCAGCAGCCACGGCATCCCAGAAGCAACCGGTAAGTATATACCTGATCCCTGGGGGGGGTTTAACACCCCCCACCCCCCCAGGGATCACCCTACTACAAGTTCCCACTGGATCAGTACCTTTTTAGTTCAGCTCCGGGTGCGGCGGCGGCGGCGGGCGGTCCGGCGGCCTCAGCGCCGGCTGTGGCTGCCGGCGTCAGAGACGCTCTAGGCCTTCCGGGGAAACCCGGAAGTTCCCCGGAAGGCCTAGAGCGTCTCTGACGCCGGCAGCCACAGCCGGCGCTGAGGCCGCCGGACCGCCCGCCGCCGCCGCAGCTCCCAAAGGTAAGCGGCAAGCGCACTGTAGGGGTGATCCCTGGGGGGGTGGGGGTGTTAAACACCCCCCCCCCCCCAGGGATCGGGTCATACTTACCGGCGGCTGCGGGGACGCCGCGGCCGCTGGTGCTGGGGGGTGGGCTCGCCTCTGAGTCTTTTTTTAAACAAAAATCCAGGCTGGGCAGGGTGGGTGGGGGGTGTCCCCCCTTCCACCCACACAGCCTGGGAGGGGGAGGGGGGAGGAATTTTATTCCATTGATTTCAATGGGGACACAGTGCCCCATTGAAATCAATGGAATAAATCTGGTACCGGTATACCGGATTTAATCCGGGAATCCAGTTTTTTGGGAACCGGAAACCGGTAAATCCAGTATCCGGTAATTGCCCCGGGGTCCCGCCACTAGTTGTTATACAATCTTTGTATGAGAGCAAATAACCTCACATCAATAGATGTGTGGGAAAACTTCATCCAGAGATGATTCCTGGAGACCAGATCCAACGCCACTCACAAATCTGCAAAGGCCACAAAGAGCCCCATGGAATGTGAATATTTGGAGATAAAGTGACTTAGCACAAAATGGTGATCATAGGTAGAGCAGACAGCTCTGAACCCATTTTGCTCATCCTCGAGTATTTTCCCTTCCTCCATCCATTTGTCCAATCTCCCCAATAAATAGCGAGCATACATTTTGCTGACCACACTGAGGAGGCAAATAGGTCTATAATTCTTAGCCTCCTCAGAAGGACCCTTCTTATAAATTGGGACAATCTCAGCTTGGGACCATCCATCTGGGAGGTCACCAGTTTGATTTATGCCTGTGAAGAGAGCTGCGAGGGCTGTTGCCCACCAAGCTCTATTGGCCTTAAAGAGGTCAGGTGGAAGACCATCAAGTCCCAAAACCTTCTCCCCTTTTAGACCATCAATTATTGCCTCAATCTTTACCGCCAGGACCAGAGGCTAACTGAGAAGGAATTGCAATATAGCCAAAGGAAAGGGGGGCCTGGGTCAGAAGAGTACAATGTGATGAAATAGTTTACCCATTCCGCCTCAGGGACTCTGTTCATTATCCCCACCCCCCGAGCCTTCCCGCAGCCCCTAACAAGTTTCCAAAAATGTGCCGAGTCCCTAGCTCTGGCAGTCAAATTAATATTTTCCCACTGCAGGAGCTGATACTGCCTCTTCTTTTGGAGAAGGAGTTCCTTGTACTCAAACCACAATTGCCGAAATACTATCAGGTTAGATGGAGTGCCGCCCTTTCTAAAACGTCTATATGCAGTTCAAAGCACCTTCCTAGCCCTATGGCATTCCCTATCAAAACAGGGATTTGAAGGGGATCTAGAATCCAACTCCCTGGCTGGTTTAGCTGTCTAAAGCAAAGGGGCCAATTTGGCCAAAATCACCTTATAACCAAACAGAAGCTCCTCAACATCCTGTGCTTCTTCAAGTCCCATCAGCCAGTTGGTGCCCTCAAAGGAAGACAACAGGCACTTGACCTTACCTTCCAGCTCGGAGTCCCACCTAACTTTACAATTAACTAAGGCTGTTGGGCGGGTGGGGACAAAGGCCTGTGTCCCCTCCAGGGCAATAAAATCTCCTTTCGCTAGGCGCATCCGGACTGGGAAGTGATCACTGCCTGGCTGAAAGACTACCATAAACCATTCAACTAAAGGGTACAAAGATTCTGAAACAGCCAAAAGATCTAGCACACTATCCCCCCCTGAGGATACATAAGTGAACTCAGTAGGGTAGTCCTGAGGGGACCTGCCATTTAGAATAATAATTCCTGCCATTGCCAGCAGCTGTGCCAAAAGAAGACTGCTTCTATTAATACCCCTGTCTTTTGGGGGCCGGGGAAAAATCTTCCAATATCCATGGCCCTCCGGCCTGGGCTAGAACTGCATCAGAGGAGCCAAAGTGAGCATTGAAGTCACCGGCAAGAAATATCCCAATACCTGGGTAAGTCTCTTCCAATGTTACCAATAATTTACTCAATTCCTCCCAACACAAATCCTTATAATAAAGCGAGGAGGAAGGGGGAACATATACATTAGGAGAGCCAAACGCCTGCATGGAAATACCACTATTGTACCAAAGATAAAGGAAAACTGCCCAGGTAGGGGGAGATACCCTGCCTCCAAGAGATGGAGACAAAGCACAAACATCCACCACTGGGATGACCCCTCCCCGTCTTGGGCAAAGCTGCCAGCCCAAAGATGTCATAGCCTGATAAGGAGATCGGTCCCTGATGCCATGTCTCCTGCAGGCAAATAATGTCACTTGATTCCAAGAAGGACAAAAACTCTGAATCAGCTGCTTTGGCCCTCCACCCAGCGATGTTCCAAGACATGACCCTGATCTCTGCAAGATGTCAATCCAAAATCCCAGCCTTCAAGGGTTCCCTAATTGGAGAGGACTGCGAGATCAAGGTCCTGTCTGCCTCCAAGGAGTCTCCCCCTAAAAGGCTTCCGGCCTCTACGGGGTCACTGGATACCACCAACACTGCAGGTCCTAACTGGGGTGCATGGAAGAAGAACATGGCTCCTACTGACACAGATCCAGACTCACCAAAAACAAAAGGAGGAGGGTTTCCTTGGGATACTATCCCTTCATCCACCTGCACCCCTGTGGCGAGTAAACTCATCCCTTCGAAGCTGGGGGGAGGAGTTAATCCCCCCTCCTCATTTGGGCTAAGGAACCTACTACTAATCCACTGTATATTGGAACTAATCTTGTCACCCTCCCCTGAGATCCCCACATATTCCCTTCCAAGATTTAACCCCCATCCACAGACACAAAGCTGCCATCTTTCACTCCCTGAATGATCTCAATCTCCGGTACCTGGTGCCTTGCAGGACGGCTATGCATTTGCTGGGGCCCACCCCACCCATCCCTCAGCACTACAGTTGGGACCTGAGCCTGAGAAAAAAAGCCCCTGTGCGACATCCCCCAAAGAGGAGGAGTAATCGGCCGAGGGGCCCACTCATACATTCCCGCTATCCAAGCGTGGCCTCCCTATATGATCCTTCCCACAGATCACTGAATTCCCTTCAATAACCTCCATACTGGAATCCCCAATTATCTGCGCGGTCCGGGCTCCTGCCAAGGGGTTGTATGTGCAGGAAGCCCTCCTAGTATGTATAGGCAGTGAAGGGGCATCTAACCCCACAGAGGCAGACTGGCCTCCTGGGTGTGGGGTACTACTCAACTCAGATCTGCCTCTCCGTATCTCTGGCACTGGAATCAGATTTGGATTACCCTGAGATCTCATAGCCACTATAGATGTCCGAAACCCCTTCCTATAAGGGCCTCCCTTAGCATTCCCCCGAGGATATCCCTCACGGGGTTTGACAAAAATTTTGGCTAGTCCGAATCCCATATGAGGCAAATAAGCCAACCTGTCTCCAGATGGACATAGCTATAGCCTCCTTCCGAAAAGATATCACATAGCAAGATCTAATAGGGCACTTCACAATAATTCTTAATGAAGAGATATCGCTTGGCTTAAACAGCTGGTTAACCAGAAAGGTCAAATGCCCAGCCGCCTGGGTAGCAGTATCCCACAAGGGAAAGGACCCATTAGGTAAGGGGAAAATAGTAAATGCAATGGCCTCCCTTCACCAAATAAAAGGATAGACCAAAATTGGGGCAGAGTAAACTGATCCCCCAGGGATCGTACCAACCTCTCCACCACCAGCAGTTACCAAAAGGCCAGTAACAGAGCCAGCGGGGTGAGATGTCCCTGGGGCTAGATCCATTCCATGTGGGGAAACCGCCCCCTTAGGGGTATGTAATTTTGCTATGTCCCCAGAAATTATCTTAAGTTGAGCAAAAATGAGCAACAGTGTTTGATGTGTCATTAAAGTTTGAGCTGCCATAAGGTCCAATGTACTTTCCCCTTCTAAATCATCAAATTGGCCCCGGCAATTATCCGCGGTAGCCCCCAAAGCTGATGGAGGTTCAGGGGGGCAAGAGCCCGCTGAATGGTCGAAGCCAGTATGAGAAGAGCCTCGACCTCGTATCAGCCGAGGATAGGAAGGGTCAGTGGTCACCTGAGGAGTCAAGTTATTATTATTATTATTATTAAACATTTATAAAGCGCCAGTTGCAACCTGGCGCTGTACAGAACATACAATCAGATGCGGTCCCTGCCTGTGGCTTACAATCTAAAAGACAAGGAGGGGGAGAATAGAGTTAGAAAGAGAATCACTGGAAAGGGCGGCAGAAGTATTTATGTCAGTGAAATAAGTCTCTAATGGTTGGTTTCCACTATCCTGCTGTTTCGTTGTGTATGTAAGACCTGGTTGTTCTGTCAGGCTTTTGGCGAGGGGTAGGGGTGGGGTGGGGTGGGGTTTTTCCCCACATATTGTATTTTTAAATTGTTTTAAAATTTTTGTATTGTTTTTATTGAATGCTGTTCACCGCCCCGGGCTGCCCTTAGGGAAGGAGGGGCAGCATATACATTTTAAATAAATAAATAAATAAATAATTTCCTCTGTTTAATCGGGGGGGGGGGGTCAACAACCCCTTCTCTTGCCTGTCTTTTCCAGCATGCTGACATACTTCAATGAGTTGCGATGTTACCAATTCCAGTCTAGATCTCGGGGGGCAAACTCCAGTGTTGGCTGCACATGGCCAGCGCCTAAGGCCATGTGCACAAGGGCGCACCCTTGTGCGTACAACCCTTAGGCGCACTCACCACACGCAGGCTTCCTTTTGAGCTCCTGATCCAAACAGCAGGCTCCAATCACTCCATCAGGACAATCACCCTCAGGTGTCCAAGTAGCAGGGATGGGAAAAAGAGTCTCTATGCACCCCAGCTGCCTATCCCTCCAATCTCCACCAGCTCCCAATACAGAGTCACTCGCCAGTAGGGCAGGTTACTGTAGTGGCTCCTGGCCACCGACATGGCTCTCCCTCGCAGGCTTGCTCACACGGCTGCAATCATGCTTACTGCATTATCAGTTACAAAGTAACTGACCTCGATGTTTGAACCTTGGCAAAGTTCACTGCTTTGAGGATTTTATCAGCTGTGTTCTGACTGTCAAGCACCTGGGCATGTAACAATGCCCAATGATGTTTTCCAGTTGACACCACTCCCCTAGTGCTACTGCTGCCTGCCACTACACTGGTGACAGCAACTGGTGACATCTGCCACCAGTGTTCGGTCAATGACAAATAGGTGTGGACCACATTCTGACTAGTCCACAGGTCAGTGGTAAAATGTACCACTGCCCCCTCTGCATGGGAGAACTCCTCAAGGAGCCGGGACCTCACCCACCCATACAGTGACGGGATAACCTTTGAGCAGAAGGTTTTGCATCAAGGGACTCTGTAATGGGGCTCAAGCAAATGAAGCAGCCATTTGAATCCTACACCCTCAATAAGGTTGAACGGCCTCTCATCCAGGGCAATCACTTCCCCAATTGCTTTGGTGATGGCTGCAGCCCGGGGGTGGCTGGATGAGAATGGCATCTTCCTTTCCCAGAACACAGTTACAGTGGCCTTGGACAAGGACCAGGAAGGAGTTGGCTGGGTGGAGTGGCTAGCACTCCTCCTCTGTGGGAGCTGGGTGGTGGTTGCAGAACCATCACCAGATGACCCAGCAGTGGCAGTTTCAGCAGGAGTGGAAGAGGGTTCCTCCTCTTTGGAACTATCATCCGCACCTTCTGCAATTGTCATGTCCCCATGCTGTCGCTTGGAATGGCACTCCGTAGGATTACGTATGTTCCCATGGTGCCGTCTCAAGTGAGTGAAAAGGCCAGAGGTGCCATATCTCTTGGGATCCGTGCCACCATGACTGACCTTTGAGTTGCAGTGCGCGCACACTACTTTTGAGATATTATCCTCCCAGATGTGAAAATGAGACCACACCCAGGATGTGATCTTCTTCGTGCTGGTTCTTGGGAGGGCATGTGTGAGCAGGGGGAATAGGCAGGGAAGCATGTGTCTGGATGAGAGACAGTGCTTGCACAAAGGAGAGCTGGGTGCTAGGAGCAGCAGCAGTGGAGGTAGCCAGCGGATGGACCACTGCACTAGCAGAGGAAGAAGGAGCCTTCTTCTTACTGATACTCTTCCGGGGTGAGACAGGGGTGCCTTCTGGCACCGTTACTTTTTAACCTATATGTGAATAATGTAGTAACCTTTATGAAAAGGTACAATACCCACCCCCCAAAAATTGGAGAGCGGGAGATAGGGCTACTACTCTACACTGATGATACAGTGATTATTTCCCAGTCTTTGGTAGGGATGAGGCGCGCATTGGAGGCCTTTGGGGAATACTGCCGGTTAGAGCTATTAGCTATAAATTTCACCAAAACTAAAGTATTGGTGGCAGGCTCTAAAGGAATCCACAAGAAACACCGCTGGATTATCCAGGAGACTCAGATAGAGCAGGTAAAGGCCTTTAAATACCTGGGGGTGATAATATCTGCCAGTGGCAGTTGGAAAACCCATCATGATGCTGCAATGGCACAGGCTAGCCGAACAGCCGCGGCTATCTCCAAATTTTACTTCGGCAAAGGAGGTCGACTTGCCCTGCCAGCCCTGAAACTTTTTAAGGCCAAGGTAATTAGTCAGATATCGTACACATCCCCGATATGGGGCTTGGGTTACAGTTCTAAACTCGAAACCCTGCAGAATACTTTCCTGCGGACAATATTGGGAGCCCCCCATGGAACCCCACAGGTAATTTTGAGAGCAGAATCTTTTGTTCCTCCTCTAGAAGTGTACGCGACTTTATACCGTCTTAGCTTTTGGCTTAAGAAACTACTTTTTCCTAGCCCTAACACTAGACTAACTAATGAAACAATTGCAGCTGGGTTAGGAAGTAGCTGGATACAGGGATTTAACCAAGAAATTGCCAGATTGGGGTTTGCCGGTTCAGATCTGGAAAGATTGGGGTGGGCGGCATGTAAGGAACTAGTTCACAAACGGGTTTGGGATCAGGCAGCCCAATCAGAAAATGCCCAGGAGGTGGCACCCCAGTTAAATGATTACTACTCTTTTTTCAACTTCCAGAGACCTAATTACTACTACTTGTTTGTCTGGCAGGATGCTAGTATTCGAACAGCCTTCTTTAGGATGAGGGCCAATGTGTTTCCCTCAGCCATGTTGGAAGGCCGATACGCTAGGACCCATTGGGACCAGTGCACCTGCGATATGTGCCAACAGGGGGAGGTAGATACTCCAACCCATATAATTTTTCACTGCCCGGCATTTGATGGCCTAAGAATCAGGCATTTGAAGAAATATCTGGAGAAGGGGGCAACCAATCAGAAGCTGAACAAACTACTATGCCCCATTGACTCAGAACGGTCCAGGGATGTAGCCAATTTCTGTAGGGCTGTGGCTTATATTAGGAATACATCCCCCTCCTCACGGAAGTGCCAGAAGTGAGGTAATGGTATACTAGGGGCATGGAAGAGCGGGGATATTTTCCCAAGGTAGCAGCAACTCTCATGTACTGTCCGAGGCGTAATACATGGAATAATTTTATCCCAATACCATTTACTTAGGTACCCCCCAATGGAGAGGAGTATGAGGGTTATTAAGAGCTGAGATGTGATAGGGGGGGGGGGACTTGTGGGCAGCTCCTAACCCTGAGACTATTCTGATGAGGAAGATGGGAATTTAGCAGCTAGGGTGACAGATATATTTGACAGGTGTTGATATTTAAGGATTTTTGAAGATGTATTTAGTGCATTATATTGTTTGTTTGGACATCTGATTTGGTCAACAGGCAGCAAACAAAAGATTGCTATAAGCATCCTGTTGCAAATATAGGAACAATCAATAATCGTGTGAAATTTATCTGCTATGGAGAAGTGGTCGTTAGACCCACCTTGAGAATTGAGCTGGGACAGGCAAAATGGTTAAGCGCCTGTAAGGACTAATTATTCTATACTTTAAAGGGGCATCAAGGAGTACCCGATTTGGGTTCCATTTTGTATTTTATTTGCCTATAGGACCTAGTATTGCGTGTTGTTTTAATTTTGAATTTATATGGTTGTATCACTGTATGATGTTGGCAATAGCAGAAGCTAAGCCGTAATAAAATTTATTATTATACTGATACTCAGCGCCAGGGAGGAGGAAGCACCCTCCAGTCATCCCAGCCTCTTTGGGGACTTCAAGAGATGTCCAGAGCCCATTTGCTTGGATGCACTTGAAGCTTACGTGCAGGAGGAAGAGGCCACAGGTGGCCCTACCTTGGGTGTCTCCTCCATGCCAGACTGAGTGGGATGCCTAGGAAGAGGCTGGCCTCTCCCAGCACTCCCACTCATGGTCTGTTTCTTCATTCCACAGCCACTCATAATTAAGTTGTGGAAATGAATAAAGGACCACCGGAAACAGAGGATGCAGTGTGATGTGTGTGTGTCTGTGTGGGGTGGTACTAGTACTTAGTGGTGGTACTGGGAACTGGCTAAGGGATGGGGAAAATAAGGGTGGTGGGAACTAGCTAAGGGATGGAGAAACTAACTAGGGGTGGTGGAAACTAGATAAGGGGTGATGTGGGGGTGGCTAGTGGAGTTTGGGGATAGTGGAGTGGGTGAGTGAAGTAGTGTGGGGGTAGAGGTGGGTGTGGATGTGAAGGGTGTGGGGATAGAGGTGTGTGAAACTGAGTGGGGTGAATGGTGTGGGGGTAGAGGTGTGTGGGGCTGGATAAGTGTGGTCTGGTGTGGGGGTGAAGGATGTGGGGCTAGTGGAGTGAGTGGGTGAAGTACTGTGGGGG
>QEPC01007448.1:923550-934322 GCA_003113815.1 Sphenodon punctatus | reverse complement strand
AATGGTGTGGGGGTAGTGGAGTGTGGAGGTAGAGGTGGGGGGGTAGAGGTGTGTTGTCTCATGTAGGGTGAAGGGTGTGGGGCTAGTGGAGTGGGTGGGTGAAGTAGTGTGGGGGTAGAGGTGGATGTGGGTGTGAAGGATGTGGGGGTAGAGGTGTGTGGGGCTGGAGTAGAGTGGGGTGGGGTGGGGTGAAAGGTGTGGGGGTAGTGGAGTGTTGGGGTAGAGGTGTGTGGGGCTGAAAGAGTGTGGTCTGGTGTGGGGTGACGGGTGTGTGGCTAGTGGAGTGAGTGGGTGAATTATTGTGAGGGTGAAGGGTGTGGGGCTAGTGGAATGTGGGGCTAGTGGGTGGATGAAGTAGTGTGGGAAGTAGATTTGATGCGTTGCTTACCTGGCAGCCAGCTAATTGTGTGTCACATCCATCACGTTGCCATAGTCACATCACCAAGGTGCTCCCGTGGCTTGGGTTTTGAAAATAAAAGAAAGACATTTGACATGTCACATTGTCCGATGACACAAGATGGGTCACACAACACAACACGACAACCCTGGCTGGCACACAGCCACATTTCCCCCCTCCCCCATTGTCAGGGCTTCAAAAGCATCAGCAAGCAAGCATTCATTCTCCTCCAACTTGGCCTGGCAACTGGAGCACCCCTCACCCCTCAACACCAGATGGCACAAGATGGGTCACACAACACAACAACCCTGGCTGGCACACAACCACATTTTCCCCCTCCCCCATTGTCAGGACTTCAAAAGCCTCAGCAAGCAAGCAGCATACATGCTCCTCCAACTTGGCCTGGCAACTGGGCACCCCTCACCCCAAAACACCAGATGGGTCACACAACACAACACAACAACCCTGGCTGGCACACACCCACATTTCCCCCCTCCCCCATTGTCAGGGCTTCAAAAGTCTCTGCCACCCCATGCATTTGTTGTTTGCTTTCTTACCATGGCTGGCCACATGGCATGCATGCAGCTCCCCCCCCCCCGGGATCCCAAGAGACTAGGTCCCCATTCCATTTCCCCCCCCTTCCCTTTCTAACTGTCCTGTAACTAATCCCATCCCATAAAACCGCAAAGGAACCCATAATTTTACTTACCAACTGTTGCACGCTCACACGCCTCCAGCAGTCTTGGCAGTCCTTTCAGATACCAAACCTGCTGTAGAATGACTTCCCAAGCCCAAGATCCAGAAGGTCCCAGAAGGAAAAAAAATCCTACATTACTATTGGCCAGCCAGCCAAGTGCCCACCGGCTAGTCACATACCTACCACCTCTAAACAATCTTAGGACTAGGAAATCTTCCGGATTGGATGCCTTTTTTGATTTTCAAAAAAGGCAACAAATCCAAGGCAGGGTAAAAAAAAGCACCAAATGTAACACTTTGCACCACAGGGAGGGAACAGGAAGGGACTAAATAAGGGCAAAAAAACCACCAGTGCCCAACTGCCACAAAGTCATTTTTAAAAAACCGAGATCCGAGACCAATGCAAAAAACTGGTACGGTCAGGATTACAAGATCTCGGTTTTAAAACCGGTACCGATAAATACCGGCAATATCAGATCTCAGTGGATCTGGAATTCCCACCCCTACTGTTAAGGAAAAAAGTCATCAGTACTTTAAAGATTTAAACACAATGTTGGGAAACCAATAATCAAACGACAAACAAACTAAATACTACCCCACGCCTCCTACCACAGGCAGCTCAAGGAGGCTTACAATCATTAAAATAAGACAACAATAAAACTAAAAATAAGTCATAAAAGGAGGGTAAAAAAATCCCCATCCCACCCTAACCCACTCCCCCCACCCAATCACCCATCTCCCCCACCAAACACATGGCAGAACAGTCAGGTCTTACAACTTCTTTGAAAGGAGGGGAGTTCCAGGGCCAAACGGGCCTCCATCAGAAGGGAGTTCCACAGCCAAGATCTGACCACAGAGAATGCCCTCCCCTGCATAGCCGCTCAAAAAAATAAGGGGACCTCGAGCACCCACAGATGACCACAGGGACTGATCCAGAATCCAGGGGGTGAGGTGGTCCCACAGATAAGTAGGACATAGGCGGTTTAGGACTTTATAGACCAAGACCGACACCTTGTGTCAGACCTGGAAAACTATCAGCAACTAGTGCAGAGAATGGAGCACCAGTGTAATATGCTTCCAGCGGCCCAGCCTCATGAGGAGACAGACTGCCGCATTCTGCACCAGCTGCAATTTCAAAGCTGCCACATTGGGTAGCTCCATGTAGAGCACGTTACAGTAGTCCAATCTGGAGGTGATGAAAGCATGGATGACAGTAGACAGGTCTGAGTCTGAAACATACAGCCAAAGCTGCTATAACAGACATCCAGGTGGCGCTGTGAATTGAGGTACATCCCAGGACTCTATACCTGGGGGACCAATGGAGGGCAGACCCCAACAATAATGGGAGCCACCATCTCAATCGCCTTACCCACTAACATCACCTCCATCTTGTCAGGATTCAGCTTCAGTTGGTTATCCCCCATCCAGTCCCCCACAGCCGTCAGACACTGAGTAATCACTGAGACTTCCGGGCCTGGGTCTGTGGAAAAAGAGAGGTAAAGCTGGGTGTCATCAGCATATAACAGCATATGACGATCAGCCCTTGGGGGAGATCATGATAGGGTTCAGGGTGCGATGTCACCAATATGCTGTTGATACTCAGCTGTACCTCTCTTTTTCAGCTGACCCAGACCCTGCTGTCTCATTGCTATCCTAGTGTTTGGAGGCCATGGTGTAGTGGATGCAGCAGATCAGACTGAAGCTCAACCCCAATAAGACAGAGGTGATGGTGGTGGGGAGGGTGAGGGAGGTGTCAGCCCCCCTGATAGGGGGGGTTCACCCTCCAATAGCTTAGCAGGTTCAGAGTCTGGGGGTGGTGTTGGACTCAGATCTCTGCCTGGATCAAGAGGTGGAGGTGGTGGCAAAGGCCGCCTTCTGCCAGTTGTATCTAGTGTGGAGGCTGTGTCCATATGTCTCTGGGCCAGACCTGGCCTCCTTCATCCATGACTTCGTCACATCAAGGCTGGAGTACTGTAATGCACTTTACGTGGGACTGCCCTTGTCCTGGACCAGAGGCTGCAGCTAGTGCAGAAAGTGGCGGCCCGGCTCCTGACGGGGACAGGTTGTCGGGAGCATATAACACCTGTGCTCTGGACTCTGCATTGGCTGCCAATAGCATGCCAAGCCATGTTCAAGATATTGGTATTGATCTATAAAGCCCTTCATGGTCTGGGACCTTCATACCTCAGGGATCGCCTCGCCCTCCGCGTCCCAGGGTGGCAACTTTGGTCTGCTGGGGATGCCTTCTTGGATGTCCTTCATGTTAAAGGGCATTCCAGGGCGGTGTCTTTGGAACTCCCTCCCGGAGGAAGCTCACCTGACCCCAAGCCTTTTGACATACTGGTGGGCTTGTAAAACCTGGCTGTTCGCCCAGACCTTGGGGAGGAGGGTGGGAAGGTGGGTTAGGATTTTAGCTCCCTTACCTTTTCATATTTATTTATTTTTCCGACCCAACTTTGGTTTTAAATTGTTGGATTTTTAAAAATGTTTTTATTTTTGTGAATTGTTTTTATTGAATTGTGCATAGCCCCGGGATTCCATTGGCATGGGGGGTGACCAATAAATGTATAAAATAAATAAATAATAAATATCGATGACACCACATGCCAAACCCCCTGATCACTTTGCCAAGTGGCTGCATATACACATTGAACAGGAGAGGGGACAAAATAGAACCCTGCGGGACTCCACACAAAAGGTGTATGATGCAATAGTATGATGAAAAACAATCCCCAAGCACCACTTGCTTAGTTCTTCCAGTCTCAGGAAGGAGCCGAACCATTCAAGAACAATCCCGCCCACCCCTACACAATCCCGCAGGTGCATCACCAATATCTCATGATCAATGGTATCAAATGCAGCCAACAGATCTAATAAAATCAACAGGGTCAAATGACCCCAATCCCATTTCTGTCATGGGTCATCAACCAAAGCCACAAGTGCAGTCTTGGTGCCATACCCTGGGCAAAATCCCAACTGAGAGGGATCAAGAAAACCAATAAGATCAAGATGTACTTGCAGCTGCCAAGCCACTACTCATTCAATAATCTTCTGTAAAAAGGGAAGGTTAGAGACATGCTGATAGTTGGCGATGGAGTTAACATCAAGTGATGGTTTCTTAAGAAGAGGCCACACCACTGCCTCCTTGAGACAGCTCGGCACTCTGCCCACCCCAGCCAGCAATGGCCCCATTGTCTCCCGGCAGACCTTAAACCAACCATAACAGGCATGGATCCAATTCACAAGAGGTGGCCCTGACTCCTCAAAGGACATCCACTGCATTGGTGAGTGTCAACGACTGGAATTGATCCCATAAAATCGGACACAGTGGAGCTTCCATAACCTCCAGTTCCCCGAGTGTAATAAATGTGGTGTCGAAGTCATGGTGAATATTAGCGATTTTATCCACAAAGTAATCCACAAACATGTCACAGCATGCAATAGATGACTCCACTCCAAGGTGGAGGGAGGCCGGACTGACCAGCCCCCACACCACCCGGAAAAGCTCTGCTGGACAGGATTTTGCAGACACTATGAGGGTAGCAAAAACCTCCTTTTTCGCTGGCCACATAGTCACGGCATTGGCTCATAAACTGGCTCTATTATGCAACTGTCGCTCCAACCGCCACCCTTCTCACTTCAGCAAACACAGTTCCTTGGAAAACCAGGGAGGCCTGAAAAGCTGTTGCCTGGGTAGCAGATGCTTAGGAGCCACCTATCGATAGCCTCTCTCAGCTAAATGCTGGCTAACTACAAGCACAAGGAAGGGGACTACTGGAAAAGTTGTTGTAGGAGGATAGTTAGTATTTTGAAATATTTAAATATAATGTAGGGAACAGAGCATTTCTATAGTGTCTGTATGCTCTTCTGATAGGCTATACCCAGCTACATACAGTCCTGAAAGGAAGCAGGATGAGTGTCTAAACAATGGGCATTTTTACACACATGTTAACGTTCTGGATTTTTCAATCTTCTGGGTTTACAAGTCCACAAATAGGTTCCGGATGCCTTTTTCACACACACACTGCCCTGAGGCAGCCTAAAGTAGACATAGCTGTAGATGTGACAGGCTGCCATGGAAACCAAGTGATCACAGCTGCCTGGAGCAAAGCAGTTTACCAGGAGAACTTTGTAGACACAAAAGTTCTTTTTACACACGTGTGTCATGCTTATGATTTTGTGTGCACCCCTAGTTTCTGCTCCTAGTTCCCATCTTGCCCTCACTTTGGTCCCTACATTGCTCCACTTGTAGTGTCTGACTAGCTACTGACTCTGTTCTGGTTTCTTGATGGGGACAATTGACACTTTGGTCGACTGTTCTGGCAACCCATTATGAATTTTGGTTCCCTTCCCAGGTCTGTCTTCTCAAAGTGTTGGACAGGCTCTCTTTGAAGACAAAGGAGATATCAGACATTGCGAGGTTTTTCTGGGAGAAGAGAACACAAACACCGGTGTCACCATCTGGCAAAGCAGTGTTGATTTCTGGCTCCAGCTTCTAGGCCTGAACCAAATAGTAAAAAAAAATACGTTTCATGATGCGAAATATATATATATTTCACTTACATTTAGTATATGCCCCTGGCTCCCTTTCCTGCCCATTCCCCATTCCTTCTTTCCCCTTTGATCAATTGAGGAATTACCAAGTACCATACCAAGTACAAGGCTAATTCCTTGGTTACTCGGTATTTTGTAAAACTGAATCAAATACTGGAATACTTGGTAAAAACTGAACAATTCCAAAAACCGAGTTTCAGCCCTATGTCACTAGACCCATGCCAGTTTTAGATATTCTTCTTTTACCATTTCACCAATGAGATTTTTTAATTGCAAACCCAAGGAACTCATACATTTCATAAGCTTATACAACAGAAAAGTAAAATCTGAAACTTACAATTTGCTGCAGCTTGGAAGGAAAGATTCCTTGCTACAAAATGTAAGTGAAAGTTCACTCAGTATTCCTGTTGTCAGTAGATCTTAGTCAAGTCAAACTAACACAGTGTTTGTGACTACAGCGCAATTTAATTGGAATGGTTACAGAAAAAAATAACATGATAAATAGCTTCTTGGTCTAGTGGCAGAAAAGAAGTACTGAAGCTGAAGCTCGCTACTTCCTTTCTTTCTTTCTTTCTTTGTAGTTCTACATTTTACTTGTGCATTGAAAGGAAAAAGACATTTTGCAGCATGATTGTCTGCTATAAGTAATGGAATATGTGTTTATCGCTTGCTGTCCCTTTTATATTGGTGGCATTGTACATGTTAATTAGAAGCCTTTACATCTCCAGTGCTCTCTCCAGCTGCCAAGTGAAAATAAATGTTACTTTGTTGCAGATGACAGTTGTCCAATGTGCAAACAAGTAAGCCGATCTGGGCAAAAGGAGAATATTCTTCAGAGTTATCAAAAGCACACACGATTGGACTGAGGGAGTTGATTTGCATGACTCCTTAATATTCTATGTGTTACCTGCAGTGCATAATGATAGCACTCCGGCAAGCAACCCTGTTCATTTGCGTGCCAGGAAATAAAAGTTTTCTTTGATCATAATAAATAAGATGGATTGAGGTGGGGGAAGAAAGAATGTAATAGCAAAGAAGTTCAGTTCTCAAGAAGCAAGGTCAAAGGGGGGGGACACAAAGAAGCAGGTACTAAAAAATGTTAGACAAACAAAGAAAGGAGGGAAAATAAGAGAAAGGCTGTTTTTGCATGGATACCCCCCCCCCCACTGGGTGTGCGGGTGGGTGTCCATTGTGGGGGGGCATCAGTGCACAAAGGACAACATCGGGATAGGTGTCCTTCTGTGGAAACACTACGAGCAGTGGGTGGAGGTGGATGTGTGCTCCTGGAGCACACCCATCACCCACCCTCAGAGTCATCCAAAAAAATGGATGAGGCTCCGTGGGTGGAGATGAGTGGAAGATGGGTGAAGGTGGGTGTGCACCCATGTGAAAGGGAGCACACCCACCTCCCCACACCGCCAGGACACACCCATCTCCCCACCAAGTGGTGCCATGTGAAAACGGCCAAAGACCCACTGAAAGATGGTAACATTGAAAGAATTATTCAAACAGAAGCTACATTCTACTAAGGAGAGCTAGGGCATTCTAATTGTGTGCATTCTTTATCTCAACTACAGCTCAGAGAAGAACAGGGCACAATGACAAGGATGTTGAGGGAAAGAGTCTTGGGGAGAATTGTGGAAGAGTCCATATTGTAACACAGGAGGTGGGTCAGAACAGGGAGGAAGACAGAGGGGATGGGCATGAGTGAGGAGGAGGACTGGCTTGGGAGCATAGTAGTGGGTTGGGAGTCAGGGACAGGGAAGACTTCTCTGCCACTCATCAAATCAAGGAGGGCTCATCAGAGAAGCTTTGGTGTCAGAGAGAGTAGACACATTGTTGAGGTCACGAGATGGAATGGAAGCACAGGAGAGGAAACACAAGCTAAGGGGAAAACAACCCCAGGGTAGGGTACAAGGGACTAAGGCCGCATTCACACCTGACCCAGGTGCAGTGGTGACGAGTCCTACAAGGGAAGATGCAGTAGCGGAGAGTTGCTGGATAGCAGAAGAAGAGTCGGTGTGAACGGGGATGTGCTGTGCCTTCCCTCATACATGTCAGGGCAATACTTTGCTCCCGGACATGCGCGAGGGAAGCCACGGCACATCCCTGTTCACACCGGCTCTTCTTCTGCTATCCAGCTTCTCTCCGCTACCATGTCTTCCCTCATGGGTCTCTTCGGCACAGGTGTGAATGCGGCCTAAGAACTAGGACTTGAAGAGAATAAAGGAGACACCAAGACAAGGACCAGGGAGCAAGGAATGAGAGGGAAACTAAGGGTGTTTTCAGATGGACACTTATCCCAGGATAAGAACATTAATACCAGGATAGTTTGTCTAAACACTATCAACAGTGATTAATATCCCAAGATAACAAAAATATCAGGGTTTTTTTGTTATAAAACCCGAATTACTGAGGTTTATAGCAACCAATTGTTAAACTATCCCGGGATAATGTCTGTCTGAAAGACATATCCTGGGATCCCAGTGATTAGCGCCACAGAGTCCAACAGCAAGGTATGTGCTCAGAAGTGCTCCGAATGCTCCGAATGCTCAGCTGCACAGAGTGCGTGATATTGGAGAGAAAGAATGTGCCGTTTGAGTCCCAGAAAGCATCATGCAGAACTTGGTAGAAAAGCACCACGAGGATTTTAATTCATCCCATAGACTCTAATCACAATGTACTGTTCACATGGACTATACCGGAATTAAGTTATCCCAGAATAGAAATGTCCATCGAAATAGGTGCAACTTTGTTATCTGGGGATAATAATCCCTGGATATTAGTCTAATTATTCCTGGATAGTTTTTCCATCTGAAAATTAATTATTAATTATTTATTATTATTATTATTATTATTATTTATATAGCACCAGAAATGTACCTGGCACTTTACAGAGAATAAAATAGACACGGTCCCTGCCCGAGAGCTTACAATCTAAAGAGAGGGGGAGGGGAGACAAGGAAGGGGGGACAGAGGGAGAGACAAGGGATGCAACATTGACGAGGCTGCGAGAACTCAGGTACATGTTCTTGGCTTGGTTACAGTAAATAGGAGTTAGCAGTTAACAGGTAGGGGATAATCCTGGGTGGGGATGATTAGCAGGAGTTAGGAAGGGCAGAGCAGAAGAGGTGGGTTTTGAGGAGGGACTTGAAGGTGTGTAGGGTGGGGGCAAGGTGGACGAGGGCAGGGAGGGAGTTCCAGGCATCCGGGGCAGCGAGGGAGAAGGGACGAAGGCAGTTGGGGGAGCAGGGGAGGCATGGGACGGTGAGGGAGGGGATGGAAGAGGAGCATAGTGCTCGAACAGGGGTTCAGAGGGAGATCAGGTAAGAGAGGTAGGGGGAGCAAGGTTAGGAAGGGCTTTGTAGGTGTAGACAAGGCGCTTGTGCAGAATACACTCAGGAAGGGTTAGCCAGTGGAGGGAAGAGAGGAGAGACTGCACATGGTCAAAGCGATGGGCTAGGTGGATGATCCTGGCAGCAGAGTTTTGAACAGAGATGAGGGAAACAAGGTGAGAGCACGGAAGGCCAGCGAGGAGAAGATTACAATAGTCAAGACGTGAGACGACTAGGGTTTGGATAAAAGTTTTGACAGAGGAGACAGACAGAAAAGGGCGGATCTTACCAATGTTATGGAGGGAGAAGCAGCAGGATTTGGCCACGGAGTAAATGTAAGGTTTGAAGGTGAGGTGTGAGTCGAAATTGAAGCCCAAGCTACGGGCTTAGGGGACAGGGAGAATGGAGACCTCGTCAATGGCAATTGACAGGGTAAAGGGAGAGGAAGGATTGGGAGGGAAGATAAGGAGTTCAGTTTTAGCCATGTTCAGTTTCAGTTGGCATTGGGACATCTAGGCGGAAGCGAACATAGAGTCAAAGACAAAAAAAACATAGGCCACGAACAGAGCAGGGGGAGAATTAGAAACGGTTGCTTTTCTTGAATTCCTGTGGCTACCATTATGCCTTACCTATGGGCTGGTATCCAATCAGTAAGCCAGGAGGCAGGATCAGAACAGAGAGAGACAAGGGGTAATTTTAGACATGCCGACCTCCGTTCTTGACACGGTGCATGGTTAATTCTTCATCCCCCTCCGGAAATCAGATCAGCCGGTCAACAGATGTGCCAGCTGATTCTGGAGGGGGATGGGGGCGGGGCCGCGCGGCATGACGTTCGGCCGCACAGCCCGTCCCCCCACGCTTCCCTGACTGCCAGCCCTCCAGGAGACAGGTGGGCGCAGCGGCCAATGTGGCTGCCGCGCCAGATACGTCCCGGGGTCTGGGCCACATCCCGGAATCAGTGGTGGTAACAGACGTTACCGTCCGCCGATTCTGGGCAGTGGGGCAGTAACAGATGTTACGATACCACGGTCAACCACGGTCAACCCCACCATGGCAGCTGCGGTAACGTAACTTCTGTTGGGCCCAAAAGAGATTCCTGCCGGGTGTTCACACTCAACGGGAATCTCTGACCACGCTTCCAGAGCTCCGGGTGGATGGAGGGCCAAAAGCATAGTCAAAGAGATTCCTGCCAGAGGTGAACAGATGTTACGGTACCGCGGCCACCACAGGGGGTTCACCGTGATTGACCGTGGTATCGTAACGTCTGAAATTACCCAAGGAGATTATAAATAGGGAACACACGGGTGTGATTAGGGCAAGAACTGGGAGGAGACGTGGAGATGGGCTTAAGTCAAGCCTGGATGGTGTCACTTGTGGCTAGGGCAGCACTTCAACCCCTGGGGCCAGGGGGTTGAGATCCAGGGGCCTCACACATGCAGCTGGATAAAAGAGACAAAGTAGCTCAGATAAAGACTCTTAATGGACCAACCTTTGCTGGAAACAGTATGCAAGCCATCAATTATGCAGAGCCCTTCAGGTTGGGCAACCTTTTCCCTCTCAGGGGCATTTTGAAAATTAAATTAATACAAGCTCCAAAGACCATCTATGTTTATTTATTTATTTTATTTTTCAGATTTATATCCCGCCCCCTCCTGCAATGCAGCTCGGGGCGGCTAACAACAACAATAAAAACAATTAAAATTCATTTAAAATATAAATATAAAATACATCAATAAAACAGGGCTAGAAAACAATAATAAATAGATAAATGGGCGGGGGATTAAAATCAC
>QEPC01007448.1:861836-919583 GCA_003113815.1 Sphenodon punctatus | reverse complement strand
GGCGAGGCAGGCAAGCCCCCCCGCACCATCAGCAAGCAGGTGGGTGGTGTGGATGGTGTTCCCCCTGCAGGCAAGGCTTCTGCGGCTCAGCCGCTGTCCCCGGGGTCTTATGCATCTATCAAATGCATCTATTAATGCATCTATTAGTTGCCCTCTTCTGCACCCAAAGCACGATGTTGTGACCATATATCAGAATTTGTGGCATTGCCTGGTAAGGTCTCACACCCAAGGCACCCCGTCCCCGCTTCCTTCGCTCCGAAACAAATCTGCTGCTGTTGGGGGTTTGGGTGGTTAAGGAATGCACTCAGGAGTGTCCAGATGATCATGGATCTATGTCATGAATCTGCCCCCTATTCTTGCATGCATGCCTCCATCTGTTTTTCTTTACACAGGGCTTAGTTTCTTAGTGATTGGAGGTAGGAACTGGATCCAGGGGAAAGATCCAGGAACTGGAAAGGGGCTAAATAAAAATTAGCCATGGGGTATACTTGGATCCCCAGTAACCACTTTCTCCAATATCCAATCAGATACCGATTGGTACCCATTATGGTATCCAGCAGTGATGGAAAAACATATATATGCTTTTTCCATCACTGCTGATACCACAATGGGTATCAATCGGTATCTGATTGGATATTGGAGAAAGTGGTTACTGGGGATTCCACAATATCTGGCCAGATACTGGATAGTAGCAGCTACTTGTCTCACCGCTAATCTCAACATTGTTACCGGCAGAGTAGAGCTGAAATGATTATCCATTTTGAATGCTGAATGGGACAAATTTGGTACATTCATGCTAAATTTAACAAAATGGATACAAAGTGCTATTTGTTTCCTGCTTTGTTTGGAGGTATGAATATTCATTTTGTTTATTTCACCTTGGTAATTTCATTTTATTCTTTTTATTCATTGGCTTCATTTTGGTAACTTTGGTTACTACATTTATTAACATTGTTTTGGTAACTTCAATTGCTTTAGCAGTACCATTTAGTGATGTTTTGTGCCATACTTTTTACACAGGAGCTAAAAAAATGAAATAACAATTAATAAAAATGTGACTATTACATCATTAAAAATGTTTTATTCATATATTAATTCATTTAAACAAATAATCAAATCATCCCCACAAACACAAAATGGTGTATTGGTTCCAGACCTACTTCAGTATAACAAAAAATGGAGTTAGACTGAGAATGGGAGAATCTCAGGCTGCTTTTAAACGAGGAGCGCTGAAGCGCCTCCTCAACGCCGCATTAAAGCAAAGCCGCCGGAAGTGACGTTCTCCCCGTTGCCGGCGGCGGCGGCTGCTGGAGACACAGGGCTTTGGAGCGGCGCGTTCTTAAGACTTCAATTATCTGGCTTAAGAACGCGCCACTCCAAAGCCCCGTGTCTCCAGTCGCTGCCGCCGGCAGCAACAGGGACAACGTCACTTCCAGCGGCTTTGCTTTAATGCGGCGTTGAGGAGGCGCTTCAGCACTCCTCATTTAAAAGCAGCCTCATAGTATTCAAATAGCAGATACATCCTCTAAGCCAGTGGTTCTCAAACGTTTTTGAACTGCTCTCCCTTCCACTCATCTCATATCTGAGACCCTTCTTCACACCATACACATGCATACAAGGAGTTAAGAGACATGTCGCTGGCCCTGTTAGGCCTGCTTTGGCCTGACTGGGCCAGCGTCATGTCTGTAAGTTTGTGGGCCCGGAATAAACCCCACCCGGGGTGGAAGCTGAGCTGGACTTGACACCACTACCACTGCTGCCTCCGGACTCGGGGCTAGAGCCTGACCTACCTGGTTGAGCCGGAGTCCGGCCCTAGGTCTGGCGACGGCAACAGTAGCAGGTCCAGCAGCACTCTGGAGAGCTTCAGGTTCTACTAGGCCTTCCAGGTCATGTGACCCAGAAGGCCTAGTAGGCGCCTGAAGTACTCCAGAGTGCTGCCGGACCCGCTGCCGCTGCTGCTGCCACTGCCGCCAGATCCAGGGCTGGAGCCCAAGAACCACCATGTAGGGTGATCCCTGGGGTTGGGTTTTTTTAAAAAAATTATGAGGCTGGGCAGGTGGGGGGGGGAGATGAGTCCCGGCGTCCTTTCTACCCATGCAGCCTGAAGGGGGAGGGAAAACTAGGGTCCCCCCTATCCCCCACCCCCCAACCAAACAGGTTCACACCTCCCGAATAGGTTCGGGCCGCACAGACAGAACCTGAAAGGTTTCAGGGGGGCCAAACCCTGACCGGGCCGAACCCCGAACCCCCTGGTGTTCGCACATCCCTAAAAATGAGGTCTTGTTTCGACCACAGATATGCAAGTACTCAAGGGGCTACCCAAAAATGTGCATAGTTGGGCCGATCCTAAGTCTCATGGACACACAGGCAGGGTACGCAAAATACATGCGTACAAGCATACACAACCCACATGCAACTCTCCCACGTTACAGAATTGGTAGCACGTGTGCAAGCCTTGTGGAAACCATACAGAACTCACATGTGTGGACACAGGGGGTCTGGATTAGGGCTGTAGCGGAATATCGCAGCGGCAGCTATTTCCGGCGGAAACAGTGTTTCCGCAATTAGTGGAACGGCATGGCAGAGGCTTTCATTCCGCTGTTTCATTCCGCGGTTCCGCGGTTCCACTTATTTAATTCCGAAACTTAGTGGAATCGTGGANCGGTTCCGCTTATTTAATTCCGCAACTTAGTGGAATCGTGGAAACATGACATTTTCGCGATTTCCGCAATTCCGCCAGCGCCAAAAAATAGCGGAATAGCGGTTTTCCGCGATTTGCGCAATTTTTCCACGATTTTTCCGCAATTCCGCGATTTGCAGAATTCCGGCGGAATTAGCGGAATATCCGCAGAAAAGTCGCGGTGTGGCGCGGGCAGTTCCGAAATGGCGGAACGGAATCGCGGGCGGTAAAAGCTGCTGCCGCATCAGCACTAGTCTGGATCATGCCTAACATCTGCAAATAATAAACTGTCATTTTCTTTTCAACACATAAACACAATTTTGGGAACCATTAAACTGGAGGAGAGTAACGTGACTTCTTATTTGCTAGTTTAATCTAAAAAATAATAATAATTAAAAAATAACTTTTTTGAGTAGCCAAAAACAACCCTGTCGTTTTCTGTCCTCGTGTTGTAGGAATGTTACTAAAGCAATAGATAAAAGAGAAATATGTTAAGTAAAAAAACAACATTTGTTAGGAAAAGCGATTTTAAATATTTAATGATATAATTAAGTCTTATTAATGGCCTTTATTCTTCCACTTAAAAATTCACAAGGATAATTTCCCTTTCATCTTTATTATGCAGTGCTTCTCACAATTATTTGTTATATATTCTCATCAATAATTGATGCATAATAAAATAGTATTTTTATTTTTATTTTATTTTTTTTAAAGAAGGAAAGAAAATGGGGTCAGTTCCCTGTTGTGTCTCTTCAATTTTATGCTAATACATTACTATGCTGTTACGCAGGGGTAAAATTGTAGCCACACGGTGATGAGTCAGTGCTTATGTATTTTTCTTAGCTTCAATGATATAAGACCTGACTTAATTCCTTGCCATGTTATTCAGAGATTTGTAGTTTGATAGCCAAGAAAGCCTACTTGCATTTAGGAATGTGTGAACAGGTTGCGGTTCGGGTTCGGCCGTTCGGTTCGGTTCGGTGCGTATGTTTGGTTCTGGAGTTCAGTTCGCTCGTCAGGTTTGGGTTCGGCTGTTCGGTCATGTTCAGTTCGGCATTTGAAAAGTATCGCGAGAGCGTGATCGCGCCGGAAACAGGAAATTCGAGTGCATGTGGAGCTGTGTGGCGAGTGAGTGTGTGTTTGGCTGGGTGGCTATTCGGTTTGTGTGTTTTGGCTGTGTTTGGGTGTGCTGCTGTTGTTGTTGTGGTTGGTGAGTATTGGTGTGTGTTGTGGGTGACTGACTTTGTGCTTTGGGTGTGTGTGCTTTAAAAAAAAAATGAAGAAAGCTTCTTCAAAGGTGCTTCTTCCCTGGCTGGGGGCCAACTTGCCGCTTGAGGAGGAGGAGGAGGAGGAGGAGGAGGAGGTAGCTGGCACTGCCCCTACTACATGTCTGGTGGTGGTGCCCGGCTCCTCAGAGGAGGAGCAAGCGGAGCAAGCGGCGGCCTCAGGAGCCTCAGTGCTGGCAGGTTTGTAAACTTTTTTTTAACTTCCCTACGCACCCCCAAATAAGGACAGGATTTGAAGCCAGGGGCTTTCTAGCTGCAATCTGTAGCATCCCCTAGCACCCCGGGGAGGGCTAGCATCCCCTAGCACTCTCTGTATGCCACAGAGAGAGAGGGAGGGAACTGTAGTGTGGGGGCTCTGACACGAGCAGATCCCCCTCTCAAACACATGTCAGGCTAGCAAGGGTCTCCACTCTCCAGTTGCCATCCTATGCCCTACGCACCCCCAAATAAGGGCAGGATTTGAACGTGCCAGTCAGGGGATTACTAGTTGCAATCCGTAGCATCCCCTAGCACCCCAGGGTGGGCTAGCATCCTCTAGCACTCTCTGTATGCCACAGAGAGAGAGGGAGGGTAGGGTACTGTAGTGTGGGGGGCTCTGGCACGAGCAACACCCCCACCCGAACACGTGCCAGGCTAGAAAGGGTCTCCACTCTCCAGTTGCCATCCCATGCCCTACGCACCCCCAAATAAGGGGCTTTCTAGTTGCAATCCCTAAAACCCAAGGAGGGAAGACTAGAGGCATCATCTTAAATGTATGACACTTAGGTGCTGTTTATGTGTTTCTGTTTCAGAGAGGATTTGGATGCCGGCCCCAGCACTGGTGCCAGGCCATGGAGGACACACAGGCAGAGGTCACCAGCGCCACACCCAGACATTGGATGGACCACGTCCAATGTCTGGAATTTTTATGATAAGGAGGACGAGTTCGCCATCTGCAAGGTAAGGCATGGGGGCTGGAACAACAGAGTATGCATGCATGCATTGCCCTCTTTAACCCGTTATGAACAGAACTCCCCTGAAGAGAGAGATTGGTGCCCACCCATTTGTGGAGACAGAATGCAGGCAGGGCTTGACACAGACCATTGGTCTGACACAGTATGGCACTTCTTATGTTTCTATCTTTGTTTTTATGCTGTTTAGATCTGCAAGAAAAGATTCCGGTGGCAGAGAGAGGGCACCACATCTGGACTAATCACCCATATAGAGAAGGCCCATGGGCAGAAGATGACTCGGGTCCAGGAGTCTTGTGTGGCCATGGAGCAGCAGAAGGGGGGGGAGGCAAGACAGAAGCGGCACCACGTGCAAAGTCCTTCCACCCCCTCCAGCTCAGATGTGGAGCCCCCCCAGAAGCAGGAGTCTGCAGCGGCAAGGGCATTTCATGGCGAGGTGCAGGGGACCAGCCGGGACTTTGTGGATTGCNCGGTTCCGCTTATTTAATTCCGCAACTTAGTGGAATCGTGGAAACATGACATTTTCGCGATTTCCGCAATTCCGCCAGCGCCAAAAAATAGCGGAATAGCGGTTTTCCGCGATTTGCGCAATTTTTCCACGATTTTTCCGCAATTCCGCGATTTGCAGAATTCCGGCGGAATTAGCGGAATATCCGCAGAAAAGTCGCGGTGTGGCGCGGGCAGTTCCGAAATGGCGGAACGGAATCGCGGGCGGTAAAAGCTGCTGCCGCATCAGCACTAGTCTGGATCATGCCTAACATCTGCAAATAATAAACTGTCATTTTCTTTTCAACACATAAACACAATTTTGGGAACCATTAAACTGGAGGAGAGTAACGTGACTTCTTATTTGCTAGTTTAATCTAAAAAATAATAATAATTAAAAAATAACTTTTTTGAGTAGCCAAAAACAACCCTGTCGTTTTCTGTCCTCGTGTTGTAGGAATGTTACTAAAGCAATAGATAAAAGAGAAATATGTTAAGTAAAAAAACAACATTTGTTAGGAAAAGCGATTTTAAATATTTAATGATATAATTAAGTCTTATTAATGGCCTTTATTCTTCCACTTAAAAATTCACAAGGATAATTTCCCTTTCATCTTTATTATGCAGTGCTTCTCACAATTATTTGTTATATATTCTCATCAATAATTGATGCATAATAAAATAGTATTTTTATTTTTATTTTATTTTTTTTAAAGAAGGAAAGAAAATGGGGTCAGTTCCCTGTTGTGTCTCTTCAATTTTATGCTAATACATTACTATGCTGTTACGCAGGGGTAAAATTGTAGCCACACGGTGATGAGTCAGTGCTTATGTATTTTTCTTAGCTTCAATGATATAAGACCTGACTTAATTCCTTGCCATGTTATTCAGAGATTTGTAGTTTGATAGCCAAGAAAGCCTACTTGCATTTAGGAATGTGTGAACAGGTTGCGGTTCGGGTTCGGCCGTTCGGTTCGGTTCGGTGCGTATGTTTGGTTCTGGAGTTCAGTTCGCTCGTCAGGTTTGGGTTCGGCTGTTCGGTCATGTTCAGTTCGGCATTTGAAAAGTATCGCGAGAGCGTGATCGCGCCGGAAACAGGAAATTCGAGTGCATGTGGAGCTGTGTGGCGAGTGAGTGTGTGTTTGGCTGGGTGGCTATTCGGTTTGTGTGTTTTGGCTGTGTTTGGGTGTGCTGCTGTTGTTGTTGTGGTTGGTGAGTATTGGTGTGTGTTGTGGGTGACTGACTTTGTGCTTTGGGTGTGTGTGCTTTAAAAAAAAAATGAAGAAAGCTTCTTCAAAGGTGCTTCTTCCCTGGCTGGGGGCCAACTTGCCGCTTGAGGAGGAGGAGGAGGAGGAGGAGGAGGAGGTAGCTGGCACTGCCCCTACTACATGTCTGGTGGTGGTGCCCGGCTCCTCAGAGGAGGAGCAAGCGGAGCAAGCGGCGGCCTCAGGAGCCTCAGTGCTGGCAGGTTTGTAAACTTTTTTTTAACTTCCCTACGCACCCCCAAATAAGGACAGGATTTGAAGCCAGGGGCTTTCTAGCTGCAATCTGTAGCATCCCCTAGCACCCCGGGGAGGGCTAGCATCCCCTAGCACTCTCTGTATGCCACAGAGAGAGAGGGAGGGAACTGTAGTGTGGGGGCTCTGACACGAGCAGATCCCCCTCTCAAACACATGTCAGGCTAGCAAGGGTCTCCACTCTCCAGTTGCCATCCTATGCCCTACGCACCCCCAAATAAGGGCAGGATTTGAACGTGCCAGTCAGGGGATTACTAGTTGCAATCCGTAGCATCCCCTAGCACCCCAGGGTGGGCTAGCATCCTCTAGCACTCTCTGTATGCCACAGAGAGAGAGGGAGGGTAGGGTACTGTAGTGTGGGGGGCTCTGGCACGAGCAACACCCCCACCCGAACACGTGCCAGGCTAGAAAGGGTCTCCACTCTCCAGTTGCCATCCCATGCCCTACGCACCCCCAAATAAGGGGCTTTCTAGTTGCAATCCCTAAAACCCAAGGAGGGAAGACTAGAGGCATCATCTTAAATGTATGACACTTAGGTGCTGTTTATGTGTTTCTGTTTCAGAGAGGATTTGGATGCCGGCCCCAGCACTGGTGCCAGGCCATGGAGGACACACAGGCAGAGGTCACCAGCGCCACACCCAGACATTGGATGGACCACGTCCAATGTCTGGAATTTTTATGATAAGGAGGACGAGTTCGCCATCTGCAAGGTAAGGCATGGGGGCTGGAACAACAGAGTATGCATGCATGCATTGCCCTCTTTAACCCGTTATGAACAGAACTCCCCTGAAGAGAGAGATTGGTGCCCACCCATTTGTGGAGACAGAATGCAGGCAGGGCTTGACACAGACCATTGGTCTGACACAGTATGGCACTTCTTATGTTTCTATCTTTGTTTTTATGCTGTTTAGATCTGCAAGAAAAGATTCCGGTGGCAGAGAGAGGGCACCACATCTGGACTAATCACCCATATAGAGAAGGCCCATGGGCAGAAGATGACTCGGGTCCAGGAGTCTTGTGTGGCCATGGAGCAGCAGAAGGGGGGGGAGGCAAGACAGAAGCGGCACCACGTGCAAAGTCCTTCCACCCCCTCCAGCTCAGATGTGGAGCCCCCCCAGAAGCAGGAGTCTGCAGCGGCAAGGGCATTTCATGGCGAGGTGCAGGGGACCAGCCGGGACTTTGTGGATTGCCTCCAGGTAATGGAAGACTGACTGGTGGAACAGTTCCAGGCAGTCGAGTTGAGGGAGAAGAAGGTGGAGGCGTACTCAGAGTACGTCTCCAAGTACATCTCCACTGAGAGGACCGACCTGGAGCTCTTCCACCTTGGTCTGCAACTGGCGGGCGGCCATGACAGGGGCCGTAGAATATGCTGTCCAACATGGCTTTGAAATGCTGGCAGGTGCGGCCCCTGCGCCTACGTCCCCGCAACCACGCATGCCTTTCCTCCAAGTTCCGGGGGGCAGGCCAAAAGACTAATTAGTTTGTTATTGCATAAGTTTCCTTTCTATTTTAAAATGTTTGGTTTTGGTTTTATAAATTTTTTGTTGTTGTTGTTTTATTTATTAGTTATATTTGTTGATGTTGTTATGAGTTTTTCCTGTCCAATCTTTTATCCCTCTGTGTTTAAGTTCTGGCTGACAGATGGCAGAATCGCATACAGCTTATAGATCCATACCAGCAGCACCTGCCACCCCATGTAGCGTAGTTATTAACCCAAAGATGTGGTATGCCAGAAGCAGGGTCTCAACTTGCAGACGGCACCCAAGGAGGTGAAGGACTTGTGTTTGTGCGGGTGGGTGTGACAGAGACAAAGAGAAACAGGCTCCTCGGTAGCGGGCAGCAAGCAGCGGGATCAGGTGGTCGGAGGGTTTTTTATATCCAGCAGCTTCAGCGGGCATCCACGGGTGGGTGCGGAGGAGTAGGCTGTTGTGGTTTGGGGGGGGTCAGGCTGGCATGCGGGCATCGGGCTTCTGGATGCAGTGGAATGGAATTCAGCCCCCAGTGACTGGAATTATGGTCCCAGAATCTCGTTGATGGTTCCTGGGCAGGCATGACTGATTCAAGTACAATGGAATGACAGCCTATAATATTAATAATAAATTTATTTTACATAGCCATAGGCCATAGTAACATACACACGTACAAATTAAAACAGTTATGGTTTCTCCCAAAATCCACTCTAACCCTACTATTTCATATACCCCAATAAGAGCTATGACATCACATCATTTCATACAATGCATGCAATCCTGTTGCTTTACACCATTCAATAATAAAAATAACCCCCAGAACAAATATAAAATGTATAATAAACTAAATATCCAGAATCACTATTGCAGGGAGCTCAGATATGTTTGTTGTAATAGCTTCTCTTATTTTAGTATAACATCTTCTTGTCCTGCAAATTTATTGTGTGCCATGAGTGCCCTCCTCAGCCTCTTCCAAAGGCTTAGACTCCATAAATTGTTTCCTTATAACAAAGGCCTGGATAAGAAATTTTATGGTAGCTGACGTGAATTTTGAATCATTCAATGCATACCATAGTAAATTAAGTGGCATCCTTCCCGGGTATTTCTCAATGAGTGGGGAAAGATAGCTCTTGCGGATTGTATTATACATCTGGCAGGAAAAGAATATATGGTGAACAGTCTCCACTTCTGATGCATCAAAGGGGCACAGGCTATCTTCAAATGCTATCCCCTGAATGCATCCCTGCAAGACTTTAGCTGGTAGGGCATTTAGTCGGGTGCACATCATCAGGTACTTCCCCTGTGATGATATCTTTTCCTTCAAATAAGATGCAACCTCCCCCTCATGGGAGTTGAATGATGTCCCTAGAATTAGTGCTTGGTTGGGCACACTTCATTCAATCATTGATCAATCATGCGACAGGTGGTAGCAGGTACAGGGAGGCACATAGGCAGGCACATATAATATGTTCTGTATTATTACCATCTCATTTCGGTATGTTTGCTGCTGGATGGGGGCATTGAGCATGAGCACAGATGAGATCTCTTGCTGTTTCTCCAGCTTGATGGATGCACCTCTCCCCCTACACCCACATCTCTCTCATTCCAGCAGGGAGCCTCCCTCTCTCTCTCTCTTTCTCTCTCTCTCTCTCTCTCTCTCTCTCTGGCCATATAGTGGAGGTGACAGCAGCATGGGTGGGATCGTGTCTGTCTCTCCTTCAAGCAGTGGGTGGACTTTCTCTCTCTCTTATTTCTCTCTCTCTGTCAGCAGCAACCTGGACAGGCAGACAGGCACCTTGGCATGAAAGGCAGGAAGGTGGGGTGAGGCAGGCTTTGAGCTTGGTGGCACCCTGGGGTACAGAACCCTTGGCACAGACAGCATATAGGCCTGGCCTGGGGGCCATTGGCACTGGAAGAAGCAGACATTGGTGGCCATGGTACAGAACCCTTGGCAAGGATAGCATATAGGCCAAGGCCTGGGGGCCATCTCCATGAGTGGAATGATGGCAAATGGGAGGAGGTCTAGAAACTTAGGGGAGACAGGAAAGCAAGTAAAACTCCCCACCCACACCTAGTCACCTACCTAAATACCCACATACTAAATAACTATGACAGAGACACAAACATATGGGTATAATGTCATGTGACCAATCCCCCTCACCCCCAATTGTCACCCATTGGCATGACTTTGCTAATCTGCATGCTTTGCATAACATACTTTATTGATGGCCCCATGCACGGGAGCCATCAGCACCTTAACGTCCAAGAGCATTGAGGTCCAGGATAAGAATGATGGAAGGAATTACAAAGTAAAGTAGAAATTTCCCCTAGATGCTGGGGGGGGGGGAGGAATTCCCCTCCCTCCCTGTTCACCCCCCTATGGAGAGGGGTGGGGAGGACTTCCCGTGAGTCCCCTACCCCATCTGGCATGGGGACTCTGAAGAGCAGGCCTAGCAGTCCACTGAGGGGAGCTCACTATAGGTCTCCTTAGACCCTATCCCCACTGGATTAGATTGCTAATCCCTGTTCACCCCCCTCTGGAGAAGGGGTGGGAAGGACTTCCCAGGTGTCCCCTTCCCCACCTGGTGTGGGGACCCCAAAGAGCGGGCTTAGGAGCCCTGAGCTCATTATAGGTCTCCTCAGACCCTAACCCTGCTGGATTAGATCACTAATCCCTGCTCACCCCCCTCTGGAGAGGGGGTTGGAAGGACTTCTCAGGTGTCCCCTTCCCCATCTGGCACGGGGACCCCAAGGAGCAGGTCTAGCAGCCTCCTCAGGGGAGCTCACTATAGGTTTCCATAGACCCTAACCCTGCTGGAGCTGGGAGCGTGCCATGTCGGTCATGGCCAGAGCCCGACAATGATGCATCCATCAGCTCAGGAGCAGGCACTATCAGGGACTGGGAGCCTCCACCACCACCACAGCCATTGCCACCCAGCCTCCAGCCACAGCGGTGCTCTTGTCGCCCAACGCTCTACAAGCTATAGGGCCATGGCCCTCCCCACACCCCGTGGCTCATAGCCTGGTGAGTAGTGGCAGGATAACTCCCGGATCTCCCCCCCGGCCACATTCCAGAGAAGCGGCAAAGGCAGGAAAGGTCGCCCTACAGGCCATGTTCCAAAGTAGCAGTGAAGGCAGGAAAGAAAAAGAGCAATGGCGGGACACTCACCCACCCCTTACAGGCCTCGTGACAGCAAAAGGCAGCATCAGTGGGAGAGCGAGAGCCAAAATGGCCACCACAAAGAGAATGGAGACAGCAGCAGTGGAGGTGGAAACAGAAGCAGACGCTGCAACTGTAAGCTCTCCAATTCCCCTTCCCCCAGCCCAGGACACCTATATGAAGGTTTGCAGGGAAATTCTCTCCTAAATAAAAATGAAGAGATCTCCTCCTCAGAACAAGAAATCCAATCCCTACAAAGACCGCTCTAGAGATGTGGGGAAAGGCAAACACCCCAGGGCCATGAGACCGCGCAGGGCTCAGAGGCCCCTAGACTCCTCCCCCTCCCCTTGTTGGGTTCCACCTCTGAAGAGGTGATTTCGAGCCAAACCTCCTAAGAGGATCGAAGCCAGAGGCCTGGAGGAAAGGTGAACTAGGGGGTCGTGATCTCCCAAGCAGAGACCAATGAGATAAGGGGACTGGGCAGGGGCAGGTGTCTGCTGGCTGGAGAGGGTGGAAGTACCCTGGCACCTTTTTGGTAACTATGGCAAAGCCACAGAACAGGGATCCTGGACTGTAGGAGAAGTTTAAGATTCTTTTAGGATTGAGATCATCTCGGGCGAGCTCCAAATCGTCAGAAGGCAAGCAAACTGAGTACATCATCACTGCGGATATCCTCAAGGAACTCAGCATGGAATGCAGGTTGCACAACCAGATCTGCACCATTGGTCAAATATGAGAAGTGGAGAGGATTCGGAATGTCATCTGTAGGGATGTGCAAACACGAACAGTCAATCCTAAGAGATAGGTGAGCGTTGTTGCAAAGGGAAGGGTGATCTCCGATAGCCTCGATTTCCCACAGCCGATCGAAAGGTAGTCAGATACAGGATCTCCCATTCCACCCCATTGTAACGTTCACCCAGCCCCTGCCTGCCGGTGCACTCATTTCAGCTATTGCAGTCTACAAGATTGAGGAGCAAATGGCTGATGTGCAATAGCACCACCACCAGCAGCAGCAGCAGCAGCAACAGCAGCAGACATTGGGTTGCTGGGACAGAAACTGTGGCAAAGACAGCATAAGCGGCATTGGCAGCAACAGCAGACATTGGATTGCCAGGGAACAGTACCCATGGCCCAGCAGACAGCAGCAGCAGGATTGACAGAGCCCTGTGAGCGGAATGACGGCCCTAGACCCATCACGGTGGGTTCTAGGGCTAGAAGAGTGGCAGTGTGTTGATATTGGCCAGCCACAGCCCTCCCTGCCAGTAACGTAGGCCCCAGAACCCAGATGGTGGGTCCTGGGGCTGGAGTGGCTGTTTCTTGGTGCGGTGGAATGACATCGGAATGTGCGAGGAATGATGGCCCCAGACCCATGATGGTGGTTCCTGGGGCTAGAGGTGCAGGTTCTGGATCTCGAACACAGCCCTCCCTGCCAGTAGCTTGGCCGCAGGACCCTGAGGGTGGGTCCAAAGGCTGGAGTGGCTGCTTCTTGATGCTTTGGAAAATCAGCTCTCTGTGTGAGGAATGATGACCCCAGACCCATCTCGGTGGGTCCTGGGACTAGAGTGGCAGCTTCTGAATATTGGTCACAGCCCTCCCTGCCTGTAACTTGGCCCCAGGACCCTGACGGCAGGTCCTGGGGCTGGAGTGGTTGCTTCTTGGTGCATTGGAACAACATCGGAATGTGCAAGGAATGATGGCCCAAGATCCATGATGGTGGGTCCTGGGGCTAGAGTGGCAACTTCTGGATCTTGGCCACAGCCCTCCCTGCCTGTAACTTGGTCCCAGAACCCTGACGGTGGGCCCAAGGACTGGAGTGGCTGCTTCTTGATGCTTTGGAAAGTTAGCTCTCTGTGCAAGGAATGATGGCCCCTGGGGCTAGAGTGGCAGCTTCTGGATATTGGCCACAGTCCTCCCTGCCTGTAACTTGGCCCCAGGACCCTGACGGCGGGTCAAAGGACTGGAGTGGCTGCTTCTTGATGCAGTTCACAGATGGCTCTCGGTGCGAGGATCTCCAGGAGAAACTCTTCCACAGCAAGATGCATTGCTCCTTATGCAAACATCAGTTGAACGTGTGTCCGTGGGTCCTATGAGATAGCCAAGCACCATTCTGTCAGAGTTGGCTGAGTTTTACTTGCTTGGAAAGACCCCAAGCGATCTCCAGGAGGGAATCTTCCACAGCAAGACAAAAGACTTGGGATTGTTTATCCAGGGGATTTGGGAGTGGGGTTTTGTTTTGGAGTACTTCAGTTTCCCAGGCAGCAGCCTGGGAGGTTTAACTGTGCTTGACAGTTAGAGCTAAACAAGGGCAGCCCAGCAGGACATGTGATTTCAGTAGCCTTTGCGTGGGCAGCATTGCTCAGTTGTGGGACAGGAGTCAAGAGAGCCCAGTTCTAATTCCTGGTGTGGAATATTTTGCATTTCAGCTTTCCCAGTTCTAACCCAGAGGGCTACAATTCTTGGAGCTAAGAGAAGTAAGAACCTGTATAGGATTTAGAAGGACCTCACAATGAAATTGCCTGCAGTAATGTATTCACAAAGGACTTTATTTTGTTCTATCTCCTCCTCCCCACCCAGAATAGAATTTAGTATGATTGTTTATATTGCAGTCACACCTAGAGGCTGTGAGCAAAGTCTACGTCTGTGTACTAGATGCTGTATCCAGAGAGATATGTTTTTTCTCTCTAGATTCTGTATGATGCACAATAAGAGGTGGTGCCGATGTTAGAACACTGGTCTGGGACTCTAGAGGCCTGGGTTCTCTTCCCTGATCTGCCACAGATCAAATCAGAGAGTTGTTAACAAATTGGGGAGTGCATTCTGGGGATTTGACTGCCAGACTCCAAGCTCTTTAGTGGGGAATTTCCAAAATGATGGTGGCCAAAACCCAGTTGTGCAACATGACTTCTGATTGGCATGGGCGGCATTGGCAGCAGCAGCAGAGATTGGATTGCCCGGGCACAGAGAGCAGAGGCAGCATTGGAAGCAGCAGCAGAGATTGGATTGCCGGGGCACAGAACCCATCGCACAGAGAACAGAGGCAACATTGGAGGCAGCAGCAGACATTGGATTTCTCAGTCAAAGAGAGCAGAGGCAGCATTGGAAGAAGCAGCAGACATTGGATTGCTCAGGCACAGAATCCATGGCACAGACAGCAAAGGCAGCATTGGCAGTAGCAGCAGCAGACATTGGATTGCCCGGGCACAGAACCCATGGAACAGCAGAGACAGCAGCAACAGGATTTTCCTGTAAACAGCACCCATGGAGCCAGGATGGTTGGATTTGCAAGGGAATAGCTCCCATACAGCAGCAGACGTCAGCAGCAGGATTGCGTGGACACATTTTGATTGGCCAGGGCAGAGCACCCATGGACCAGCAGAAAGCAGCAGCGGGATAACCAGACCAGTAGTGCACATCACCCAGGGCTGCCAGGGTAGGCAGGCAGGCAGCGTGGCATGAGCAGAAGACAGGCAGACTGAGGCAGGGTTCAAGCTTTGTAACCTGGTCAGGTGGGCAGGCAGGCAGCATGGTATGAGAGGAAGTAGGGAAGGCAGGCTGAGACCTTGGAACCAACTTGGCAGGGCACTCAGATAGGCTGGTGAAGACTGTACAGCATGCAAGAGAGAGAGAGAGAGAGAGAGAGAGAGAGAGAGAGAGAGAGAGAGAGAGAGCCAGTCAGATAGGCAGGCTGAGATCATCTAGCCACTAGCCAGAGGCCAGCTTGCAGGCTTACAGTTTCCCAATGCCACACTGCAGCATACAGTGTCAGATAGGTCGGCCAAGGCCATGTAGTATGAGAAAGAGAGAGGGGGGGGCAGGTAGGGTGTCAGTGAAGCAGTGGGAGGGAGGGACAGCACCTCAGCTCAGCAGCAGCAGCCCTTATTGACGAAGAGCCCCTTCCCAAGACTGCCCCTGGCATGGGATGGCGTGTGCCACTGCACCATCACTCCTTGTTCAGGGGCAGCTCGGGGAATCCCAGCAGCGGAAGGTTGACCTTCAAAAAGATCAACTGCTCCACCAACTTGGCCCCCAGTCTCAGGTGGTGCGGGGAACAAATGTCCCATGCAACAGAGAACACCCGCTCACTGGGGACACTGGTTGGTGGGCATGACAATAATCCCCTGGCCACTTTAGACAGGGACGACCACACGTTGGTCTTGCCCACCCAGTAGGCCAAGGGATCACTGCTGGGATCGATGCATGACTCCTCATCCATGTAGGTATCAACTGCTACTGAGGCGCCATCATACTCCCTCTCATACCTGTCCCTGAGCACCACCACCCCCACTGCCCTCAGCCACGCTGTCAGTCCCTGCCCTTTTGTGGGCCAGACAGAGGAGGAGCTGCTGGTAGTAGGGGTGCTGTTGCTGCTGCTGCTGCTGCTGCTAATCATGCTGCAGCTGGTGCTGCTGCTAATACTCGGGCTGGGGGAAGGGATAGACCCCACTGGCTGAGAGGGACGGCTGCTCCTACTCCCACCAACCCCCTGATGCCGCCGCTGCTGCTGCTGCTGCTGCAGCTGCAGCAACACACTCTGAAGAGCCTGCGCTGCCTTCCGGACCCTCCCCACAAGATCATCCTTCCAGAGGCCATAGAGGGATGACTTGCGTGCCACACTGCCCTTGACCCTGGGGTCCAGCATTGTTCTCACAACATATTACCCCCACTGCAGAAGCTTGTCGAACCTCGCTAACAGGCCTGTCTTAAGCTTCTGCGTCAGCCCCCAGCTTCTTGCCCCTACGGCCACAATGCTGCCTCTGCACCGTGATCTCCTTCTGACTCCCGTGGAGACTCTGACCAGAGGGATCACCTGGTTTATCATCGCTATGGATAAGCTTATGGTTTCTTTCACCTCATGGAACGGTCTTAGAACTAGGACCATCTGTGCCAGGATCTCCTATTCTGGCCCATTGAAGCCCGGAGGTGCCTCACAGTCTGTGTCCAATTCCACCTGATGCAAGGCAGCTTTCTGCTCCACAAGCTGCTTAAGCATCAGGAAGGTGGAATTCCACCTCGTGGACACGTCCTGCACCAGCAGATGCCCTGGGGAGCCTTGCTCAGCCTGCTTGGCCAGGAGGATTTTGCTGCCCTTAACACTGCAGTTAAAGAACCCCGCCAGCTTCCTCCCCCACTCCATCAGGGAGCTAAGGGTGTCTGCCCCCAATCCCCTTCTCCCCCAAGTCCAGAGCATCCTTGACCACCAGGTGGAGGGTGTGTGTGCGGTGCAAGGGATGCTAATAATGTCACATCACGTACATCCCTCACTATATTTGGTGCATTATCGGTCACCACACACCCCTGGGTGAACGGTGGACCTGGCATGACCCACTCCTCCACCACAGCGTTCAGGGCTGCCTCTATGTTCCTGGAAGTGTGGGGGCAGTCCATGACTTCCACCTGAAGCAGGACCCACCTATACCCTGCTTCAGGACCCCTCCTGCCATTGTTCAATGCCAACTCTGTGTCCTCCCACCAGTGCGCCTCACCACCAGGTAAGCGTGTCGGGTGTTCCTGGAGGACCAAAGGTCAGTGGTGAAATGGACAGTGGCACCTCCAGTCCCTGCCAGTGCCAGCTGCTCCTTCACCCTCTACTTCAATGCCCTATACAGGTCTGGCACCACCGTACAGCTGAGGGTGGCGCGGCATGGCATCTTAAATTGGGGGGGCAGGAACCCCATCAGCCACTTAAACCCTGTGTCCCCGACCATGGAGAAGGGCTGGCCATCAACAGCGATCATCTCGCGCAATAGTCACGTGGCTTTCTCTTGAAAGCCATGCCGCCCTCCAGCTGCCGATGGCCTTGGAAGCTGCCCCCACCCCAGCTCCTCCATTGTGGGCTGACACTGCTGATTCTGCTCCTGCTGCTCCCCTCTAGCAGCAATACTGCTCCTGCTGCTAGAGACAGCTTCTGCAGTGGGGCGGTTGCCCAATTGAGTACGATTGACTGCTTGGATTGGGAACCCGCTTGCGTCCACTGATCCAGCCTGCCCACTTAGCAGAGTGACACTGTGGCATGATTTTAGATGCCTGGGCATGGCAGATGTCCCTAGGTTGGTGAGCATCTGCCCTTTTTTCACCACCTTGCTGCCCAAAGTGCACCACACCTCCCGGGGATCATCCGCCTGCACCACCTTAAAATGCTCCCAGACCCATGATTTTTTTAGCCCCTCCTGCCTTCTGGCCCACATCAGGTGACACTCTCCTGGAAGGGGCAGGACATGGTGGCACTGGTGACACAGGTCATTGAGGGACAACCATCACCTCAGCAGCACCAGATACAGAGACCTCCTCCTCAGAAATCTCTGCATCACTGTCCCCATCCACAAAGAGAGTGACGGAAGCTGTAGGACTCCCCATGCTGCTCCCACTCTGAGAAGCACTCTCCCACTGCCCCCTATAGCTCCTGTTGCTGCTGCTGCCCGGGGATCAGGCCCTGCCTCTAACCGGGCTCTCAACAATGGGGGAGTCGGGGGACAATGCTGGCCCCTGCTTGGATTCTTCGTCCCCTGAATCACCTGCTGTCACAGATGTCACAGCCACCACAGTCTCTCCTATTGCCAGGAGGTGACGCCCAACCCCCTGGCCCTTAGTGCTGGGAGAGCGAGACCCAACATCACCACCAGGCCTTTGCATCTTGGGGCGTGGGGATGTGCTTGGGCTTCTGCTTCTGTCTACCGCTGGCACTTTGATGGCACGGCCCCTGCCCCGTGCATCATTGGCTGCCTTATGGGCAGCAGAGCAGCCTCGCCCTCTCTCCCTTATCCATTTATACAAACCACACACAATTAATTATATTAAATACATTGTTAATTAATTTTTAAAATGTATTTATCAAATATTATATGTTTCTATCTATACTACACTAAATTTAACTGCTAATTAACTATCTAATAAGTATTATAAAACCTATGAAACTAAATAATGGAATATAAAAAACACACTAAAACTAGTTCACTATATCTATATAAACTGAGCTAACTTAACTGCAATAGCTAACTATAATCCTACCTAATGACAACTATAATCTCTCTCTCTCTCTCTCTCTCTCTCTCTCTCTCTGTATATATAATACACACACACAATATTACACAGGGATGGGGGGGAACAGACAGCTCAAAACAACACAGGGAGGGGTACAGAAACTGAAATAAAACCTAAATCAATCTAATCCTACTCTAATAAATCAAAAGCAAAGGGAAGGGAATGAGGGATGGAATATGGAATATGGATGGAGAGGGAGAGGGAAAGGAATGGATTCAATGGAGGGTAGGGAGATAGAAGACAGGGAGGCGTAAAAAATAAAAATACCTGCTAAATCTATCTAATATAATCTAAATAAATGATAATAGGGAGGTAAATCTGTTGGATGGGTGAAACGGGAGGAGGATTGTAAATGGATGAGGGAAGCAAACTTCTGGGAGTCAGGGAGCCTTCTGAAAACGCTGCTGACAGATCAGTGGGTGGCTCAGAAGGCGTTGGAAGGGGATCAGGGGCAAAGAGTTTTGTTACTTGCTGCTCCCACCTTACCAGAAGGCCTGAATGGCTTTGTGCAGCCTAGCCCCTGGCCAATCGCAGACTGTGAAGCCAGTGTTCAGTCAAAAAGGAAAGGTGATTGGGTAGGCTGGTTTCTACTCCAAGCCTCTCCACCCTCTTGTACCAGGAAGTCTGCTCCACAGCTGCCTCCCCCTCCCTGGGCCTTAGGCGTTTTCCCTGCCTAAACTCAACCAAATGTGGCCGAACACAAACAAACTGTTCGGTCGGTTTGTCGTTCGGTTCGAGTTCGGTTCGGTCAGTTCAGGTTTGGTTCAGGAGTTCGGTTTGGTCGTCCAAACAGGCCAAGTTCGGTCCGAACTCCGAACTTCTAATTGCATTAGAGCTAATTGCATTAGAGCTATCAATCAATCAATGGTTTTATTGTTGAAGCTGAAGGCCGTAACAAAATACAAATTAGACAGTCAGTACAGGCAAAAAAATATGAACAAAGAAGCAAAACTAAAATAGCAACATCTTTATGGGAGTCGATGTTCCAGACAAAGACTCTCCAAAAACCCAAAATTAAAAGTGTAATAGTTGGTCCAACATAGACGGGTCAACTAATTCCACATACAGTAACACAAATACGATATAAAACATATACAAGAAATAAAAACAGAATCAAATACGTTTCCTAATTCCCCTTACAAATGCTTAAGAGGTTTTCAAAACTAAGTTCTATAAACAGAGCCAATCACACCTCCTGGAGCAAAACATTAATCATTCCCAACCAGCTGGAAACCCCATCTGGTTGAATTGTCCATCAGACGGATAGTGGAACCAACTTGGCCCCCAGTTGATCGCCCCCTGAATATGGTGTGAGGGGGCCTGGGCTCACCGCCCTGTCCCTTGTCCACTTACCCTTCACGGGGGTTATAGTGGCAGCGCTAGAACCCTAAGGGTTACCCCATTCTGTAGCATGCATTGAACAGTGGCTTGCCCTTCACTAGGGTCATAGCACCAGCACTTGGCCCCTGTCTATACATGCATAAATAAAAAACAATACTCTCCCCATTAATTTGGCATTGGTTAGACCTGCGCGTGGGGGCATTAGAGCTAAAACAGATATACACTACTATTTGGTAAGGTGTGTATCAGGTACATCATTCTTTGTAACATCTATTTTTGTTCCTTTTCTAAACCTTCCTTTTTGGGGGTTTCATAAGCAAAAATGTTAATTTTCTGTTTTTTCTGTTTCCTGTTTTTTTTTTCTCTTTTAAAATTTGTTTTGGGGTTTTTAAAATAAATAAATAAATAAATACGTAACCTTCTTGCATGGCCAAAAGGCCACTGCACAAATAACACAAAGTGCAAATATAAATTCCGTACCGCAGCAAAAAAATAAAACACAATCCGCACTTGATCTCAACATAATACATTAGCTATCAGATAGTATAACCCCAAAGCTCTACTACTGCCAATCTAAACTTGCACCTCCTGCCATGAGATGTCAATCAGTCTCTCAGTCAGTAGTTTCAGTGCCCCCTTGCCATGTAATTCAGAGATTTGTAGTTTAATTACTTAATGTATATATGCAGCCCTTGGGGAAGATCGTGAGAGGGTTTCGTGTGCATTGCCACCAATACGCTGATGATACCCAACTTTACCTGTCTTTTTCAGTCGACCCAGGCCCTGCCGTCTCCGTGCTATCTCAGTGTTTGGAGGCCGTGGCGAGTTGGTTATGGCACAGCAGACTGAGGCTCAGTCCTGATAAGATGGAGGTGATGGTGGTAGGATGGGTGGGAGAGGTGGTGCCTTCTCTTGTGGAGGGGGTGCGCCCCTCCGTGCCTTAGCAGGTTCTGAGTCTGGGGGTATTATTGGATGTGGGTTTCCATCTAGATCAGCAGGTGGATGTGGTGGCAAAGGCGGCTTTCCGCCAGCTGTATCTGGTGCGGAGGCTGCGCCCGTATATCTCCAGATCCGACATGGCCACTTTGACCCATGCCTTCATCACCTCGAGGCTGGACTACTATAACGCGCTCTATGTGGGGCTTCCCTTGATGCTGGCCCAGAGGTTGCAGTTAGTGCAGAATGCGGCGACCCGTCTCCTAACAGGGATGGGCCAACGAGAGCACATAACACCGGTGCTCCGTGCACTGCACTGGCTGCCTGTAATGTGCCGAGCAAGGTTCAAGGTGTTGACTTTGATCTATAAGGCCCTGTATGGTCTTGGACCTGGATACCTCAGAGACCGCCTCACCCTCCGTGACTCAGGATGGAATCTCTTGTCCACCGGGGGCACCTTCTTGGAGGTCCCCCATGTAAAGCGGGGGGCTACAATGGAGAGGGCGTTCTCAGTGGATGGGTCCCGGTTGTGGAACTCCCTCCCGTGACTGACCCCAAATATTCTGGCCTTCTGTCAGGCCTGTAAGACATGACTGTTCTCCCAGGCCTTTGGAGGCGGGGAGGGTGGACTACATTTTTGTGGGGGGGTATTTTAAAACTGTTTTAATAATACTTGTGTAGATTTTTATATTGTTTATATTTTTATAGTATGGTACATTGTTTATCTTGTGCTGGAAGCTGCCCTGAGATGCCGTAGGCATAGGGGGTGGCATATAAATGGAATAAATAAATAAATAAATCCAAGAAGGGTCAAAGATTTTGACAGCTCTGGCTGGATCCCCTAATCAGGCTCTCTGCTTGGAGTGCGGTTTTCTACCTTTGCAGACCAAAGTTTGGCAGGGGGCCTTGATCTACTGGCTTTGTCTTCTTTTCAATATGGCTGCCCCATGGGCACTTCTGGTCCGGCAAGACAAATTTTTGAATCCCTGGTTAGATATGGTGGCTAGGAAAATCAACCGCTTTGGTTTCTCCATTGAATCTTTGGGGCTTTTTGGTTTGATTTTATTAAAAATAAAAAACCAAAAATAAAATAAATCACTGCTCATGTGCAAAATGGCTGCTGGGGACCATTCTGAGCATCTACATCCTTTCCCAAAATAGTGTCTGCAGCATTGGTGCCATTTTGGAAAAGTACAGCTGGTCTGTGAATGCAGAGTGATTTTTAATTTTTTTAAATTTTATTTTATTTACTTTGGTAACGGAAATGGGCACTTTTTGGTATTAAGGCAGTGTTAAAGCGGAGTTAAGGTGCCTCTCTGTTTTCACCCTGTGGCTTTAGCAGTCACATTATTGGATCCTAAATAGCTGAGGTGTGTGCTAGATAACGAGAACTTAGGTCTGAAATGAAAGCAAATTTGCTTCTCATGAAATTTGTTAGTTCGCATACCTGGACTGAGATCCCAGTACAAACTCTCAATAAAGTAACAACTATAATAAATAAAATAATAATAATAAAAACTTAATGATGATGATTATTTTAATAAATAAATAAATTAATTAAATTAAGTTTTTAAACTCACTGTGAGCTCCAGGGCAAACTCAATTTCTTCTGGGGTGGGGGCTCCCAGACAAAGTTTAACTGGCCAGCGCCAAATCCATGAACAGCTTAGAGCTCTGCACAGTCAGCTTGCTAATCTTTCCACTCTGGGAGCTTAAGGGGGGTGGGGGAGTCAACCGAGCTCTGGTCCAGGCAGCGAGAGAGACTCTTCTGTTGCTCTGGGGGGGAACATGGCCCCCAGTATCAACTTGTAGAACAATACGCCACACTGGGAACTCAGGGAGGGGTGTTGAGGAGGTACAGCCCCAGGCAGTTCAGGGGTTGATATTACAAGCCCCAGCAACCTTTGCTTTGGTTCTTGCTATTGTTAGGCAAGGCCAGCTCACAAAGGATGCTGGGGCTCGTAGGCAGTTGGTGCTTTAAGCAGGAGAGGCTAGAGGAGGCTTGTTTAAACCACATGCTACTGCTACCAGACACATAATAATAGCCAAAACCAGTGCAAAGGCTGCTGGGGCTTGTAGTCCCAACCCCCTGTGCTGCCTGGCTGGGGGCTGGACCAGCTCCTCAGCTCCCCTCCCAAGCTTCCAGCATGGTTTGCTGGCTAGCAAGCTGATTTTGGGGGCTGGGTACCCACTGAGCTGAAAAAGAGTCCCTCGCTGCCTAGACCAGGTTGGGGCCGAGTTCCAAGTATGACACAGGGAAATTAACAATCTAACAGCTTGCAGCTGCTCCTAAACTCAGTGGCGGGCAGTTGATCTTTGGGGCAGGTGTTGCCCCTCCCCAAAGAAGTGACAGTCCCTGCCATTGGGAATGAGGCTGGGATGCCCCCCCCCCCCCGAGCTCACAGTCAAAGTTTATATTTAAACAATTATTTTTAAATAATTTGCTCTTTCTCTTCCAAAATCCCAGTGAGACGCTGCTGACTCTTAGTTTGTTCTCCAACTCTGGGATGAACCGAAAAATGGGATTCTTATCGAAAATGAGAAAAAAAGCAAATTCCCTAGAGACTTTTCATACGTATTGCTGCCAAGTCAGGTATCCCCCATCTTACACTTGTAGATATATTTTTACTTCCCTAAATGTAGACATTTACATTTAAATGTGCCGTGCGAAAGCGTGGATGAGCCATTCTAATGCCTACGTGTTTTGTAATCGACGGCAATTTTATTCTATTCTTAACATTACCAGCATTTGGGTTTGTATTTTACAGTAAAATAATTGTTTCACTAGAACATATGCTCTTAGCCATGTATTCAAAAAGAAAAGAAAAGAAAGACTGTACAAACGGCACTTCAGAGTTAAGTCCTGGGGGAATTGAAACGATTCATATTCTCTTTCATCAGCAATATTTGACATACATGTACTGGAATGTAATGTTTATGGAAGTGGATCTTTTATTTTACCACAGCATCACCTCTTAATCTGTGCCACGCCCTCTCGAGACCAACAGTATTAGCAATTCATAAAGACAATCAATTTATGGGCACTATGTTGACTTCCTTTTTCAACTGTTTTTATTTTTGTTATTTATTTTTAAAGCCTTGTAATAAATACTTCCCTACAGAAAACAAAACAAAGTCCTAAACAAAATCCGTTTGATGGAGGCATGACCATGTGAAAAGGGGAAAGCAGTGTATATCCCACATTTCAGAAGTAAAATAGATGCTTTATTTTTCTCTTTTCCAGCTCATTTCCCAACAAACAGTTAATTCAATATAGTTGGACCTTAGTTCTGTTTTATTCCTAAAGTGTTCACTCGAACAAAGCACTAAACCAAAGTTAATCAGAAGTAAGAAGTATGTCAATCTTTTTAAAAAATGAGAAGTACATATTTCCCATCAGTTACTCCAGGGCAAATATTTCAAAGCAACTGGTTCATGTGAACACTTATCAGTATGAAAGGAGAGACATCTCAGCTAGGGGCAAAATTGATACAGTACTACTCTGGCACACTGTACATCTGAATGCCAGTTACTTTGAGTAGTTACTTTGATTTGAATCAAAGAAGTTGCTTCAGCTTAAACTGCTTGTCTGTGCATTACCAAAGCAGAGTAGTGACTTTGATTTAATTAAATCAAAGTAACTACTCTACTTTGGTAACTTCTCTGTTTTGGGAGGTGAGCAAATTGTTCCATAGCAATGACTTGTGTAGGCCAGGCCTGGCATGGAAACTGAGGTCACCTTCCAATTAACACAAGTAAATTGTTTCACCTCTGTTAATTGGAAGGTGACCTCAGTTTCCCTGCCAGGCCTGGCCTACACAAACTATTGTTATGGAACAATTTGCTTACCTCCGAAAACAGCATTTTCGTTAAAAGTGCTGCCTCACAGTAGTTTACTATGGGATAAGCTCATCCAAGCTAAAGTGGGGCAAACTGATACAATGTGCATTGTTTCATGCCATCTGTGGGTACAGGCACACAAGCTGCAGAGGGCCTAATCCCCACATGACCCCGTGGCAGGCAATGACAGCCACCACACTGCAGGGCCAGCATGGGGAGCAAGGGGAGATGATCCTCCCCCCCCCAGCATGGAAGCCGGGCAGGTGGGCCACCGTCAGACATCCCAGCATGGCACTGGATAAGCCAAGGCACTGGTCACATGAGTGGGTGCTTAGCCCTGCCCCGCCTTCCTCCCCCATCCCGATCACTATCCCGTCCCCGGCTGTGATATGGGACATGGCTGTTTAGACTGGAGTGAGTGGCCACTGTTGAAACCCTACAGCAGACTTTGCAGTGCATGGGGCAGACTGCAAATGGGCAGGAAAGCTGCTGTGCCTTGGGCAGCCTTACCCCATTTTGGGTAAGGCTGCTACGCACTGCATCATTGGCCTTTTGAAAAGAACACAGCGTGTAGCAGCCAGCTGCCTGCCATGCCCCGCTGCGGGGTGAACGTATAGGGACTGTGGGCCATGCAATTGTATTTATTTTTATTTCTAAACATTTATATCCCACCCCTTCCTGCACACAATGGCAGCTCGGGATGGCTTACAACAATAATAAGATAAACACATTACTTTGAAATTACATTTGTAATTAATAAAATACATTTATGAATTAATAACCTTTATGATTTAATAAAATTAGCGATACATTTATGAATTATTAAAATTCATAAAATACATTTTAAATACATTTTTAAAGGGCAGAACTAAACTCCTCCCCCCGCCACCCAACCCCCCCTCCCCGTCTCCTTCCCAAAAGGCCTGGCGGAACAGCCAGGTCTTTAGGGGTGGGACAACGGGGAGAATACCGGATACCGAATTTACCAGTATCGGATCTCCCCAGTATTGGATTTACCAGTATTGGCATACTGGATTTTTAGCATTGGCCGCTTTACTGGGTTTTTTTACATTGCGGCCATTGAAGTCAATGGCTGCAATGTAAAAAACCCTGTCAAGCGGCCAATGTTAAAAATCCAGTATGCCAATACAGGTGAATATTGGATTATCGGATATAATCCGATACACCTGATTTATCCAGTACTGATATTCCCACCCCTACAGGTCTTACATTGTTGTCATAAAGAAGAGAGGTCCAGGGCTAGGCGAACCTCTGACAGGAGGGAATTCCACAGCCTATGTTAGGAATGACACCCTTTCCCCCCCCAGAAACCATAGACCCCCCCTTGGCAGCACCCCATGAGACACACGTCAATGGGTGCAGGGGAACAGAAGGGGAAAAAAGAAAAAGAAAAAGAAAGAAAACGCTCCATACAAAACTGGTCTGGTCGGAAGGAATAAGAATGAAACAAGGGAGGCTCCCGGGCAAAACAACGGAGCAGTCAAAACAGGTGGCCTCTCTCTTTTGAGATGAGCCTTCCACGGCAGCCTAAAACTCCTGGCAAGTAATAGATAGATCATTAGGCTGATCGCTTCACGCCCATTTAAAAATAGTCTTCTTCCTCTGTCTATAGAAACTCCCTTTTGCCCTCTGGTTCATCCTGCCATGCCCCCCATTGAAATCCTCCAAAGCTCTGTTTCCCCCAACACACCTTCTTTCCCTGTCTATAGAAACTTCCTTTTGCCCTCTTGTTCATCCTGCCATGCCCCCCATTGAAATCCTCAAAAGCTCTGTTTCCCCCAACACGCCATGCAAAGGTTTCTTTACAGCCCTAGCATTCCTGAGCACCTTTGGGACACCTTTTGTGCAAGCCTATAACTGCCCTTGCCCCCATGAGCAAATTGGGTCATTCTTGAATGCAAACACAAGCAGGTTACTCTGTGCGTGCTTGCCTCAAGGATCTCTCCCTGACCATTGCCCCCTTTTGGTCTGTCCAAGCTTCCTCCCCCTCCCCCCCCCGAATTCCGCTGGATCTACAGGGTTACCAGACCCTTTTCAAGAGGATTGGAGAGGTTATATTGCTCATTTCCCCCTTTTATTGCTCATTTTCCAGTGGGGGAACTTGCCACGTCCACTTACACCAGAGTAACCAGACTGGAGGGTTTTGCTTGTAAATTACTGTGTGTGTATGTCAACTGTGCTTGGTGGGAGGGTATAGAAACTTATTTGTATCATCCTAATTGGTCTGTGGATGAACTGTTTATGTATTGTACTTAGTCCTTTGTCAATAAATCTCCCTTATTTGTATCGGAGTATGTCCTTTCTGTGTTGGGGTGTGGGAGGGAAATTCGAGCCAGCTGGCAGTGCATCACATCCTCAGACTGATCCCAGTGGACACGCATGGACCCTTTGAATAAATTTGACTAATCCCCCAAATTTTAAGAGGTCATTTGGATATTGGGGTACCGGCCCCAAAATTCACTTATGGAGTGGATCCATTTCCTAATACCTAGGAGTGGCCACCAAGAACCGAGGAGTGGTCACTGGGTGGTGACAATGCCCTCCCCATTGTCACCACCCAGAAAACCTGGGGGACTTTGAGTCGGGCATCCCCGACCGAGCGCAGGGGCTGCAACATGGTCTGGGGCATGAGACAGCCCCACAAGTATGTGGGGCCTAGGCCATTTAGGGCTTTATAAGTCAACACCAACACCTTGAATTGGGCCCAGAAGACAATAGGCAGCCAGTGCAGAGAACGAAGCAATGGTGTAATGTGCTCATGATGGCCAGTCACTGTAAGGAGACATGCCGCCACATTCTGCACCAGCTGCAGCTTCCCGACCATCACCATGCGTAGCCCCACATAGAGTGCGTTACAAGAGTCCAGTCTAGAGGTGATGTAGGCATGGATGATGTTGCCAGATCAGAGTTTGAAACACACGGTCGCAGCCGTCACGCCAGATAGAGTTAGCGAAAGGCACTCCTCGCCACCACCTCCACCTGAGAGTCAAGGCAGAGCTGCGGGTCAAGGAGCACCCCCAAACTACGGACCTGAGTGGCTAGGGGGGCCAGACCCCACCAATGACAGGGGCCATGACCCCCCCAACCCTACCCACCAACATCACCTCTGCCTTGTCAGGATTCAGCCTCAGACGACTCGCCCTCATCCAATCCCCAACAGCCGCCAGACACCGGGTAAGCACCAAGACTACCGGGTCTGGGTCTGCTGAAAAAGAGAGGTAAAGCTGTGTATCATCTGCATACTCATGACATCGTACGCCGAACCCTCTCACAATCTCACCCAAAGACTGCATATACACATTGAACGGAAGGGGGGACAGAATAGAACCCTGTGCTGCTCTACACATAAGGTCCTGGGGAGATGACAAACATTCCCCAATCACCACCCACTGAGTTCTTCCTGCCAGGAAAGAGCGGAACCAACCAAGAACAATTCCGCCCACCCCTGCTCAGTCCCGCAGGTGAGCCACCAACATCTCGTGGTCAACGGTATCAAATGCTGCCAACAGATCTAGCAGAATCAAAAAAGATGATATGCCTTGATCCAACTCACAGTGCAAATTGTCGACCAAAGCCACAAGTGCAATCTTCGTGCCAAATCCAGTAAGAAAGCCAGACTGCAAGGGATCAAGAAAACTGATCAAATCCAGATGCCCCTGAAGCTGTCGAGTCACCACCCATTCAATAACCTACCCTAAAAAGGGAAGGTTAGAGATGTGTTGATAGCCGGCAGGGAGGCATTGACAACTCCAGCCAGCAATGATCCAAGTGTCTGACGTTAAGCATTAATTAGCCAGGATGGGAAAGGGTCTAATTCACAACAGGTGGCTCTAACTGACCCAAGAACATCTGCTGCATCAGCAGATGACACCCACTGAAACTGATCCCACAAAATCGGACAAGGCACGTCATTCATTACCTCTGGTTCTCCAACTGCTATAAGTGCGACATCAAAATTGTGGTGAGTCCGAGCGATTTTTTCCGCGAAAAAATTGACAAACAAGTCACAGCAAGCACTGGAAGGATCCAGTTCTAGGCAGAGAGAGTCCGGACTGACCAGCCCTGCATCACTCAGCTGGACGCAACTTCGCGGACGCTATGAGGGCAGCAAAGAACACCTTCTTTGCTGTCCTCACAGTCACCGCATAGGTCTTTAAACTGACTCTATGCCACAATCAGTCAGCTTCAGCTCGAGTGCAATGCCACTGTCACTCCAGCTGCCGTCCCTCCTGCTTCATCCGTTGCAGGTCTTCCGTAAACCAGGGAGACCTGCATTTAGCTGCTTTAGCAGGAGGGGCGGGGTATAAATCTATTAAATAAATAAATAAAATAAATATTTTCGGCAGTTGGGGAGTGGACGTCTAGGAGTTGTTCGATCAATGGCCTCAGTCAGCATGACATTTCACAAGAATACGAGGTCATCAAGTGAAAGACCATCAAGATTGGGAGGTATTTCCCTGAGAGCATTCTGGAACCTTTCTGGTTCCATAAGTCTCTGGGGCAAACCAACCGAACTGGTTCTGCACCTTTCCAGGTGCTGCTGACATGTGCCTGAAGACCGGCCTGGAGGTGATAATGATCTGACCAGGACAAGGGCCCCACTGACACCTCCCCCCACTTCTGGATCCCCCGCCTCAAGGTCAGTGCATAATATTAAGTCCAGGTTATGTCCCCCATCATACGGGTATGTGCCCATCCTGGTTGGTGAAAGCCTCCAGGGAGATTTTGGGGACAGTGCTGGGTAGTGAACGCGTTCCTTCAGCAGGGGAGGCTGTCACCCAGTCTCAAGGAGGCTGTAGTGTGCCTCCTGCTGAAGAAGCCATCTTTGGATGTGGACACACTTGCCAGCTATTGACCCATCTCTAATCTTCCCTTTTTTATGGAAGGTTATTGAACGGGCAGTGGCACTACAGCTCCAGGTGCATTTGGATAGCATTAGTTTCCTTGATCCTTTTCAGTCTGAGTTCTGCCCCGGCTATGGTACTCAGACAGCATTGGTGGCTTTGGTGGATGATCTCCGCCGGGAGATGGATGCAGAATATTCAACATTTCTGATTCTCCTAGATCTCTCAGCTGCGTTTGATACTGTGGACCATGGGCTGCTGCTGAGATGACTGCGAGACCTGGGGGATCTGGACGGGACTGTTATTATGTGGTTCTACTCATTCCTCTTGGGGAGAAGCCAGCGGGTGGTGCTGGGGGCTGAAACATGAACCCCCAGGCCTTATCCTGTGGCATTCCGCAGGGTTGTCTCCGCTATTATTTAATGTGTATATGCAGCCCCTGGGGGAGATCATGAGAGGGTTCAGGGTGCAATGCCACCAATATGCTGATGATACTCAGCTGTACCTCTCATTTTCAACTGACCCAGGTCGTGCTGTCTCATTACTTTCCCAATGTTTTAAGGCTGTGGCGAATTGGATGTGGCAGAGCAGACTGAAACTAAATCCCGAGAAGACAGAGTTGATAGTGGTGGGTAGGGCGGGGGAGGTTCTGGCTCCCCTTGTGGGGGGGTGTCTGTCCTCCTGTAGCCCAGCAGTTTCAGAGTCTGGGGGTGGTGTTGGACTCGGGTCTCCATCTAGATCGGCAAGTGTTGATGGTGGCTAAGGGTGCCTTCTGCTAGCTGTATCTGGTATGGAGGATGTGACCATACATTTCAAGGCCCGACCTGGCCACTCTCATCCATGCCTTCATCACCTCGAGGCTAGACTACTGCAATATGCTTTATGTGGGGCTTCCCGTGTTTCTGGTTCAGAGGCTGCAGCTGGTGCAGAATGAGGCGGCCCGTCTACTTACGGGGACTGGGCGATGGGAGCACATGACACCTGTGCTCCATGCTCTGCACTGGCTGCCTATAGCGTACCAAGCCAGATTCAAGGTGTTAGTGTTGATCTATAAAGCCCTGCATGGTCTGGGCCCCTCATACCTCGGGGACAGTCTCGTCCTCCGTGCCTCGGAGTGATTCCTTCGGTCCACTGGGGGTGCCTTTTTGGAGGTCCCCCATGTGAAACATGGGGCCACAACGGAGAGGGCATTCTCGGTGACCGGGCCGCGGCTCTGGAACTGCCTCTCGGAGGAAGCCCACCTGACCCCAGGTCTGCTGGCATTTCGTCGAGCCTGCAAGACTTGTCTCTTCGTCCAGGCCTTCGGAGGGAAGGATGGGAGGGTGGGATAGTTTTTGGAGGGCGGATGGGATGATATTTTTAAATGTATTGATGAAGTTGTATTTTTAACATTGATTTTATGGAATTTAATTGTGTTGTTGGTTGTTGTAAGCCACCCCGAGATGCCGTGGGCATGAGGGGGCAGCTAAAAAATGCTTATAATAAATAAATAAATAAATCATGTGTTGGGCCAACAACCATCTGAGACAGTCCCATGGTTGCCATGATGACCATGAACTCATGCTTCGCTCCCCCACAAGTTCACTGTTGGCACGGATATTGAAATCCCCCAGGACTACCATCCTTGGAGACTGCAAGACCACATCTGACACCGAATCCGTTAGAGCATGTAGGGATGCTGCTGGACAGGTAGGTGTACAGTATACCAGCAGCAGCCCTAACCTGTCTCTGGCCAAATCAAACACTAGGTGGATGCCCTCAATACCCAAAATACCCTGCACTGGATACTTCCTCACAGACCAAGTATCCCTAAATATAGTGGCTCCCCCCCCCCCCCCATTCCTCTGGTTGAGGCTGATGCTGTACAGAGTACTGGGCTGAAACAAGGTCGGCCAAAATTGGCCCTGACTCACTGTCCAGCCAGGTCTCTGTAATACACATGAGCTCAGCTGACTGATCCAGGATTAGCTCCGTGATCGTAGTGGACTTATTCACCACCAACCTCACATTAATCAATAGCAGTCTTGATCCAGGGGCCCTCCCATTCTTGATCACCACACCCCCTGCCCGGAGGTCGATGAGGGGAATTGGCACTAAACACCTATCCCCCCTCACAGATTAAATCTGCCTCCTAAAGGGACCATAGTTGCCCCGGCCCATTACGACCCCAATGGCTTCAGAACACACACACCCAGCCCCTCCGACCCCTCAACCTGGTGGCTGTTCCGCCCGGTCAATGAGGGACACCCCCGCCCTAACCTACCCCCCTACCCCCCTCTCTCACAAGGGAGCCAAAACCCCTAATCCCATACGGTTCTCCTCCTTCCCTTACACCAAGGGAGAAGACCTGTCCCTCCCTAACCCAGTCCCCCCCACCATACCTGCCTCCAGCCTCACCCACCCTACCCTCAAGCAACTCTCCAAAAAAATCTGCCCTCTAAGATCAGCCATCCTTATAATTGCCTACTTCTCTCTGCTGTGAACCAGACACCACCTCTCTACCCACCCTCGGCCCCACCTAAGGGCCACACCCAAGCGCCCTTGGGTGTGGCCCTTAGGTCCGCGGTCTGCAGCGCGCGCCTGACCGCCTCTTCTTCAGGCCCTCCCACCACAAGTGGACCCTTGGGGGATCCTTTACCCCCTCCCCACCAGCAAAGGGGGGGTGATAAAATCCTGAAAGGGTCAGAGATCCCCTTTCTCTGGGGCGAGCCTCACCTGGCTCCCAGTTCAAGCAGTGCGAGCAGAAGCAGCAGGCGGGGGGTTCCAACCTGCAGGTGGTGGCGCCAGCGACTGGATCTATTGTAGAGTTAGCTTTCTGTTCAATAACAGACAGCAGAAGTTTCTTCAAAACAGAACTTTACTAAGAACTCAGGAAACATGTTTCCATACTGTACAGACTGTATGGGACAAGATGGAGGACACAGAGAGAAGAAGAGAGGAGACAAGGAGAACAAAATCCTGTTTCATCCTCTGACCCTCCCCCTACTGAAAAAGCCCCATATTGAGCTTGCAGGTTTTGCAATGGGCTTTTAATTGTGACTGTTGCACATTCCAACAGGATCCTCCAGCAGCACCGGGCCCTCTGCTTCTTCAGGCCCTCCCACCAGAAGTGGGCCCTGAGGGGATCCCCTGCCCCTCCCTGTCTGCAAAGGGGGGGGGTGATAAAATTCCTGAAGGGGCCTGGGATCCCCTCCCTCTGGGGTGATCCTTACCTGGCTTCCAGCTTCAGCAGCGGTGGTAGCAGCAGCAGGCAGGGGGGTCCCAACCTGCAGGTGGTGGCGGCAGTGGCTGGATCCTGCAGCAGTGCCAGGCCTGTCACTTTTTAAGGCATCCACACAGGCTCTAAGGTCTCCTTCCTGCAGGCACCTTCTAGTCTGCATCCTTCCAGGTAACCTTGGTAGAGATGTTCACTCCTTGAGGATTAGGAGTAATGCACTGTGTCATGTGGTAAGGCTGTCTAGAACTGGGAAAGGTTGCCCAAGATGCAGTAGGCATCTTGTGTGGCTGCACCCTGTGTTTGTGTGTAGTTGAGTTGCTCTGGAGCAAGCTCCCAGACCCACATGAACTGAAGAGCATCATGCCACATAAGGGGCAGTGTTAAATTTAAAAACGGTGAAACACCACATTTGTTCCACCACCACCACCACCACCACCACCATGTCCTCACCTCCTTCCAGGTGAAAGTACATTGGGAGGAGTAAGCAGGGGTGCTTACTTAGATCAGCGGTGGGGAAACATTTTCCTCCTAGAGGCCATTTTGAAAACACACTGCAAGGACCACATAGGGAGTTTTTACCCACGCCTTAAAGTGTTGGTCATTCAATCTTCTGGGTTTACAAGTCCGCAAGTAAGTTCTGAATCCAGTCCGCACACACACACTGCCCTGAGGCAGTTTCTGAATGCATTCTTCACACAATACTGCCCTGAGGTAGCCTAAAGCAGTCACAGCTGTAGATGTGAGGGGCTGCCATGGAAACCAAGTGACTGCAGCTGCCTGGAGCAAAGCAATTTACCAGGAGAACTTTTTACACTCACAAGTTCTGGAAGAAGTTCTATGCAGAAGTTCAAAGATCTGGATGTTTAAGATCTGGGTGAGTGATTTAGACACAAAGAAAGTTCAGGATGTAACAGCAAACATGCAGAAGAAATGTGTGTGTTAAAACACCCATAGAAATTGGGTGCCAGGATGCTTAAGGGATGCGCTCGGGAGGAGGAGGGTTCAGATCGTGGATGTGGGCAATGATCCCATCCCCTCCCTTATCCTTGAGTGCATGCCTTCATTTCTGTTCCCTTACCCTGAGTAGTGGTGTAGTATTTGTATCATTTTAATTATTTATAAAAACAAATGGAGCCCCATTCATTTCTGTAACTAAGGTAATGAAAACAAAAGATTTCATTCATTTTCATTTAATTTTTTTCCTTTAATTTATTAAAAATAATTTATTTTATTTTTTTTAAAAAACGCACTGCACCTGCACAAAATGGTTGCCGAGGACATTCTGCGCATGCCTCGCCCTTTTCCAAAATGCCTCCGACGCTGGTGGTGTCATTCTGGAAAAGGGCCTGCACAAGCGCAGAATGTCCTCGGCAGTCATTTTGCACATGCACAGTGATTATTAATTATTATTATTATCAAATAAAATTGAAAAAACAAAACAAACCAGAAGAGTCATTTATGAAAACCCCAGAAAACAGGGTTGTAAATGAAAACTAAAACGAAAATGAAAATGAATGGTGTGTCTTTTGCTCACCCCTACCCGTGAGACCAGTCATCCACTCCTTGGGGGTAGGAACTGGATCCAGGAGGCCAATTCAAGAGCTGGAAAGGGGCTACGTAAATACGAGATGTGGGCTGCATTTGGTCCCTGGCCTGCAAGAGTGGTGGGTTTAAAGATCAGTGCATTGGCCACAATACCAAGAGGGATCCACGTGAGATCCATGTGGGTCCTGCACAGCATCTGCACAGCACAATGCAATCCCTACAGAGATGCATGCAGTTTGCACCTGTGCACGTGCGCAGAATGCATGTGGCATGCGCGGGGCATGGGATTGCCCCCATTGACTTGGGAATAAACCATAAGAACTAGATGTTTTGCTATGAAGCTCTTTTCGCCCTGGGGCAACTTGCTATCTAGCAAAAGTACTGTGGAGAGATGATTGGTGTTTTCAGATGGACGTGGGGCTGCCCACCGCCAGAGCTCTCTATCTTGTGTCCACTCACTACCAGTCCTGCCTGGGTCAGGATAAGATGGTTTCAGCAGGTTCCCCTTGCCATGGTCTACTTGTGTGGTGCTCCCCCACACCATAGAGCTGGGGGCTAGAGTGTCCACAATGCTATGGTGTTGCCCCAGGTCAATCATGGGCAGTCATGTAGCCCCCCAATCTCCAGATGAGATGAGGCCAAAAATAGACATGATGGACCATGATGGCCTGCGTTGGCCTGCCTGGGGATCCCTTGGCCTGGGCTGTGTGCATGGGATCTTTCAGAGGACCCAACAGTGACCTGGGTCAGGGCAGCCCACATCAGGTAACCTGGAAATACTAATAGACATCCCAGTGAGTCCCCGGAGCAAGCAGGCCACAGTGGGCTATAGCGGGCCAGTGTAACATCTATTATCACCCTGCATTCTGGCCTAATCAATAGTTTGTTGCATGGAAATTCTTTCAACTAGTACAATATAACTTTTTTTTTGGGGGGGGGGGGATTGATAACTCTTTCACACTTTACCTCCTTTAAAAATTAAGCTCCTGAATTCTAATTAATGGTGGAGACAAAGAGTTCAAATAATATCTTTTATTGGATCAACTTCCATTTGTGAGAATGTGCAAGCTTTTGGACCATGCAGGGCCCTTCCTCAGGCATGTAGCATAGCAAGTCAGAAATATAAAAACTTAGCAAATGTAGGAAAGTTTGAGGAATACCTGGCCTGGTTTTCAAAAATTCAGATCGTTCACTGGTTCCCACTGATGTCAATGGACGATCTTCACTTTTGAAAAGGAGGCCATCTATTTACTACTTTAAATATAGAATTGACAGCCTAATTTTTAAAAATCTTTTTCTTAAATGCACATTTTACAGCTGAATATTATAGAGCCACTGGGACAACTCTGTAGTTAAGGCGGCTTGCACTTTGCATTGAAATCACAAACATTCTGCTTGTTATGAAATTGAGATGATTTATCCTATCATTGTGGAATTTTGGAAGGAGGGTCACTTGGTTGAAGTGTAGACTCTTTCCAGTTTTAAGACATTTCCATGGAGAAATGGCTGAGTTATATGAGTTTTGAATATCAGAGGCAGAAGTGCCCCCTCCCCCCCTGGTTTTTGCAACCATCTCCTGTTGACAAAGAAAAGTGTGTTTAAACTTATATAGCTGGACTCTGGAAGTATAGAGGTGTCAAAAAATTCAAGTGAGCATTCAAGTAATTTCCTAAGTTTGTTTTAAAATCTGTCATGTAATTTTAAACTTAGGAGATTTCGCATTTCCCGTGTTATACAACCGGTAGAGAACATGCAAAGCTATGTCATACATATGCAGAACTCTGTCACCGGTTCATCAGGTGGGATGGTCCCTCTGTCGAGAAGTGCCACAATAATATTTGCCTCTTTAGGTGGCCTGAGGCAATCGCCATTCCCCCTGGGAAGCTTAGGAGCAGATTGATCGGGGGGAAGTGGGGGTTAAAAGTATTGGACAGTCCCTAAAAGTCCTAAAAGGTTCCACCAAAGTCAGTCTATTTTTTCCACATCACTGCTGTTGTATGAAGGGAAATTTAGTGTATTTCCCTTTCAAAAAACATTGAAATTATATGACGAAAAAGCCATTGGTTTAGGAGAGGAGTTAAGGCTCTTACAAATACAACTATGCTCCAAAACGCATAGAAATTGTAAGTTAAGGTTCTGGCCTTAACTTCTGTGCCATGTAAACAGTAGGCGTGGGACACTGGGGTGAATTATGGGTTAATTTTTTATTTTTATTTTTTGGTTTAAAGGTTTTTACAGATTTAACCCAAGATACATATTTTGGTTCTGTATAATCCATGGAAACATCTAAACCATTTCCCCCTCTCAACCTCATCCTCTGGAACCCTATCTCTTCCCCCCACCCTCAGGACCCTGGCAGTACTTACGGGCCTCAGAGTGTTTTATTGATGCTACACTGTCCCGTTGCTGCTGTGGGGGCCTCCCAGAAGGCTCCCTTGCTGCCGCGTGCTTCTGAGCTCCCTGCTGTGTAGTGCACACATGAAAAATGGCCACTACCCTTAACCAAAATGGCAACCAAAATTATGTCTCTGCCATTTTGGTTAAGAATGGTGGCTATTTTGTGCAATGCACAAAATGACTCCGACCACCATTTTTCACATGCATGCTGTGGAACCGGGAGCTCTGTAGCATGCCACTGTAAGCAAGCCTGCCAAGAGACCCGCCACATCAGTGGCAGGCCAGAAGAGCTTCAATCAAACCCTCCAAGACTGATAAATATATGCCGGGGCTGTGTCAAAAAATATGGATTTGAAAATGGCAGGCCAATTTACAGCCTGCTTTGAATAAAACCATAACCGTCTTTTTTGGACTGTTGCAGTTTTATCCAAAACTAAAAGTCCCATCTCTTTTATGCAGTAAAGATGTTGTGCACTCTCACATATTTTGCTGTCTTACAACTTAGGCCGTTTTTAGACGAGCACGTGACCTGCTCGTCATAGCAAGACAGAGGTGATGTTGGTGGGCGAGGGCTTGGGGGGCCTGGGGGTGATTGAATCTCCTCTGGTTGGGGGGGGGGTTCGCCCCCCCATGGTGTCTCAAGTGCGGAGTCTGGATGTGCTCCTTGATTCACGGCTCAGCTTGGAATCTCAGGTTGTGGCCATGGCAGGGAGTGTGTTTCGGAAGTTACATCTTGTCCGGCGACTTTGGCCGTATCTCTCAGACTCCGACCTCGCCACTGTCATCCATGCCTTCATCATCTCGAGGCTGGATTACTGCAACATGCTCTACATGGGGCTGCCCAAGAAGCTGGTCTGGAGGCTGCAGCTGGAGCAGAATGCTGCGGCCCGTCTCCTTACGGGGGCGGGTCACAGGGAGCACATGACACCAGTGCTCCAGGCTCTGCACTGGCTGCCTATAAAGTACCAGGTCAGGTTCAAGGTGCTGGTTTTAACTTTTAAAGCTCTTCACAGCCTGGGCCCTGCTTATCTGTGGGACCGCCTCACTCCCCATGTGCCCGTGCGACCCTTGAGATCGTCCGTGGGAGCCTTTTTGGAGGTTTCCTGGGTGAGGCAGGTGGCCACCGATGTTAGATCTTTTTCAGTGGCTGCCCCTGTGCTGTGGAATTCGCTCCCGGAGGAGGCTCGGTTGGCTCCCCCTCTCCTGCTGTTTCGGCGTGTATGTAAGACCTGGCTGTTCCGTCAGGCTTTTGGCGAGGGGTAGGGGTGGGGTGGGGGATGGGGTTTCCCCACATATTGTATTTTAAAATTGTTTTTAAATGTTTGTATTGTTTTTATTGAATGTTGTTTGCAACCACGGGCTGCCCTGAGGACAGGAGGGGTGGGATATAAATTTTAAATAAATGTGTATTCAGGGAGAAACCTTGGATGGAAACAGTCAGGGGTGGAGGGGGACTGTATGTATGGGCTACAGAGGAGGCAGGGTTCAAGTCCCTAATACTGGGGCAAGGAGGAGTTCGCTGCCCCAGTAGTAGGAGGAGTTCAGTGTTATCCCCAACCTGCTGAGGAACAGGATTGGGGCTGAAAGATAAAGGGAAAGTTTGGGTCCCTAGAGCCTAAATTGTAAGCAAGCACAATATGTAAGACTGTACAACATCTTTACTGCTTACATGGCACACAAGTTAAGGCGGGAGCCTTAACTTGCAAGTTCCATGCTTTTAGGAGCATGGCTGAATTTGTTAAGTGTCTTAACCCCTCTCTTAAGCCGAAGGTTGTTTTTTTTATCCTGGGTGATTTCAGATGTTACGGGTGGCTGGTTCACCACAGTGGATTCCCGGTGGGGGTGAACAAAACAACCACCCCCCAGGGCAAATAAAAGTCTTGAACAGACATGACGGGACCATGACCACGGCCAGGAATCGGGCCGACAGATCACGGACCAGGACAGCGCAACAGAAGTGATGTTGATTCTCAGACATGGTCAAAACACCCAGAACCCACTGGGCAGGGGCGGGACACAGACATGGCCTCCTGAGGGCAAACGAAGCCAAAAGGCAATGCTCACACAAGGGAAATGGGAAGGGAGGGGGAAGAGGGAGAAGAGTTGCACAGGTACCACACACACCAGGAACACAACCAGTGGAGGCACAGCGGAACACACAGCACGACCACACGCCCGGGCACATGCACACACACACACACACACACACACACACACACATACACAAGGGAAAGGAAGGGAAGTGGGGCACAGGTGACCGGACAACACACAAGGCACAATGGGAGCAAGGGGGGAGAAACCAGGACAGGGGGGGGAAACCTGCAATGTGCTAGGCCAGGTGGAAACCCCCAAAACAGAACTGTCCGCACGGGCACCCCCACAGCAACACAGGCAGTCCTGGAACGGGGGGGGGGGCAGGAGCTCGGGTCCAAGGCACAGCAGTGGCCCGCAATGCACAGTGAGCCGCCCGGGAACAATCCAGGAGGCACTCGGAGACCCCTCCACCGCTGAGGGGCAGGTGTTGGGCAGGAAGGACAGCCGGTGCAGCGCTGCAGGTCCAAGGATGCACACACACCCCAGAGGAGGCACCGAGGGCCAGTCCAGGGGCCCCGGAACCCCCAGGTCACACAAGCACACAGGAGAGGGGGGGTGAGGGTGGCAGGTGGCAGCACTGGCGGGTGGGGACAGGTCACCGGAAACAGCTGGGTCGGTGAGGCCATGCAGAGTGCTGCACCCAGGAACCAGGGAGGGCAACATCGGAGGGGAACCCCGGTTATGTGGGCTCCCCTCAGCAAGGCACAGTGTGAAGGAGCCCAGGCCGCACACACTCAGTGCAGAAACGGTCTCAGCTCCGGACCAGGGCACATGAGTACACCGCTTGTCCGAGAGGCACCCATCGAGGAAACGAATGAACCCCAGGGTGTCCGCTTGCAGACAACAATCACAAGCGCTCACCTCATAGTCAAAGTAGCAAAGTCCAGAGCTCAAGCTCGCAAAGGCACCCACATGGCTGGCAGGGCTGCCCAGGAGCAGCTGCATGGCCGGGGCATGCCACAGGTCACACAGAGACATGGTCTCACGGAAATTTCAGATATGGGGGGCCCCCTGGGGGCCGGGAAGTGGGAGCCTGGTGGATGGACAACCAGTCATGGTCCAGAGAGACAGGGAGAATAACACCAAGGACAGGGGGGGCCACATACACTCACGGTCTGTGGGGGACCCCGGTGGCTCCCAGGAACAGGACAACAGGCCTCAGGCAGCAACAGTGTTGCAGAACGGAGCGAGGCATGGGGTGCGGATCCAGCACAGCTGCATAACACAATAGCACGCACAGTCCAGCTAATCAGACCTCCAAGGCCAAGTTGAAGCAAATGGGGGGGAGGGGGTGGTGGTGATGCCTGATAGAATGCAGCTGCTCAGGGAGGGCACAGACCCACATGCCCATGCAGGGGCGAGGCCTGGTGCACTGCCTGCAGGAGTACCCAATTACACACAATCATACCCCGGCCCCCATGGAGGGCCCACTTCAGGATGGACAAGCACACCCTGCTCTGCCTAGCAGATCTCCTTACACCCTGGCTGGAGCATCAGCACACCTCCATGCGGACCTCCAGGCACACCTCCATGCGGACCCCCATCCCCATGGTCCAGCGGTCCAGCGGGTGGCAATAGGGGTCTGGGCCCTAGCAACGCCCGACTCCTGCCAGTCCGTGTCCCAGAACTTCGGGGTAGAGCTCAGCACTGTCACCTGTATCCTTCAGGATGTGTGCGAGGCGGTGGAGGGCGTGCTCCTGGACAGCACAATCCAGCTGGTGGACCAGGGGGCCATGATGGCAGGATTCACGGCCGGAGGCTTCCCCAACTGCCTGGGAGCCGTGGACGGCACCCACATAGAAATACTCCGCCGCTCCTCCGGGGAGGTGCTAGAGTATGTGAACAGGCATGGGTATTAGTCCCTGCAGCTGCAGGGGGTGGTGGATCACCAGGGCCAGTTCATAGACATCTACACGGGCAACTCCAGCTGCAGTCACAACGCCAGGATCATGACCATCTCCCCCTTCTATGCCCGAATGTTCTGGGGGGACTTTGCTGACATGGGCATGAGCTGGATCGAGGGGGTCTCGATGTCCCCCTGTATCCTGGGGGACCCTGCCTACCCCCTGACCTGGTGGTTGATGAAGGTCTACCCTGTACCATGGACCCCTACGGAGGTGCTATACAATATCCGCCTGTGCTCCAGCTGGACCGTGGTGGAGCGTGCCTTCGGGGCCCTCAAGCAGTGCTGGAGGAGTGTTACTGGCCTGCTTGATTACACCATAGCGACCTTGGCCCTGGTGATTGTTGCCTGTTGTGTGCTCCACAATGTATGCGAGACAGAGGGGGCAGCCCTGGAGTACCCCGAGACCCACTGGGACCCTGGTCCGGTGCCCCTGTACGTGAACACTAAGAACCCCAGGGAGTTCCATTACGCAAAGCGGATCTGGGACGCCCTGGCGAGGCATATCACCCCCCCCGGGCAGGTGTGAGGGCTTCCCCCCCAGGTCCATCCCCTGGGGGTACTTTGGCCTTGCCCCTGCATGGTTGAGTTTCCCACCCACAAATGGGCCCGGCAGCCATTATAGTGCAAACACCGTTTATTGCACCCACGTGTACACATCCACCCTGACCCTCCCCCCAGGTTGTGCCCTGTCCCCTACAGTGCCCCCATCACACTGCCCTCCCCCTCCCACCCCTTCCCCCCACTCCCCCTCATTTCCTTGGATGTCCCTGTGAGCGCCCAGTGGGAGCCATGGAGCCCTGGGAGCTTTCCTCCCCCCCACTGTCCATGTTCCCGGCAGTGTCCTGTGCCACCTCCTGGTCTGGCAGGGGGGCTGACAGTGGGGGGGAGGGGTGGGCCGGGACCCGGGGTGGCCCCCTGGGAGGCTGCACCCTCCGGAGCACAGGGGGCACTGGGAGGCAGATGCGCGGCCCCTGAGGGCGTGGGGGTGGCTGGGGTGCCTGGGCGGAGGGAGGGGTGGCTGAGGGTCCTGGCATTGGTACCTGGGCAGGCAGGGTGCCCAAGGGTGCACCTGCCATCACATAGGCGCACATCGTGTCGGTGTGAAGGAGCAGGGAGGTCACAATATCATGGGACCTATCCATCTTCCCTGAGTGCTCCCGCACCATGCCTGTGATGGCCTGCTCCAGCCTCTCGTGCGCCTCCACCTGCCTGCTGTGTTCCCAGCGCTCCTGCCTCTGCTCCAGGTGCATCTCGGCCTGGAGCCTCCTGTCCCTTGCCTCCACCCGCTCCAGGAACCGCTTGATGGCTGCCTCCATCCGGTCCACAGCCACTATCATCCTCTCCCCCTGTTCCTCTGAGGTCTGGATGATCTCCTCCACCTGTTCCTTCCTCCGCCTGCGGACCCATGTCCGGTACTCTCTCATGCGCTGCTCTGGGGTCACGGACCCTGGGGACGCTGGCTGCCAGTGTTGCCCTGTTGGTACAGGAGGGTGAGTCTGATCCTGCCCCGGGCACCTGCCCGCTGCCTGGGATGGGGCAGGGGCCCCTTGGTCCCCTGGGCATCTCTCCCGGCCCCTCCCCACCCTTCGACTCCAGCCCATCCCACCCCCTCTGACTGCCCGGGGACCCCCTCTCTGCACCCTGGAGTGCCCTCCCTACCGGACTGCCTGCCTCACCTGGCTCTTTGCCTGCTGGCTGGGCTCCTTGGCGGCTGCCTGCTCGGTCGCCTGGGTCTGGTCCTGGGGTGTTCTGTGGCCTGCAGGTGAGGAGGGGGGGTTGTGGGTGTAGGGGTGTGCAGTTGGGTGACCTGAGGGGCCCCCTCCCACCTTGCCTGTTGGGGGGCTGGGGCTGGCCCTGGCCCATCTGTCCCCACCCCCCTTGACCCTTGGCCCCATGGGCCTGGTCCCTCCCCCCTCCGGGTCACCCACTTACCCTCAATGTCTGTCTCAGATCCCTCCGAGGCCAACCCCTCTGTGTGGGAGTGCTCCCCCATGGACCACTGACTGAGGGTGATGAGGGTGCCGGCCTCGGACTCCGCGTGCCCGGCCTGGGGGTGTGTGCTCTCTGGGCTTCTGTAGGTGGTTCCGGAAGTCCCGGGGCGTTCCTCCTGGGGGTCCGGGGCCCTGGAGCTCGTGTTTACCAGGGGGGTGGTGAGGGGAGGGGGTACCTCAGCGTGTTCCCTGCCCTGGACCACAGCACTCCCCACGAGCCTTGGGGTGACTATGGACCCCTTCATGTGCAGGATGCGGTCCAGGGCATCGTAGAATGGGGCGGTTCGAGCACCGTGTCTGGATCACCTATTGTTGTCCCAGATGGCCTTGTACCCCCTCTTCAGCTCCTTGGCCTTGGAGCGGCACTGTGCCATGGTGCACTGGTGCCCCGCTGCCTCCATGTCCCGCACTATGTCCTGGTAGACATGCTGGTTGTGCTGGCTGAGCGCGAGCTCCAGCTGGTACTCCAGGGTCCCCCATATCCTTATGAAGTCCCAGGTCTCCTGAAGCCCCCACTGGCTCCCTCTGTGGTAGGCCTTCCTCCTTCTTCTCCACCATGGGTCATCCTCCTCCTCCGCCGCCTCCGCCTCCACCCTGGCAGGGCCGGTGTCCTCCGGGGGCTCGTCTGCCCGGGCCCTTTTCCGTGTCTGTGGGGACAGGGGGTGGGGGGGTATAGTGTTGGGTGCGGGTCTGGCCCCCTCGCAGGGTACCCCTTCCCCCTCCTCCCTGCCTGGCGCCCGGGCATGCCCCGTGCCCCCCCTGGGTGCCCCTGAGCCCCCTGTTACCCTCCCCTTGATTCCCCTTACCCATTTCCTGGGTGCCTCCGCCTCCCCCGGTCTGGCTGTTGTCCCCGGGGTGTCATGTCCTGGCTGCTGCGGGTGGTGTCCCTGCACCTCCTGCATCCTGAGAATGACCCCCTGCTCCCCCTCCTCCTCCTGCGCTCCCTCCACCGCTGCCCCTTCCTCCTCCTCCTCCACCACCGTCGCTTTCTCTCCCGCCGCTCTCTTCCACCTCGCTCCATCCCGCCACGCTTGCCTGCTGTGGATTTCCTTTTAAATCTCCCTCCGGTGGTTGTGTTGTTGCTGGTTGCCTGGCAGCGATGCTGCGTGCATTGTCCATGGCTGGGGATCGTTTCCTTTGGTTCCATCGGGTGATTGGCGTCCAGATGTTACTTTTTGTTGGTTCCCCGTGGGGATCTCTTTGACCACGCTTCCCGGGATATTCCCCCGGGTAGCCCGGGAAGCGTGGTTGAAATTGTCCCCATATGGGTATTGAGCATGGTGAACATCTGGGGGGCGCCGAACAGACGTTCAGGGCTCTTTGGACCCGCCGTGGAATTAAGCGTGGTTCACTGTGGTTGAGCGTGATCTCGTAATGTCTGAAAATACCCCCTATAATATTACTATAATTTTGGTGGGAAAGAATCGAGGACATACTGACTTCGTTTTGTTTAGACTTGCTAGCCCTAAAAAGTAACATGTCAACAAGCTACCATTGCATATTGCTTTTTATTAAAAGGTCTTAGCATTCTATGTCCCTGGCACAGAAGTGAGAGTAAACTTTACAGCACATGCTGTGAGAGTCATGGCTCAAGATCCCTTTTTATATAGAATAGATGTCACATTTCCATAGACACCAACAATTAATGCAGTGAACACTTCATTGATATGCCTTCTGTGAGAAGGAGAAGCCGTGTTACAAATTGCTTTGGGACTGGGAAGTGTGCTAGAAATCTCCTTCCTTTTTGATTGCAACCTTCTTCGTTATTGCACGCTAGAGGGCACTTGAGGTAGAGCAAAACGCGATCTCCAAAGCCACTGAAACTGAACCAGTTACCTGTATAAGCAAGAGACGTTGCAAGATGAAAGGAAAGGATTAGATTTCTCAAATTGAATCCAAAGCATTCACGAACAAACATAGATAGCTAATGGTTTGCATGGCAGAATTTCCTCTGTGTTTTTGCTTAGGAAAAAATGTGTAACTATTTTCCTTAATAATCAACCTCGGTAGAAAACAATCAAAACTGTACATCATATCCTAGAAATAATATGAAACTTGGTCATTTGTTATTATATTTGAATACATAGTAGAAATCCTGTGGGTTTGCAAATTCAATCCATCCCCTCACATTTTAAATTGAAAATCTACAAGACTTTTAAGTGAGGGAGGGGGAGGAAATCACTAAGAACAATAACACCCCGATCCTTAAAGCACTGCACTGGTGTAAGCCCCATTGAAGTAAACAGAATTTGCACTAGCAGAGTGCTTTGAGGACTGGGCTTTGTGGACCCAATTCTGCAGTTTGATTTAAATAAATGAACTCCCCACCCACCCTCCCTTCCTTTTTGTCATACGTTTGCTTATAAACGTAGCCTGAAATGAGTGAAAGGAAGCACATGTAGAATGTGTGACTGCAATATATGGGGTACATAAATGAACTTTAAACAAATCCACATGATTATGGGAAGCAATGGCCCCAGACCCTGAGGGGGACCTTGGACCACCATAAAATGTTCAGACTGGGCAGGGGAGGAAGTGGAGCCAGCATTCCCCACCCCCACCCACTCTGAACATTTCCCAGTGATACATTGAACGCTTGCAAAGGACTCCACCAAGAAAGAGTTGTTAAGGGGGGGGGGGGGGTGAAGTGCTGCCCCACCCCCTTTTGTGGCAAGATTGCTGTTGCTCCAGAGAACCTGTTGGGAGCTTTCATGGGGAAGCCCTGCCTCCCCACCCTGGAGGTCCTCACTCACCCTGACTCTGGGAGGCTCTTCCAATGATTGGGACAAAAGCCCGGGTCCACCATAGCCTTGCTACATCAAGAAGGGGTGCGGGGGAATCTCTGGCGATTCAGGAGGAGGTCCACCCAACCATGAGGCCTACAAGTCAATTAGAAGCAACAACACACCTTAAATTTCCGGATTTTTCAATCTTCTGGGTTTACAAGTCCACAAGTAAGTTCCGGATGTATTCTTCACACAAACACTGTCCTGAGGCAGCCTAAAGTAGCCGCAGCTGTAGTCGTGAGGGGCTGCCATGGAAACCAAGTGACCACAGCTGCCTGGAGCAAAGCAGTTTACCAGGAGAACCTTTTACACACAAAAGTTCTGGGAGAAGTTCTACGCAGAAGTTCAAAGAGCCGGATGTTTAAGATCTGGGTGAGTGATTTAGACACACAGAAAGCTCAGGATGTAACAGCAAACATACAGGAGAAATGTGTGTGTAAAAACACCCAGTGTACAAATAACATATCGATCAAAGAAGCAACACTATAGGGAGCTCTGGCTCTTGAACACGATGTTATGTTTAGCCTCCCTTCTCTGTCAGGCCTTCCCTAACTCCTCACTGCCATAGATTGTTCCTTTATGTTTCTACTTTCTCATCCTTCAGGATCCTCTCCTTCCACATAACTAAGCTAAGTCCATGCAACTTTATGAATGCGTTCCGATCCCTCCCTATGTTCCCACCCCCTTTGCCTCCCCTCCCCATGACCATTCCAGATTGCAAACCCCTTGGGGCAGGGACCTGCTCCCAATCACAGCTGTTCAGCACCAGCCAAATTGGTGATGCCCATATAAATAATAATTATTGTAATAATTCCTGAACATCGAAATGTTAATTTCGTCTGATTCCTAATGGATGAGTCTGTCTATGTCTGCCAAACATTCCGATATTAGAAATGGGCCCGCACCATAAGGTCTAAATTTGACTGGATCTGACCGTAAGGATCTGGCTGTATGAATCCAATTGCTGGAATACGTTGGGTGTCTTCGCATGGACAGCTAGCCATAAAACTCACTGTGTGGCCTTGGGCAACTCATAATCTCTCAGCCTCAGTTCCCCATCTGTAAAATGGGAATGTGTGTGTCTGTCTTTCTCTGTGTTCCCCTCACGCTTGTCCATATTATATTGTAAGCCCACTGGGCAGGGACCTGTCTCTGAAAATCTGTGAGTGCTGCGTATGCCTAATAGTGCTATAGAAATTAGTAGTAGTCGTACTAGCTGCCCTGCCTCTGCCCTGCCTCACCCCTGGGATGTCCATCTGTTTAAAGGCAGCCCGCCAGATGCAGAGCAGGCTGTCCCAGCTCCGGGGCTGCCCCACCGGTGGTGCTATGGAACATTGCACAGCACCGCCGGCAGAGCGGGCAGCCCAACCCTGAGGCACCGGTTGGAGGCAGGGCAGCCATCCGTCTGCTCAGCAGATAGCCACTGCAGCCCTGCTTTCGGCTGGGGGATTGCCCTGGCAATACCATCGTAGCCACTGGGTCTGTTTTAAATAGACGGAGGTGTGGCTGCATGCGAGTAGATGCAGGTGTGCATCCCCCAGACATGCTCCGGGGTTTTGTACCCCCATGTCTGTGTGAAAGTACCCATTGAAGGAACTTGAACAAAAGCAGCTCTTTGTACAGTCTCATGCTTTTGTTAACAAAGCAATGGCTGGCATTTCCATGTGATTTAGCCTCTGCAACCTAAGATTAAATTGTGAAGTGAGTGACTGAGATGCTTTTTGGGGTCATTTGTCCTCTAAAATATAAATCTCCTCCCAGTTTTTGCAGCAATGGTGGTTTAATCTTATCTTTCCTCTGACACCTGGCAGCACGGAAGACGTCTGGCCCTTTTGAAAAGACGTTCTTGTGAAAAACCCCGCAGAAAGAGAGATCACCAGTCACATGGTAAAGCCAAATAACCCAGCAAGACCATAGGCCGGGAGTTATCATCAGTGGGGCCAATCCGGTACCTATCCGCTTATGTACTGTGAGCAAGGTGTGTGCATGTGCAAGCATTGTGCAGCTGTTTGTACAGCTATTGTGCACCGTGCACACAACATGCACATGCACATTAGTCAAAAAAGACACACACACCCCTCGGAAGGGGCACATAGCAAGAAGCAGCGGGACCCCATGTGGAAGGAGAGCAAAAATAGGTCAAGCTGGCCTCAGAAATTCCCTTCAGAATACCAGCCACATGCAAAACACCCAGCTTAAGAAAGAAACAGGAGGAGCTGGTACTTAAAAGACATGGAGCAATTGAAATACCAGGCATATCCACCTTTTGTGTAACCTCCAGAGATAGGATCCTCCTGCCTAGCCCAGTACCCCGGTTAATAGTCTGCCCGTGACCCTTTCAGTGAAAGACCCCTCAAGATAAGAGGATACCAATGCACCTAATTCTCCTGCTCCTCCATCCAGCCTAACATTTGCATCTCTTCAGAATTGTGATGACCACAAACCACCCTTTTCCCTGTCTGAAAAGATCCTATCCAATGCCCATTGTGAGCCTTTGTCTAGCCCTAGGCTCCCAAGCACCCACCCAGGTAGCTTCTTTCTAGTAACTGTTACCCCAAAACATCCTTCTTCTCTGTCTTGAAAGACCCCATTCAATGCCCATTGCGAGACTTTGTCTAGTCCTAAGCTCTAAAGCACCCACCCAGGAAGTTTCTTTCTAGTATCCAAACACCTATTGTGAGTTTCTGTGTGGCCTTGTCCCCATGTCCCTATATTTAACCCGAATTTAGCACTGTAGAGTTGAGTTGCTTTTGGACGTGGATATTCACAGGTCTCTTGTGCGAATCTGCTCCAAGGATCTCCCAGGCCTAGATCTGTCCCCCTTCCATTCCTGACTCATCGCAGGATCACTGGGGCTCACCTGTCCCCTTCACAATGGGCACTCTCTCCCCTTCAAACTCAGGCTTGGAACTTCACCCTCCTCCCCCTTGAATACTTTTTTGCCACGCTCCGAACCAATCTCACTCTCTCACTCTTGTCTCTGATCTTGGGAAGACTAGCTAACTTTCTGTTCTCCATGACCTGGAGCTCCCCTCCACACTGCTTAGTTTAACCTTGTAATCATCAGTCCAGTCTAGGCAGTGCTGTTGGTATATATCTCACTGTACTGTGTCTTGTTAAGCCCTGATGAATAAACATCCCCGCTTTCCTTAGAATATTCATTGTTTCTGGCATGTCTTTTGGGGAGAAGAGGGTAGGCCAATGGGTTGTAGCACACCACAACCTCATACTGAATCCCTAGCATGTGGGGACCCTAGGCGACTGAAAAAGGCTAATTCCCTAAATTTTGAGTTCATGCCTGGGCACTGGGACCGTCCCTCCTGGGATCCCCATTTTCATGTGTGGATAAAGGGTCACGTGGTAACAGTGGACTGCGTGCACGGTGCATATGCTGTGCACTTGGTGTGCAACAGTTGTGCAAACACCTGTGCAATATTTGTGCGCTTTCACCTTGCTCATCATGCATAAGCAGGTAGCGGACTGGCCGCAGTGCCTAAACTTAAAGATGCCCTCTCAAGGGCCATTGACACTTACCCCCTCTTTGTTTGCCTTTTTCCCCCATGACAGTTGGAAATATCATTTAATAACACTTTCCAATGGATCCTTTCAGATATCCAATAGACCAATGTAAAGCACCATAACGTAATTCCACGAGGTAAAAAGAATCCAGGGAACATATCACCTTTTGTACCACTGGGTTACCGTTTAACACCATTTAGAGAGCCGGTGTAGTGGCTAAGTGTGCAGTATTTATTTATTTATTTATTTATTTGTTTAATAACTTCTATCCCACTCCCTCCAGCCTTACGGTAGCTCGGGGCAGCTCACAATTTTTTTAAAAAAACAATATATTAAAATTATATGGAAGGGTTTCTAAAACAATAAAAAAACAGCAAAAAGAGGTAAAACCACTGGCAAACTCCCCCCCCCCCCCAACCCCTCTCCCCCAAAGGTCTGGACAATCAGTCAGGTCTTACAGACCTGACGAAAGACCAACAGGCTGGGACCCAGATGAGCTTCCTCTGGGAGGGAGTTCCACAGCTGTGGTGTGGTCATCGAGAACGCCCTCTCCATCATGGCCCCCTGGTTCACTCGGGAGACCTCCAAAAAGGCACCCCCAGTAGACCACAGAGGTCACTCCACGGCCCAGGGAGTGAAGCAGTCTCTCAGATAGGAGGGTCCTAGACCATGTAGGGCTTTAAAGGTCAAAACCAGCACCAAGAATGAGGCCCAGAACGCCTTACCTCCTTAAGGCATGCATCCTGGCGAATGTTAGCCCCCGGCAGGGTGCAGGACCTATCAGATCGGTCCACACCCGGAGACTTATGGAACTGGATCGGTTCCAGAATGCTCTGGGGGAGTTTCCCCTGGACCTTGACACTCACTCTGTCAATGATGTCGTAGCCTTTTGGAATACCTTGTTGGCCGAGACCATTGACAGAGTGGCTCCCAGGTGTCCGCTGCCCTCCCAAGTCTCCCGCAGATCTCCTTGATTTACTGAGGGCCTGCTGTGTTTGAAGCAGGAGAGCAGGTGGTTAGAGCGATGGTGGCACCGGACTTGAAACCAGTATGATCGATCGCAGCATAAGAGCAGTTTAAAGGCCTATGCTTTGGTGGTGAAGGCAGCAAAAAAGAAGTTCTTTGCTGCCCTTATTGCATCTGCAAAGTCACGTCCAGTGGAGCTTTTCCAGGTGGTGAAGGGCTTGGTCAGTCCTGCCTGCCTCCACCTGGACCTGGAGAAATCCAGTGACCGCTGTGACCGGTTTATCGAGTACTTTGTAGATAAGATCTCTCGCATCCGCCATGAATTTGGTACCACAGTTATTGCAGAGGATCATCTTGGGGCTATGAATGCCCCAACCTGTCCTGTTTTGTGGGATCAGTTTCAGATGGTGTCACCTGCCGATGTGGAGTCTTTGTTGGGATCTGTTCATGCCACTACTTGTGACCAAGATCCATGCCTGTCCTGGCTGGTGAAAGCTAGCCAGGAGACATTACGGCCGTTGCTGGCTGGGGTGGTTAGTGCCTCCCTTCGGGAGGGCAGGGTGCTTGATTGCCTAAAGGAGGCTGTGGCTAGACCCCTGCTCAAGAAACCATCTCTTGACGCTGATACTCCTGCCAGTTATCGGCTGGTCTCTAATCTTCCCTTTTTAGGGAAGGTTATTGAACGGGCTGTGGCACGGAAGCTCCAGGAACATCTGGACCGCACCGGTTTCCTTGATCCCTCCAGTCTGGGTTTTGGCCTGGGTATGGTACGGAGATGGCCTCAGTGGCCTTGGTTGATGATCTCCATCTGGCGTTGGACCAAGGTTGTCAGACCTTACTGGTCCTGCTAGACCTTTCATCTGCATTCAACACAGTCAGTCATGAAGTGTTGGTGACTCGCCTGCGGGACCGTGCTGGAATTGGAGGAATGGTCTTGGACTGGTCTTGTTCATTCCTGGCTGGGAGAACTCACCGAGTGGTCTTGGGGGAGTGTACGTCTTCCCCCCGGGACCTCACGTGTGGAACCTGCAGGGTGCCATTCTGTCCCCGTCTCTTGTTTACCATCTATATGCAGCCATTAGGGGAGATCGTGAGGGGGTTTCAGGTCATGCAGTATCATCAGTATGCTGATGACACTCAGCTCTACCTCTCCTTTTCCATTGACCCAGGCCATGCAGTCTCCTTATTTTCCCAATGCCTGTCAGCTGTGGGGGCTTGGATGAAGTTAAGCCATCTGCAGCTGAATCCTGACAAGACGGAGGTGATGTTGGTAGGCGAGGGCTTGGGGGACCTGGAGGTGGTTGAATCTCCTCTTGTTGGGGGGGTTCGCCCTCCCATGGTCTCTCAAATGCAGAGTCTGGGTGTGCTCCTCGATTTGCAGCTCAGGCTGGAATCTCAGGTTGTGGCCATGGTGGGGAGTGTGTTTCGGCAGTTACATCTTGTCTGGTGGCTTCGGACGTATTTCTCAGACTCCGACCTCACCACTGTCATCCATGCCTTCATCACCTCGAGGCCGGATTACTGCAACACGCTCTACATGGGATTGCCCAAGAAGCTGGTCTGGAGGCTGAAGCTGGAGCAGAATTCTGTGGCCCGTCTCCTTACGGGGGCGGGTTGCAGTGAGCGCATGACACCAGTGCTCCAGGCTCTACACTGGCTGCCTATAAAGTACCGGGCCAGGTTGAAGGTACTGGTTTTGACCTTTAAAGCCCTTCGTGGCCTGGGCCATGCTTATCTGTGGGACCGCCTCACTCCCCATGTGCCCGTGCAACCCTTGAGATCATCCGTGGGAGCCTTTTTGGAGGTTCCCTGGTTGAGGCAGGTGACCACCGATGTTAGATCTTTTTCAGTGCCTGCCCCTGTGCTGTGGAATTCGCTCCCAGAGGAGGCTCGGTTGGCTCCCACTCTCCTGCTGTTTCGGTTTGTATGTAAGACCTGGCTGTTCCGTCAGGCTTTTGGCGAGGGGTAGGGGTGGGATGGGGGATGGGGTTTCCCCACATATTGTATTTTAAAATTGTTTTAAAATGTTTGTATTGTTTTTATTGAATGTTGTTCACCACCCTGGGCTGCCCTGAGGACAGGAGAGGTGGGATATAAATTTTAAATAAATAAATAAATATTTATTTATTCATATTTATTTTATTCAGCTTTTATGCCACCCCCTCCTGGCACAGGCAGCTTGGGGAAGCATACAACAATAAAACACATAAAACATCTAAAAACAATTTAAAACAGTTAAAATATATGGTGTAATGTGCTCCCTATGGCCCGTCCCCATCAGGAGATGGGCCGCCGTTTTCTGCACCAGCTGCAGGCTCCAAGTTATCACCAAGGGCAGTCCCACATAGAGCGTGTTTCAGTAATCCAGCCTTGAGGTGATGGATCCATTGATGAGGGTGGCCACGTCAGAGCTTGAAACAATATGGCTGGATCCTCCACAGAAGATGTAATTGGTGAAAGGCTCCCTTTTCCACTGCCTCCACCTGACAATCAAGGCGGAGGCCAGGGTCCAACAGAAACACCAAACTCTGCACCTGCAAGACCATTAGGGGGAGGGTCCCCTCCACAAGAGGAGCCATCACCTCCGCTGCCCTACCCACCAACATCACCTCCATCTTATCAGGATTCTGCTTCAGTCTGCTCTGTCTCATCTGGTCACTCACTGCTAGCAAGTACTGGGAAACCATTGAGACTGCAGGACCTGGATTCATGAAAAAAGAGAGGTAAAGCTGGGTGTCATCAGCATACTGGTGGAAATGTATACCAAACCATCTCACGGCCTCACCCAGAGACTGCATATAGATATTCAATAAAAGTGGAGACAGATTCGAACCTTGCAGTAGCCCACAAACGAGATCCCAGTGGCCAGATGCTTCTTCCCCCAGAAACACCCGCTGGATTGTTCCTGAGAGGAACAAATGGAGCCATCCTAAGACAGTCCCATCCACACCACCACACGCCGGGGACCACAGCCATCTCAATAGCAATCCATGGTCTACCGTATCAAACGCTGCCGAGAGATCTAATAGGACCAAGAGTGTGGTGTTCTTGGACTAGAAGGTGGTGGGGAGAACTCAGTTCAAGTCTTGCCTTAGCCAGAAACTCACTGGGTGACCTTGGGTCAGTCACAATGTTCTCTCAGCCTAACCTACCTCACAGGGTTGTTGTGAGAATGAAAAAGTTGTGCTAAATTGTTCTTTGTGAAGCACTCTGAGTGACATGCCAGGAGGGTGCTATATAAAAATTACTATTATTATTACAGTGGTTCAGTTTAGCACTGAAAGGACTACCTGCATTAGGCAAAACCCATCAAAACTACAGTGCTACACCTGACCCAGTAACATTGGGTTCTAACTGGGACCTGATTAGTGGCTGACAGGTTACCTGATTTTCTGATTTCTGTACCAAGTTGCTGATTTCCTGTACAGATTTTCAAACTTCTGGCAGGGGCATAGCTACCAGGGACGGGTCTCAGATGAGCCCAGATCCTGGACTTTAGGGGTGGGGGCTTTGCCAGTAGCCTGAGCATCACTAGGATATTTTCAAAGTGGGCTGCAGAGGGAAAGAGCCCCACACTCTTCCCCCACCCACTCTGAAAGTTTCCTAGTGGTGCTCAGGCCACTTTCAAAGGACCCCACCAAGAAGGAAGTTTTCAGAGTGGGCAGAGGCAGAGTGCTGGTCTTGCCCTTACCCAGTACCTGCTCTTAAAACTTTCTTTCTGGAGGTGCTGCTGCCACTTCAGGGGGTGGGGGCTTGTTGGAAGCCAGGGCACTGCCACCACATTGCGGGAGACCAACACTGGCCTGGAGTTTTCTTGGAAGGGCCATGGTTTAGGAAGACCCTGACCTCTTGTTCTTATTGGAGGGGAGGGGGCATAATTTGGACACAGGTCTGGGCCTGCCACAGCCTTGTTAAGCCACTGACATCTGGTACCGATTTTCCAGTTTTCTGATCAATATCTGGTAACTTGGTAATAGAACTACCTGGTATTTTCTGGTAATCAGGTGCCCAGCTTGTACTCAGGTGACAACTGAGCACCAACAGAGTACTCAAAATTAAGATATTACCTGCAGCTAGCAACTAACTGTTTCATCTCTGGTTCAGATACTGTGGGTATTTTCAAATGTGACATCACCACGGGTGGCCACGCTTTACTCCACATGGCCACGGGCAGTGCCGTCATGTTTGATCTCACCCACCAGACGTTACTGTGGGTGGAATCAGGGTGCTCCCTGGACCATGGCAGGATATAGCCTGTGCAGTGACTTGGGCTCATTAATCATAGTATGGGCTTAGCCCTGCCATGGTCCCGAGAAGCTCTCCCCAGTGCGGGCCATCATGTGTGATGGCCCGCTCTACCTAACTCGGGTCTGGGACCGGAACTTTTCTGGGTGGCTGAAGTGACCTCACGACCTCTGCACATGCCCATATGGGAGGAGGGTGGGGCATCATGGGATTCAGGGCCACCCTACACATAGCCCACCCCTTCCCCTGCCCGTGGCCACTGGCACATCTGTTCTATGGCCCGGCTGGATCCTGCCCAGGGAGAGGGCCCTCACCCAGGGCATGAACAATGCACGGCTGTGCATGGCGCCATCACGTCTGAAAACACCCTGTGATAACTCAAGAAATAAACATTCTGTGAGTTTGCCAATGGGGCACTCCTCAGGGATATTTTGAGGGGGATGTCTTTGCTCAATAATGGGATAATTGTTTTCCATAATAATCAAGACATTACTTCAGACATCTGGAGTATTGCACCCAATTGTATTGTTTTGTAACCAGCCATTAGACAGCTGCAATATGGTGATAAATGCTATGACTGAAACATTGATTATGTCCACTCTGTAAACCCTCTATGCTGTTCTTTTATGTAGGATAAGTTCCTAATTTTCTTCATCCCACTTTTTATATTTATCAGGAGATAAAGCTTGACCAGTTTCTATTGGCAAATCAACAAACACAGTGCCTTGAGGTAGATCCAAGAGAGTTTGAGACTTACGTAGTTTTCAGTAAAGAAAAGAAACAGTTAGAGCTGCATATAACATCTGACCATTGCTAAGGAAAATCAGTCTGAGGTATTAATGAAATTAGGATAAATATGCACTTTATCAGTTTATTGGATATTAACATAGCCAATGATCCATAACAAATATAAAATAAGATAAAATAAAATAACACAGGAATACAATGTACAAGAATACAAAATGCACAATACAAATAAATAATATTGACATCAATTTAAAAATAAAAGCAAAATACAAAACATAATATGTACTATGTTGCTCTATAGCTAAACAATAGTTTTTTGGTCGTTGTTGTTGAATAGACCTTGCTTGCACATTTATGAGTGGCATTTTTGGGGAGAATTTAATTCAGATAATTTATTATTCTAATAACTTCTAATAACATAAATATTAAGTTCAATCAATAATGTACTCATTCATAGTTAATATAAGGTCTGATGAACATGCTTAGATTATGTTCACATGTAAAAAAACAAAAACCAACTCGATTTATAAAATTTGAAGCAATGATTCTGGTTTTAGTAACTCACACCAGTATAATTTACACGGAACTCCAAAAACCGAATGCAACTCATTCCTTGGTTTTCCTCAAAAAACACCAAAGACTGATGCATTCACCTCAATTTTCTGAGGTCTGAAGTTCTGAGAATGGGACCCCGAAAGTACTGGTATCAGATCTCCCAGGTACCGGATTTACCGGTATCGGCATACCGGATTTTTAACATTGGCCACGGTACCGGATTTTTTATACTGCGGCCATTGACTTCAATGGCTGCAATGTAAAAAATCCGGTACCGCAGCCAGTGTTAAAAATCCAGTATGCCAGTACAGGTAAATATCGGATTTCTTGGATTGAGCCGATACACCCAAATAACGGCAATATCGGATCTCGGGCGAACCGGAATTCCCACCCCTGTCAGACACTGTGGCTAGGAAAGCTCACATCCCTAGAGAGCTCATGGTTTAAAGTCTAGTGAGCATCAGGAATTAATTCACATGTTGGATGTTTCCCCCCATTCCAATGACTTAGGCGTTATTGTTATTTAAATGAGAAGGTGCCTAGAATTTCTCTCCATAGCCAGCCATGGCAAGTCTCTATTGTTTTCTGGGTTGCCCCCCTAAGAGCTCATTTCAAGCTATTCCTATTGAATTTTTTCTTTTTCTTTAAAAAGACACAAATGTCTACACTTGCTGCTATTTTTGCTACTAAAAACAAAGAAACAAAAAAAAAAAGCAAACAAAAAGAGAAAGACAAGAAAAGCATTTATACGTCTTTGTCTAATGCTGCAAAGTAAGCAACGTATAATACAGATAAATAGAAACAACAGCTGATGCCAGAAGAGCTGAAATTGATGAAAAACTACTTGTGTTCTGCTCTGTTCCTCCTCTTTTTAGAAGGAAACCAGATCATTTCTACATTTTTGGTGACTAGGATAGTCTCTACTAGATTTATGATCGTCCTCATTTCTAATAAGGGCAGAATATTATAAGAGAAGAGGCCAGAGAGGATGCTGTTTTGTCAGAAAATGTGTTCTTCCTTCCCCGCCCCCCTTCCACTGTGACTCCTGAACACTCAGAGGCTGAATCCATTCAAAGAGCCTTTTTACACAGGCCGTGGTGTGGCGGGATCGGTGTCTGCCATAGTCCATGTGCTCTGGGTAGGCGGGAAGTTCTGATGGGCACACACCAGCGTCCCCCCCACTGCTACCCATTATCCATGCATGGAGGCACCTCTGTTTTGTCCAGCATCTCCATGCTTGGGGGATGGGTGTGAATGCATGTGCATGTGTGTGGGTGGGAGTGCACATGCATGTACACACACCCCACCCAGCCGAAGCATGGTTCAAATGAGACGCACCCATGCATGAACATGCAGATTTCTCACCCCTTATTCTCACCCATGCCCATTCCCCCTCCTCACTCTCATCCCCCCTTGCCCATTCCCTGTAAGCCCCCACCACCCCTCCGCCTCCCCTCATCCATACCTTGCACACCCAGACACTCCACAGCCCATTGTGGCCAGTGTGAGGCCAGTGCGAGACCCAAACCCTGAAAACCCGGCCGCTCCACATCCCCCAATCTCATCCTTATCCCATGCCTTCTCTGAAACCAATTACCTTTCTCCTTCTCCCTCTGGAACTGCCACTCTTTTGTGGCTAAAGCCCCCTTCATCCATGATCTCTTCCTCTCTCGCCCCTTTCAACTCCTTGCTCTTACAGAAACCTGGATCTCACCCTCCAACGCTGTTACTCCAGCCACTCTATTCTCAGCCTTTCATTCTTTCACCAACTGCGCCCTGAGGGCCAGGGGGTGGCGTGGGTTTCCTCCTTGCCAAGCCCTGTCAATTCCAAACCCTTTCTCCTCCTCCCTCCCTCTTCCTCCCTTCCTTTGAGGCCCATTCTGTGCGATTCCCTACACCTTCATGTTGCTGTCATCTACCGACCCCCGGGTTCCCTCTCCTCTTTTCTCCAAGACTTTGAATCCTGGCTCACCTTCTTCCTCTCTGATGACACCCCCACTCTCATTCTTGGTGATATCAACATTTCCGTCGTCACACCTTCCACACCCTCTATCTCCCGCTTTCTCTCCCTGACCTCCTCCTTTGATCTCCAACTGTGGACCGACTCCCCCACCCACACCGACGGCCACTCCCTTGACCTCATCTTCTCACAAAATTGCTCTCTTGCTGACCTCTCCTTTGATCCCTGCCCTAATTCTGATCACTTCTTCG
>QEPC01007448.1:828335-858856 GCA_003113815.1 Sphenodon punctatus | reverse complement strand
TCCCTCCCTACCCACATCCACCTTGCCCCCTCCCTCCGCTCCTTCAAATCCCTCCTCAAGACCCACTTTTTCCTCGCCACCTTTCCCAATGCCTGCTAGTCGTTCCCCATATACTTACTGTCTGCCCTCCTCTGCAGACTGCTGCAACCAACCTGATTGTAACCAAGCCAAGCACACACACCTCAGACTTTGCATCTGCTTGAATGTTTGTTTGTCTTCTCCCCTGTCTCTCCCACTGTCCCCTCTCCCTGTCTCTTAGATTGTTTTTTAGATTGTAAGCCACAGGCAGGGACTGCATCTATTTCTATGTTCTGTACAGTGCCAGGTACATGACCGGCACTATATAAATGTTTATAATAAAATAATAATAATAATAATAATGGGTGCTGTATGTTTGAAAAGGGCCAAAGGTGAACTTGGGAAGCCAGGGTTCAGCTCACCATGAACTCTTTGGGTGGCCTTGGGCAAGTCACAACCTTTCAGTCTATAGAGCCAGTGTCCGGAAGTGGAGAAGGTTCTGGACTTAGACTTAGGAACCCAGGGTTCAAATCTCACCCTTGCCATGAACTCACTGGGTGGCTTTAGACAAGTCTCAGCCTCCTTTCCCCATCTGTAAAATGGGAATGTGTGTGTGCCCATGTTCCTGTCACCTTTGTCTATCTTAGATTGCAAACCCTCTGGGCAGGGACCTTTCTGTGATTGGTCATTTTTACACACACCTTAACGTGCTGGTGTTTCAATCTTCTGGGTTTACAAGTCCACAAGTAAATTCCAGATGCGTTCTTCACATACACACCCTGCCCTGAGGCAGCCTAAAGTAGCCGCAGCTCTAGACGTGAGGGGTTGCCATGGTAACCACGAAACGAGAGCAAAGCAGTTTACCAGGAGAACTTTTTACACACACAAATTCTGGGAGACACCCAGATGTTACAGGATCCAGATTTGTAAAACTACAGAGATCAAGGCCTTCTTAAATCTGTGAGAACATGCAGAAGTTCAAGGAGCCTGATGTTTAAGACGTGGGTGACTGATTTAGACACACAGAAATGTCAGGATGTAAACACAAACATGTAGGAGAAATGTGTGTGTAAAAACACGCGTTGTTAAGCACTGCATAAAATGCTTAGTAGTAGACATTTCTTGTCCAAGTTCATATTCCATTTTAAACTGTGATTGAGTATTCCCATGCAGTGGGCAATCATACTTCTTAATGGGATCATTTCAACGTTCAGCGACATTTTGCATCCAATGAGCATTTTTGGTTTTGTTGCTTACAGGATTATACATATCATTCAATAAAAAGCAGGCTTTCTTCTCAGTTGCAGCCAGTCACTGCTTCTCTTTTCCTATGTAAGGTAACTGCCTCATTCTGATTTACTTTTAAAGAAGGGTGCAGAAACTTTGATTCCTGGGGCAAACCTGATTTTTACTTGACCCCTTTCCAGTTTCTGGATCTGGCCCATTGATCGAGTCCCTACCCTCAAGTGCTTACAGTGTGAGGTCAAGGAAGGGAAGAGAAGATGAGGCCATGCAATTCGGTGTAGACAGAGGTGTAGCTAGGTGGGAGTGGGCCCTAGTGCAGAAGATGGTATGGACCCCCTGCCAGGTCACTCCACTCTCAGAAGCGTGTGCTAATTTTTGAAGAGGTCCACAGGAGGGAAATGATTCCTCACCCCTATTTTGAAAGGATAAACAATACTTCTCACTAGGACGTGAACTTTGTGAAGTGAATAGGAGCGTGTTGATATGGGTGGGATGACAAAAGTAGCAAACCACTCCCCACCTTCACCATCCAAAATATTTGTTAAGGAAATCTCCAAATGGAAAATAACCTTTGCAACTCCCATGTTATCTCCATAACTGCAAGGGGACAGAAAGAAGTTGCAGTGGTCTATATCTTGGTAGTTCCTTGACAGGACTTCCTTGAGGCCATGTAACTGATGGACATAAGTTGTTACAGGACCAGACCACAGGATGAGCAGGGGTGAGTAATTTCCCAGTGCAACCCCTGGGTATAAGTCAGCCATAGGCTAGCATCTGCCCCTTTAAGAGGCCTAATGGCTACTGAGTTAAAATGACATGGGGTATTTTCCGACATGACGAGATCACAGTGAACCACAGTGAATACCCACCTGTGGTCACTGTGCCCTGCACATCTGTTCAGCGGCCGTCAGATGTTCGCTGCACTGAATACCCATATGGGGTCAATTTCAATCACGCTTCCCAGGCTCCCGGCGGGAAAATCCACAGAAGCATGGTGAAAGTGATTCCAGGCGGGCATCAATAAAAAGTAACATCTGGTTGGCTATCACAGCCCAGAATCCCTGGCGGGATTCCAGGCCGTGGTGAACTCGGCCAGACACTGTGGCGGCATTGGCCTCGCCACCCGCCCATCTCCCCTGAGGGTGGGCGGCGAGGGAGCATGGAGGGGGCGGGGCCGTGTGGCCGCACGTTGCGCTGTGAGGCCCTGCCCCCTCCCTGATTCCCCGCCGGGATCCCCGGCACGTCTGTTTGCCATGCCTGGGTGATCCCAGCGGGGAACCTCTGGGTTGTTTTCGGGATGGGGCGAAGCCGCCCCGTCACGTCTGAAAACACCCATGGTAGATTGGTCCTAGCTGAGATTAGAACAGAGGCTGCTGACCATATGAAATCACTGAGCTAGGAGGCTCAACAGAGGGGTCACCAAGGAAGGACTCATACTGAGAAGTCTGAGAAGGTGGCAGCTAGAGTTGAAATGAAGATCCACAAAAACAGGTAAACACATCAAATTATCGGTATTCGACTCAACTGCCACCTTTGGGTACTAATTTGTACTTGACTAGTGCCTGAAGGGGTACTTGAGGTCCCAATTTACCAATTCCTGGACCCAATACTGACTTCCAGTACCAATGTTTTGAGTTACCATCCCATTTTTTGCTATTTTTCCCCATTCTGATTTACCAATTTGATCAGTAAATCAGTAAGTAAGTGATAATGATTTCAGATTTTTTGCAAAACTGGTTACCCCATTGATACTTCAGCAACCCCTTGGGTACTCAGTGTGGCACCCAAAATTGTAGGGATTACCCACAGATAATAAATCAGGTACTTGATTCATCTCTAGTGGCATCCTTGTGTCATTATGGCTGGCTAGGGCACTACTGGGAAAATGCAGGAATGCAATAAGGAGCTGAGGTAGAAAAAGATAGGGCGATGGAAGGGTGGGATATGGCTCAGGTGGTAGCGTGCATGCTTTGCATGTATAAGGTCCCAAGTTCAATTCCTAGCTTTCCAGTTCAGGATCTCTGGTGGCATACCATTGCCTTGATGAGGCCTTTGCTGGGGATCCCAGAGGGTCTCAGGTAGTATTCCTGCATGAGGCCTCTGCTGCAGGCCCTGAAGAGCTGGATTTGAAACCCTCCTGCTTTGTCAGGTTGTGACAATACTGGGCTAAGATGGAACATTGGTCTGACTCAGTTAGGCAGCTCCTTTTAATGTCAGGTATCTTCAGAGCCCCCAGTGGAAGGCATAAAAAAGGGGGCAAAGGCTGGGAGCCAAGATGAAGGACCGACTCCACAAAGAAACTTGGTTGAGAGCCCAGTGAGAGTTCTCACCATAAACATAAATGACTCAATCAATCAATTTTATTTTTGGCATTCACCAAACAATATAAGTGACTGTTTTGTTGTAACGGTTTGCCTTTGGGGCCATGCCCTCATGGCTGCATGGAAAAACTGCAAGAAATAAAACACTGCTGAGTGAGAACAACTTAAGTGGAGTTGGTGATTTGGGGCTAGATCCTGCAAACACTTACAGCAGACAGCCCGCAGTTTCCAGATCATACACATCTGGAGTTACTAGTTTATAAAATTATGATTGCATGAAATTGTACTGTACCAACAAAACACTCACCAGATTCAGTTTCATGAGAGCATGAAGGCAGCTTCAAGCCACCGTTGACTCCCTTAGTTCATCAGAGATTCACCAGCTGCATTCCTCCCCCATCCCCAAAGTATGGCTGCTTTCACACCTTACAAAATGGGCTATTATAATAACTGGAGATAATACCAGATATTATAATTCTGCAATTTTTTGTAATGTGTGAATACACTATTCCTCTTTTATACTGCGAGATCTTGGGTCATTGTAAAAGCCACATTTGGTAGCTCTTACAATGACCCAACATCTCGCATTATAAAAGGGGAATAGTGCATTCACACATTACAGAACTCTAACAAATATAATACCTGGTATTATCTCAAACAATTATAATGTCCCATTTTTGTCATGTGTGAAAGCAGCCTAATTTCTTCAACCCTGCTCCATTGGAAGATGAAGAAAAACGACTCCTGATCCACACATGGAAATCACAATGCACTAAGCTTTAGTGCATTATTTACCCAAACCTAAAGAAGGATTAAGATGCTGTTGTTATTTATTTATTTATTTATTTATTTATGTTTGTTTGTTTGTTTAAAAAAACTTTATACCCTGCCCCTCCTGCACAGTAGCTCGGGGTGGCTTACAATCCAAAAAAGACACATTAAAATACAAATATAAAAACTTGTACAGGGGAAAGGAACCAAAACAAAACAAGAAACCCTCCCTCCCTATCCCTCAGTCTCCCACCCTACCCGTCTCCCTTGCCAAAAGCTTGATGGAACCGTCAGGTCTTGCAAGGTCGCCTAAAAGAGAAGAGACTCAGGGCCACCTGGGCCTCTGCCAGCAGGGAGTTCCACAGCCTTGGTACGGCCACCAAGAACACCCTTTCCATAGTGGCACCCTGGGAAGTCAGAGGGACCACAAGAAAGACATCCCCGGTCGACCACATGGGCTAATCCAGAACCCAGGGAGTAAGGTGGACCCAGAGGTAAGTAGGGTCCAGGCAGTGTAGGGATTTAAAGGTCAACACCAACACCTTGAATTGGGCCCAGAAGACATTAGGCAGCCAGTGCAGAGAACTGAGTACCAGTGTAATATGCTCCCGGTGGCACGTCCACATGAAGAGATGAGCCACTGCATTCTGCACTAGCTGTAGTCTCCAAGCCATCATCTTGGGTAGCCCCATGTAGAGCACATTACAGCAGTCAAGTCTTGAAGTGATAAAAGCATGGATGATAGTGGCCAGGTTGGAGTTTGAGACATATGTACGAAGTCCCTGCAACAGGTGTAATTGGTGGAACACGCTCCTGGCCACAGTCCCCACCTGAACATCCAGGCAGAGCTGGGAATCGAGGAGCACTCCCAGACTCCAAACCTGGGGGACCAGCGGGGGGAACACCCAATCAATGACAGGGGATGTCACACCCCCGAAGGGGGCACATCGCCCCCCATCCACGCAGGGAGCAGCCATGAGCTCCTACCACCCAAAAATGGAGCAGCCATTTTTGCCGGTTGCTCCATGCATGGGTGAAGGTGTGTGTGCATGCATGTTTTTGGGAGTGCACACGCATGCACACACACATGCACACACCCTCACATGCTGTGGCTTTTACACGAGATGTACCCACGCATAAGTTTTCTGGGTGTTCATGTGTGGGTGTGTCTTGTGTAAAAAGGGCCATACTGTTATTCTGTTTGCAGAAACAAAAGATGCGTAAAACCAAAATGATAAACATTGCTTCAATGCAAATCCAGTACTTCCTTTATAAAATAAAGGGAATTCACGTTTCTGATGTTATTTACCACACTAGCTGGTGTTTCAAGGGTCCCCTCGGGCAGCTAATCCTCCTCCAAAAAGTAAATAGAAATTTGTCAAGTATGTTCTACACTGACTTGTCCAAGACGGTAGGAGTCAACCAGAGCCTGTGAGTCAGAGTGTAGAAGCCAGAGGGAGGCAATTAAAGAAATAATGATGAAAGGGGATGATGTCTCTTTCCATATAAGAAAATGTTTGGATTCCAAATGCTTTTCTTTGGATGATTTTTAAAGCTTTGGAGAATACAAATATTAGGCTAAAAATTAAGCACCTGTTATGTGGAATATATATATATATATATATTCCGATTGAAAATGACTTTCTCTTTAGATCCCAGCCCATTAGAGCTACTGGGTCCCCCATGCAGGTGTACACGTCTCATCACGCACACAGATGTAACAACAACATTCAAACTGGCTGCATCAGGGTTTTGTTTGTTTGTTTGTTTTTTAAATTAAAGGCAAGTATAAAAGCAAGTCAATCTACCCCATTCCCCTATGTTGGAATCTTGAGGACTTATCCTCCTGCCATTAGAGTCAATGGGAGCCACTAATGTTAATGGATGGAGGATTTGTTCCCTGCTATCTCTCCATAACTCAGTCTCCGAGCCCTTTTATTCCTACACAGTCATGACTCCTATGGCTGAATAAGAGATTGCAGAGGAGTCTCTTTAAGGAATAAGCTAGCATTAGCAATGCAAAAGCACATCAAGTCTTCCTCCTGCCCTAATGAAACATGTTTTCCTCCCTACAATCGACTATTTCCTATCTTCCTCCTGCAAATTCTAGCTCTGTTAAAAAGAACTGAAGGAGCAGCTGCATGTGGCAAGCACATGTCACAACCCCATGTAAAAATGGCAATATGGCTTTTCCGAACTAGAATACACACCAGGTGTTCTAATGTTTTTTTTTACCAACAAGGCACCATCATCCTCAAATTTCTTACTGGTCATGATGCATCTGCCACAGGCAGGATCATGTTCTGGTGTATGTTCATTGAGGATTGACAAGAGCTGGAAAAGATGGTTGGGTTTTGATTCCTGCCACCATTGGTGGGGACTGAAGATAATTTCGAACCAGACATGGACCACTTATGGCCTGGTAGATCATGGTTTGAAAACCACTGAGAGATGGGGTATTTTCAGACGTTACGAGATCACAGTGAACCACGGTGAATACCCACCTGTGGTCACTGTGTCTCGAATGTCTGTTTGGCGGCCGCCAGATGTTCGCCACGGTCAATACCCGCAAGGGGTCAATTTGAACCACACTTCCCGGGCTAGCTGGGGGAATGTCCCGGGAAGCGTGGTCAAAGAGATCCCCAGCGGGGACCAAAAAAAAGTAACGTCTGGCCGGGCGCCACGGTCCGGGATCACCGGCGGGATCCCGGGCCGTGGCGCATTTGGCCAGACGCGGCAGCCGCATTGGCCCCGCCGCCCACCCATCTCCCCGGAGGGCGGGTGGCGGGGTGCGTGGAGGGGGCGGGCCAGGTGGCCGGATGTTGCGCCACGGGGCCCCGCCCCCTCCCAGATTCCCCGCCAGGATCCCCCTGGCATGTCTGATATGGCGTGATGGGGTGATCCCGGCGGGGAATGAATTGGGTGATTTCGGTACGGGGCCAACGGGCCCCGTAATGTCTGAAATCACCCATGGTTGCATGTAATGCATGATCCATATTAACACTTCATATACTTTCAGTGATGCCAGTGCAGTTAGAACAACTATTATAATGTGATAGATTTGGCCCCACTGCAACATACACAGTACGGACATAGCAAATGCAATGTATATACTGTAGAGCATGGGTGGGAAACTTCTGGTCTGTCAGTTAAATCTGGCCCATGGCTACTTTTTATTTGGATGCTTTACAGTTTCAGGATCTGGTCCATGGATCAATTCCTCCCCTCAACCATTGGAAGAATAATCTCAAGGGAAGGGAGCAGAGATGAGGGGTGAAAACAAATAAGGCAGTAGCCCACAGTAGTCCACACGTCACCCACTTGTCAGTTCGGTAGCTGCCAGATGTTCAAGCATTTCTGTCTCAGGGTGGACAGTAGTCTGCTCCAAGATGTGTCCTCCAGGGAAGGTTGGCAACATGGTGTGGGCTAAGGTTCACTCAGCTGGACTAATCAGGGCTAACATGCTCCCTCTTGTTTTTTAACCCTGGCCCAGCCTGGCCGCAAGGCGAGGTCTGAGGATTGGGTCCAGAGAACTGCGCTCACCCCTACTGCCAAACAGCTGATGGGGGGAGGGGAGCAGTTCACTCACTCAGGCCACCAAACAGCTGATCAGGGGAGCCTGGAGGAGTGCCCACACATGTCTCAGGTGTGCACACCAAACAGCTGATTGGGGGGCTAGAGGAACGCCATCACCAGGCGTGGGTGTGTGCACCAAACAGGTGATGGGGAGGGGCTGGGAGATAGCCCACATCCAGCCTGGGTGCATATACCAAACAGCTGATGGGGGGAACTCCTCCAGGGCCCCCCATCAGCTGTTTGGCAGGCTGGGTGAGGGAGCTCCTGGCTGCAAATAGCTCCTCCTGATACCCAATCCTGCTGGACATCAGGGCCCCTGCATCCCTGTCACATGTGGGCAGCTCCTTGGCTGACCTGTGGCATGCAGAGACTCCCTGTCGCGGGGTGGGGGGTGTTGCTTATTTATTTTGAACTGCCCATCTCACTGACCTGAGAACCGTCATCTGCGGTGGCTCTCCCTGGAGCAGTCAGGAAGATCTGGCTCACTCTCATCTTGTTTATTCTCATCCGAGGACATGGATAAAGGACGGATAAAGGATGGATTCATGACATAGGTCAGTGCTGCATAATAATTATTATTATTATTTCTATAGTGCTGCTAGTCATATAGCAGCACTATAGAAATAATAATAATAATAATAATAATAATATCATTAGTAGTTGTAGTAGTAGTAGAAATAGTAGAAGTAGGTCCCTGTTCTGGAACCTCCCCTTCCATCCTCCTTCCTGACCGCACCGTTTAAGGACTCTTGCCAACTCCTGTCTGGGCAATGGAGCTAGTATTAATTTTCAAAGTGGTTTGCAGGAGGGAAGTTTCCCCAGTGCCACCCCAGCGATAGGCATAATAGTGTAAGGAACATAGCAAATATAACCTGTAACTGGCAAATAGGTGACTGGAAACTGTTGACAGTAGAGGGTATAGGAGTGGGGGCTGGGAACGGGTTCTATAGGCTTAGGGAAACTGGGAAGGGGGAGGGCATGTGTCCCCTCCACAAGTCACCTATGGTTACTGTAATTTGTAAAGAGAAATCAAAAGAATTGGGGTGTGTGTGTGTGTGGGGGGGGTCTAAAAAAAACACAACTTCTGTCATCACTGCTTGCCCAAAAAACTACAACATGTATTCCAATCCTTTCCAAGCAAGAGGCGGAAAGCTTCTCAGAGGTGTTGGGACCCTTCACAGCCTATCAATGTCACTAAGAGTAAGGAGTGCTGAGCACATCTTGCATTGAAGAACTGGGCAGTGCAGCGTAGTGAATCAGCAGCTGTTTTCAGAAAGCCAAAGACACACAGCCCACTGCAAACCCAAGAGACCCAAACCATGTCAAAAGACTTTGATACAACATAATGTTCCTCCTACATCTGTCGTATTGAGGGAGCTAGCCATGTGCTGGGTTTTTCTTTGCCAAAGCTCTGTAGCTGGGTCACCTGGCATGGTTCTATTGTTACCCATCCTGCAGATGGACCCAAAATTAGACTGGTACATACAACAAACACATCTTGTTGGCCTCTGCCCTTTCAGACCACTCCTTTCCTTCTGCCAATCTGTCCCATTTCTCCCCTTTCCAGTGGACATTTTAGTTAATCTGTTATTCCATGTTTTCCAGAGTCTGTTTTCTCAAAGTCTAATGCTTCATGACGATTCATCATCTCCTCTTTATTTTAGCCTCACATCCCACCACCTCACCCCTCATCTCTCTTGCACCCCTCAGTCGGCCTAATCTTCCATTCCACCTCTCTACCCTCTGAAGGGCTTATCCTCATACCTTCTTGCTTCCTCCATCACCCACCATCCTCACCTTTCTTAGGTCTGCTCTTGTTAATTAATTAATTATTTTATTATTATTAATTATTATCATTATTATTATAAGCTTTTATATAGCGCCAGCAATGTACCTGGCACTTTACAGAGAATAAGATAGACAAGGTCCCTGCCCAAGAGCTTACAATCTAAAGACGGGGAAGGGGGAACAGAGGGAGAGACAAGGGATGCAACATTTATGAGAATGCGAGAACTCAGGTACATGTTCTTAGCTTGGTTGCAGTAAGTTGGGAGTATACAGATAACAGGTGGGGGATACTCCTGGGTGGGGATGATTAGCAGGAGTTAGGAAGGGCAGAGCGGAAGAGGTGGGTTTTGAGGAGGGACTTGAAGGTGTGGAGGGTGGGAGCAAGACGGACGAGGGCAGGGAGGGAGTTCCAGGCATGCAGGGCAGCGAGGGAGAATGCTCTTTCCAGTAGTGTCTCACCCAGGGGTGTAACTAAGTGGGGATGGGCCCTGGGACAGAAGACAGAATGGGACCCCTGCTGGCACTCCACCCCTACATGCATGTCACTCTCTCTCTCTCTCTCTCTCTCTCACACACACACACAGGCTCATGGGCTGCTGGTGCATCTCTTTCTGTTACATCCCCGATTTCAACCTTCTGCCCCATTCTCTCCTCTGTTGTACCATCCTGCCTCTTTCCCCTCACTCAGTTCCCCCTAGCCTAGCTGTTATTCCTGTTTTTCCATTTCCTCCTCTCCCTCAAACCTCCTGCCCTTTTCATCAACCCCTCCTATCCTATATGGGTTCTTCAGGCACAGGCATCTCAGAAGTAGTTGAGAGTTTCAGAGCCACATCAAACAGATTGGCAGATGCCTGGTAAATGGTTGTAAAGCTCACTTTACCTCTTTGGTCTCTCTTTGTGTGGTCTCTGCCGTACCCATCCATCAATCTTAGAGATGAAACAAGTACCTGAATTGGTAACTCTGGGTAATACTTGTATTTTGGGGTACCATTTGGGGTATCTGAATTGGTACCTGAAAATGTGGGCATTACCTGTGGTACCAAATCAGTACCCAAATACTGGTAAAGCAGTCAAAATACTGAAATACTAACAAGCAGTATACTGAAGTACCGTCACATGCCAAATTACCCAAACCATCCTGAAATGCAGAAGCCGGGACAAAATCAGTGTTGGGTAAACGGTTGTCAGTATATTGGTATGTTGGTATACCTGTTGTCGATGTATTGATATTTCAGTATTTGGGGTACCTGATCAAAAACCAGTTTGGGTACTGAAAAATACCCAAAATATTTAGTTCCATTTGGGTACCAGAAATTTGATGGGTACACTATACCCATTTTGGGGGTACTCATTTCAGCTCTACCTATCACATCTGAGGATCCCTGGGGGTTTCTCCTCCCACTGGAATTCCCATAAGCTTTCCAATCCCAACTTCCACCTCTTCTCCTCCCTTAAACCTCCCCCCCCCCTGTCCCAACACAGCACACCCATCAATAGCTCGGATTCAGTCTGCTCAGGACTTTGTGCCTCCATAGATCCCTAAAGATGACTCTGCCCTCCGCTCCACTGAATCCCAGCTCCATCTGTGCTCAGCACTAACCTCGGCTGCTCCCTTTGCTCCTGTTGTCTTCTGCCCCCTCTCTGCTGCTGGCAGCTACTCCACCTTCTTCTCAGCTGCTCCTGGGTCTCTTCCTACCAGTACCACCCTTGCCCCCAACCTCCTAGCTGCCTCCCTCTGCCCCCTCTTCTCTCCAGATGCCTCACCTCTCCCATTGCCTCTTCTCCCCCCCACTCCTCTGCACACACATCCTAACTTCTCTGTGCCCCCCCAAATCCAAACAGCCTTTCCTTTCCCTCCACCCTACTCTCGGACTCCCCACTCCCCCCGAGTTCTGCCCACATTCTCATTCGCCCCTCATCTCCCTGCCCCTCCTCTGCCAGCTCGCTCTCTGCTTCCCCCTCCTCCCTCCCCTCCCCTCTGCTCCCTCCCCCTGCCTGGTTCTGTGTGCCATAGGAGCTGGGGGGGGGGCAGGAGGGGTTGCTTTGGGGAGCTGCAGGCACCTGGCACGGATCTGGGGAGAAAAGTTGTGCGTGTGCTTCCGAGATTCAAGCAAGCGCCCCCCCTCCCCAGCAAGGGAGGCTGCTGCTTTCCCTGCATTTCCAAGCGCTAGACCTGCCTCCGAGATCAGCCCAATAAGAGCTGTCAGGGGAGGCTCCCAGCTCACTTTTCCACATCACTTCACAGTTCCATTTGGCAGGCGGGCACGTTGGAGCCTCGGAGCCTGAATGAGTGGATTTATTTGGAATATCCCCTGCTTCTCCCGGAGATGGACCGCTGCTGCTGCAAAGAGGAGAGAGCGAGCCATCCCTAACTGCACTTGCACCGGGAGCAACCTGAGAATCACCACCAGCCTCTACCGGAGCCTCAGCATGCCAGAAATCCGGAGCTTCCTGGCCATTCATGCTGGCTGAGCCTCTGAAGTAAGAGACACCCCCTGCCCCCCGTCCCCTTGCTGAAGAGAGGGTAGCACTGGGGGGGAAAAGAGATCTTTAGGGGAAAACAAAAGTGAGTATCTATTTCTTATTTCTTATTGGGTGGGAGATTTCTCTCTCTAGATACGATTTGTCTCAAGACTTAAGAACATCTCTCTCTCCACACACACACTTACTCACTCTCTCCCTCTGGCTGGAGTATTCTCCGATTAGCAGATGCATTATTATTAGCCAGTCCCAGAGTGGCTCATTCACTGGGATCCTTTAAAATTCCAAGTCCATGGGGAGGATGCCAGTTTGGTTAATGTTCTCCCCCTGCTCCCCCACCCTCCATGGAGAATCAGGAGTTTGGTGTCACAGTGGGAACTGGGGAGCCCCCTTTCTTCGTCCCCCCCCTCTTTTATTTTTTCTTTCCTTTTTCTTTTTGAAAACAATCAATCTCTGGGCTTGTTTGGCTGGGCTGAATAGATCCAGGGGCTTGGCATTGAAATAGATTGCAGTTTCCGTGCTGAGAATGAAAATCACCCACCAGCCAGATATGTAAATGATGGAGGAGGAGGCTGGCATATAACCCAAAGGGGGAAAAAAATATGCCCTATTTATCAGCGCCTCCCCCCTCCACCCCCAAATACAGGGAGATGCAGAGATTAACACCCCCTCCCACTGCCGCCGCTTTCAGAAAGGAAAACCTAACCATTCCTGGTCCCCTTCTCAAAGCAAGGCAGCTTTAGCTGGAAGTAACCAAGGCAGTCTAGCACCTTTCCACAAGTTGTTTGCTTTCTCCTTGTCCCTGTTGGACTAAATGCAGCCGGGCTGAAATTTGCAAGAGGGAGAGAAAGCCCCCTTGTACCTTGTTAGTTGCCTGATGAATGATTATGAGCAAGGCTTCTAAGGAAGCCGTCCAGGGACTCTGTCGACTCCTAAAGCCGGCTGGTTCCCCCCGCTAAGCGTTTCATCCTCTGCTTGAGAAGAGGTTGGAGGAGGAATAACGTGCTCCTCCAATCTTGCCTGGCTCTAGGAATCGACTGGGTTGGTTCTTGTAACATCCCAATCGGGAGGCTGTCAACGCTGCCTCCCAGATAGACCTACCAGAACCTGTCGCTCAGCTGTGAAGCAGGCAGCTTCTCCGGGTGCAAAATAAAACCAACCAACCAAAACAACAACAACAACAAAAAACCAACCCGACACCAAACTATGGCAGTTTCCAGGTGAATAATAACAGCTAAGTGTGACTAATAATAGCTAAATGCTCCTTTCGGCTCTGCCCATTCCCACTAGGAAGGTGACACCACTTGAACATGATCAAAGTCTCCCTTTGTGATTCATCCTTCTCTGGGATCCCTTACTCCTCCATTTAAACAGGCAACATTCAGGAGCAAACCCTCACCAAGTGGAAGGGATCCTCCAAAGTGACTCCCGATAGCAAGGTGCAATGGGGATGCCAACAGGTACCTAGTCAATCCTTTTCCACCCACCAATCTGCATCTTCCTTTCCCTTGGATCTAAGATTCTGCTCATCCTAACCACTGACACCTTTTTAAGAGCTACCTTGAGGTGTCCATAAAAGCCTGGCCATTTGTCTCCAGGGCTGCCAATGCCAGATGCTTTCTGGAACTGCTGAGTGCAAGGAATCAAAGAGAATGAACTGTTTATTGTTTCAAACCGATAACATTAGTGTCTAATAGGAAGGAAACCAACAGCTGCTGGCATCAGTTCCAATGAAAGAATACAGCTGATAACCACCAAAGCTATAGATACCCAAAAAAAAAAAAAAATCTTCTTAACTTTCCTCCGCCTCTTTTGTAAATTCCTGAAGAGTTTCATGGCAATGAGGAGGGACAGAAATATGTGACACTTTCATATCTGAAAGCCAGCGAAGAGGAGACTATTTTACAACAGCTTCTCAGCCAATGCTGGTTTATTGAAAAATGGGAAAGAAACTGGCAAATGATTTTAAATAAATAAATAAAGCATTTCCGAGTTTTACAAATTATCCTAATGCATCCCCCCCCCCCTCCTCATTTGTCTTAATCAAATAAAAAGGGATCAGAATGGCTAAGTGGTGCATTTTGCATGCATGTTAAAACAGAACTCATCAAATCCACAAATACAAAATGTGAGAGGATCCAAAATCAAAAGCTCTCTCGACCTAATCGCATAAGCATTTCCACTGGAAAGTGACATGAGGGACAACTGATACTTATGTAAGATGCTAGTCTAGGGTTGTGCCTCCGTTCAGCCCCACACCCCAGTGGCAGTATGTGCTATATAGCTTTCTCTCTTAAGTTCAGCTGCGTTCACCCTCTCCCCACAATATCAGTATTTATTATCAATCAATACTTTTATTAGACACTAGCTTTCGCCATGGTCAAAAATAACAGCATCGACATATAGTACAATTAAACTTGTAAGCATATAAGTAAGTAGAGTATTTATTAAGCCAGTTTGTATTGCTTCATTTTATGGTGGGATTTAAAAGACTTCAATTTCTTTGGTGGCTGTAACCAGGGGGCCTTCTGCAGTAAGAGACCATGCTTCCTGGCGGCTGTAGTTTGTGAAAATAGATTTTGGTATACAAGTGAATCATTTGTCATTCATTGGAATTTATGAAATAGCTTTGCAGATTTACAGCCTGATGAAAAGTCCATCAGTATGGAGCACTGTTTGACAAACAGGACTTTTTAACACAGGAAGTCTGCTCCCAGCATTCTGTCACGTGCTGCCTATTCTCCTCCCTATATTCTTCCATTAAACATCTTTCTTTCTTTCTTTTCAAAAGAAAAGTTCTTCCCATCGGAGGAAATTCTCTTCAGATGGTCCTTTCCCTCGAACACGTAATTTGTGCCCTCCTATAGGTGTTATCCTTTTCAAACATCTGTAAAAGGCTGTTAAAGTCAGCCCTGGACCAGATCTAAATCTATTTCTATCTTCTTTTATATCCCCATAATATAACCTGGTGGCATTACATCACAGCAAAATTCATAAATGGGCAGAGTATTATAAATGTTATTAGAAATATTCTCTGCAATTTTTCGACTGAGGGTGGCTATGAACTTAAATCCTGTGTTCTACTGTCTGTACACATTTTAAACACACTTGATATTTACACTAACATATACATACATGAGTATGTAAACACAGATAATGCCTCTGAGGTGCTCTGTACTTTGAGCTCTATTGTTTTTCATCACATAATGGTTATATTTGTTGTGTCAGGAAGATAACATACTTTCCCTGGTGCTTTTTCAACCACGGGTGGAATTAGAAGTCTGGGTTTTGTCTACCTGATTCTTGATACATAAAAATAATTAAACGTCCTGTACTTCAACCGAACTGCCCCCCAATCATGGATGTAGAATTGTAATAGGGAAAACATTGAACTGTATTTTTTTGTAAACAGGAATATCTCTTTGGCAAGAGGCAGGGTCTATACACAGGGTATCTTGAAAGCTTATGGGTATGCAAATCTTTAAGTGCCAAAACAGTGCAAAGTGTCTTTAAACCAATACTTTTATAATAAAAAAAGACTAATGCTAAAAAGTGCAATTATATAAATATCTACTCTCAACGTTTTGTTCATCCAACCATATATCATTGTTCATATAAACCATATGCCTATTGAATTATAGACATCATTTACACTTCTTAAACCTGTCCCAACACTCTGCTAAAAGTTAAACTTTTAAGTATGTTGTTAGCCAAGACCGTTGTGTGATGGACTTATGAAACTTGACTAGGTCTTCACTAGTGATAATCACGCAGGTCTTCAGAGTTTAGAATAACACAAACCAGATTTTACCTGTGGAAGGAGAAGCCTCAAAGTGCCTTGTACTGAAATATTTTAAGCAGAATTGCTTCTATATGAACTGCATCAATAGAATTCAATAGAAAAAGAGAGCTCAACTTTTTTCCCTAGCCTTGTTGCCATAGAAAAAAAGCCGTACACTTCATAGGTTTCTACGTATTGTTCCTTTGAGCAAATTTCCCCTTTAGAAATTGTGCAGAATAAAGTGTCACTCAGTTTACAATTTCATCTAATTTCCCCTCACTCTTGAACACATTCTGTGCACTGCTTAGTTTGATAAATCAAGTAAACAACACTAAAACGGTGGCATTTCTACTATTAGTGCAAGTTAACTTGCCAAGATTTCACTCCAGAAATGCAGTAGAGGTTCATGACATCTGAAAGTGTGAAGCCAATCTTACATAAAAAGGTGTTTACCAGAGTTCTGAAGGCTTACAGTTCTGATGGAACCTACCTCAAAAGACGGAAATGATTCCTGTGCACTTTGCTTAATCATATAGTCCAACTGATATCGATTACCCATTGATGGCAATGACACTACTTAAGGGATCAAATCCCACAAGGTGCTTACCTTGAGAAACTCCCATCTACATCATTGGGAACTTATGGACCAAAGCATCTCAGTGAATTGGATCGTGGAGTAAAGCAAGAAGATTCATCTGAGGGTATGCCAAATGGTCACAATACACAAACGACTTACTTCAGAGCCATCCCTACTGAAATCATTAGGACTACTCTGAAGCAAGTAGCTTGAAAGAATCAGAATCTATAATGCCCGAAGAAGACCTCTAATCTACTTAAATATCCAGGTTAACAAGCGACGGAGAACATTTCAGTATCTGCTTGTTTGAAAAGGCTTCTACTTACTAGTTAGGATGCTTCATACATTTTTTGAAGAAAGCAAAAGGCTTAGCAATTTTTTCAGTTTGCAGATTTCAGACTTTTAAACTCAGTGGCACATGTTCAATCCAAACAGTTTAATCCAGAAAAAGACTGAACAATTATCACCTCATGTATGCTTTATCCCTTTTGCTTTCCCATCTCTGATAAATCATATTAAACAAATACATTTTTTTTTTAGAATGGAATGTCATTACTAAGTAGGTAGAAGCTTTTTAAAAAGAGGAATGCTATTCATTAGTTTAGCTGTGCAGGTACATAACCCCTTTGTGACAATGGATCTTCGTTCAGGGAACCAAATATTTTTTTCTTTAGCATTTCCTTTGAATTAGCTGAAAGATTACTAGACCTTAATTCCTACCCTGCCTGGAATTTGGGATGAGCACGATGCAGCTTCCAAATCTATAGTCTTGAACCTCTGGAGATGTATTTCAAAATACGTTGAAGAGACGAAAACTAGTTCAACCTGACAACTGGAATAGGTCAGAAAAATAAAAGAGTTCAAGGCACATCATTTAAAGCTTGAACCTTCTCATAGCAAAGACAGTGACCAAACTGTTATAAACTCCTGTGATGCAGATTAGGACCTTCATTCTAAATTTGATATGCTGCTGTTAACCATTAACCATATCTTTGATGCAGCAACAGAATCAGCACAGTGTTCCGTCAGTACAAGCTGTGTTTATCTCTGTTTTTCTATCTTTCTTCTCAGGATTAAAACATCAAGAGGAACTTCCTGCATTCAAAATGGTTTGCACTCAGAGCCTTCTTGATTTTTAGTTAATTTCCAGGTTGTTACAATGGAATGTTCTTATTCATGCTAATTTCCTTAACTATGCACAACATGACTGAAGAAAATCAAAATGGGATAAAAATGGTTTGTGTTCTTGGTCAGATGATGACCAAAAAAGTGTAAGAACACTTGATATTTGTGGCATCCACTGACATTTAAGCCATTTTCAATAACCACAGAACAAGGACACCTCAAACTGCTGAAACTCTGAGTAGAGAGGAGCATAGGAAGGTTAACACATAATTGTCAGTCACAGGCCAAACTTTTAGCCTTTTGTGAGCTGTGGCCAAGCTACACATTTTGCATCCTCCTTCTAGCCTTTAAAACTGAGATAGGCCTTTCAAATTATGTAACACAACCCCATAGAAATGAGAGTTGATCTGAGAGATGAGATTGGCACCAGCGAACAGTATTCAATCTATATACTATGCAGGATTCTGTTTTGGTCAAAGGGGGGGAAATGCTTTAATCACTGGACTGTATAAAATAAAAAATGAGCTCAGTCAGTTTCTTCCCCTTCCTGTACAAACAACAATGAGGACATGACCATATTTCATTTGGGTGCAAAACCGATCACCTTGGTTCTTCAAATGGAATTTGACATTCCTCCTTCACCCCATTTTAAACTGGAGTGATGGGCTTTTAGGAATAGGCAAGACAGCAGCCAGGTGAACTGTTTCCCTGGCAAGGAATCTGACCCTCGTATTGAGAAAACAAGCCTTTTGTGCTTAAATCAACCCGGGTGTTATATTCTCAGAGAGAGAGAGAAAAGGTATTGAGCTTTTTTAGCATGTGTCCTAAAAGTGGTCATGGGTTTCTATTAAAGCATATCTTCCCATTATTTTATTTCATGGTCCGATTTTGTGAGGCTGCTAGAAGGATAACATTCAAAGACTGGCTGTATTGTAAATGAAATGCAGTAAAACTAGTTGCGTTGTCAACATAGAAATAGGGTTTGGGGAGGGGTGTGTGTGTTCATTTTTTTATGGTATCCGGAACACCACAAGATCCACTGTTTTTTGGTGATGAACACCTCTAGGTGCCAGTCAGAGTCTCCCGTATCAGTGGGCGCTTTTGTCATTGGGAGAACTCTTGTTCTGAAAGTCAGCACTTCCAGTGATCACACAAAGCTTTCTAGTGAGGATACAAAGAATAGCCCCAGTCTATTATACAGGATAGGACAGGATCAGAGTGGCACTTAGAAAATAACTTAGCAGATCATAGGGGTAGTTGATCTTTTCTCTTCTTCCTTAGAAGGCAGGATAGAGTCCTCCCCAACAGGGATTTTATGAATGTACACAGAAGCAAGTCATTTCAGGCGAGAAGGTTTAGAGTTATCAGCACAGTTTGGGCTTTGCAGATACCTTGGGTTGTTACACTATGCAAAACTGTGAATAACAATGGGTAATTGGCTACGGTATTCCCATCAGAATGAAACAGATACCTTGCATTCCAACTGTCCTTTTATCTCAAAGCATCAGGGAGATGTGCTATGACCTACTTCCTTTCACAGTTTCCTTTCACTGCTACTGCACTGACCTGTGAGTTTTCTTAATGAAAGAGTGGAAGAAGAAAGTGGGGGGTTATGGATCTACCACACTTCTTTTAAAAAAATAAATAATCATGTGTTCTCAACCCCCTCCCCCCCGCCCCCCCCCGAACCCAGCAGCCTTCTCCTAGGTAGTAATTTTTCTTGCAGAGTCCCAAACACCTGTTATAAAATGTGGAGGCTCTTTTGTGTGTGTACGCATGCATAAATCCTAACTGCTCTGTGTGAGATGGAATCTTTGAAGAACATTTGTGCTCCAAATGTTCCTTTCTATAAAAGCTAGATGAGTTTTTTCCAGAGAGTTCATGGCTATAAAAAGCTGCAATGCATGACTAAGCTTAAAAATTAAGATAACCTATCCTTACATTAACACTTTGGGTCTGAGAGTGTGTGCCTGAGACACAGTAACTGAGAAGATGTTAAAATAATAATAATAATAGGTGTCTCCTGATCCTTAAGACAAAATAGGCCATTCTTCTTGTACTTGCCTCTGCTTGATTTGGGGAGCAAATGTGAAGGGAAGCAGATGGCTTATCCTAGCTGTAAATTAGGAAAATAAGTGATATACCTTTTGGCTTCAATTCTACCTTGTACTGAGGCTGCTTTTGGTGTTTGTCAATGTGTCAGGGTGCAGGCAGGGAGGACTGTGGCCCCTTTAAGAAGAATATGAGCACCAGCCTGAGCTGCGATGGACTGGGTGGAAGCTGGCAAATAAACTACATAAATGGGAACAGGCTTGGTCGAATCAGCCCAGCAGGGATATGTAAACCAGGGGTAGCTGTAGAGCTGAGAGAGGTAAAGGACTGGCCCTTTAATGTCTGGAAGACTGGAGAGCAAGCCCCGCCCACTTTTGGGGATATAAGGAGAGACAAACTCAAAGGAAGGCAGTCAGTGCCTGACTGGAGAAGGGCAAGAGTCTCTGCTGAGAGCTGGATTGCAGAGGAGCTTTCTCCAGAGTGCCAACTCCCAAGCTGGAAAACCTGGAGAAGCTAGATAGCTAAATTGGTTGGACTAGGACTCAAAGAAATCATTGGTCACTCTACACTCTCCAAGGTGCTGGAAACAACCAGAGGTCCTAGACAGTGAGTAACTGACCCAGAGGTCCTAGACAGTGAGTAACAGCCCAAAGAGAGTTGCCAGGCTAGGGACTTGGGGTGCCAGAGGGCTGTTTCCTGGCAATAGAAACAGGGTACAGAAACAGAGATGGTGGAGGCCTTGTATGTGTGGCTATAGAGACTGAATAAAAGATTGTCTTGAGAGCTAATTCCCAAAGGACTCTGACTTGATTAGGCATCATCCTTGCAGGACTTACCCAGGTAGCCTTACCCTGCTACATTCAGCATCTTTAGAGTCCATTGGATTGGGGTGAGGATTCCTTCAGTAGCTCAGAGTCAGGATAAGGAGGTCTTCTGCTGCCTTGTCTTCTTGAGTGCAGACTAGTGGCCAAAAGAGAGTGAGTTGGGACCCTTCTTCACTTCAGTGCTCACCAGAAGCCGTCATGGCTCCTAGCAGTCAGTGAAAACCAGAGCTGCTATAATATTACATTGGCCTAAACCAATGTAATATTATAGCCAGAATGAAGGGGGAAACTAAGGCATAGTTCCCACCAGTCCCTATTTAAGAGAGACAGTCCCTCTTTGGGTGCTGAATCCCATGGTCCCCTTTTTAGGAGAGAGAGAGAGAGAGAGAGAGAGAGAGACTGAGACTTCAGATACTTATTTCCTGGATTTCTCCCAGGAAAATAAAGGGCAAGGAAATATGTGGGATGATTAGCAGGAAAGCTTCTGTCCCTCTTTATGTTCTCGGAATGGGGAGGTGTACTGTGCACATATGAGTGTAAGTTAGGTTCTGAGAGGCTGAAGTGCTGATATGCATAGATTATTGGCTAGAGGGAATGCCTGCTCAAAATGATGGGAGATTATGCACTAAGGTGGATTTTGCCCAATGTTGAGCTCTTTCCTCTTTAGTTGTGCTGTTCTGTCGTCTGAGGAGAGATATCCAAAGATCAGGATCACAGTGGCCACACTTGCTATAGCCTCTTCGATGTGCAACACACTCAGAGGTTTTAACTCATGGTATAAGGGAAGGGGAGGGAGCATGTTCGTATATGTACAAACATTGAATTACATGAGTAGTGCTTGGTATAACATTGAGTCTATAATTTATTTATTATTTACTTATTATTAATGTGGATTTCTTATGCCGTAGCTAAAGGGCCCCTTTGCAGAACACACACAAAGCTATGGTTCCACTCCAGAATGGCAGTGTCATTTTAGAACTAATGCAGTGAGTGAGAACGGTAAACCATTATGGGAAAGGGCTGAAAAAGGCTGCACAAGGCCTCTATGATGGCATCTGAATGGTTCTGTAAAAGCAATGTATGTTTATATTTGTACATGGCAAATTAGCATGTGTATTGCAGGAGCGCTCATGAGGCCATGAATCGTCCATATGAATTGCAGAATAAGATTCTTATACTTACATGACAACAAACTCCACGGTAGGGCTGAAACAAATATTTGTGATTAATACCATATCCAGTAAATTTCCCCACCTGAACCTGAATCTGATGAAGTGGATATTTATTTAAACTTATTCCCCGCCCTTTCCAAAAGACTCAGAGCAGTTTACAATAATAATAATAATAATAATAATAATAATAATAAATAATACAATCAAATAACCTTAAAATAATTTTAACAAAAACCACCCTACCCTCTCCAACCACAACCTCCCAAAAAACCACCCACCCAGTCCCTATCCAGGCCCCTGTCCCTGCCCACCAAATGCCTTTAAACAAAAAGTCTTGCATACCTCTGGAAGACATTTGGGCTCAAATGAATGTCTGGGGGAAGGGATTTCCATAGCATCGGGGCAGCAACCGATAATGCCCTCCCTGTGAACCCTTCCTGTATGAACAAGACTAACAGATGGTACCCACAGAGAGGCACTCCTGGCCAATCACAGGGGCCACAATGGGGCATGGAAGGACAGGTGGTCTTCCAGATATGTGGCCGCAGACGCTTTAGGGCTTTAACGGTCCAAACCAGCACCTTGAATTGTTCCAGTAAAGCTAGTGCAGACTTTGAACTACTGGTGTAATGTGCTCCCAGCGACTCATCCCTGAAAGGAGGCAAGCTGCCTCATTCTGCACCAGCTGCAGATTCTGAACAGGCATCAATGACAGCCCCACCTAGAGCATAGCAACCAGGTGTTGGGTAAGCACATGGACTTCAAGGAATGGTCAGATGAAAAGAAGAGGTAGACCTGATTGCCATCAGTATACTGATGACACTTCACCCCAAACCTCAAATGTCCTTTCCCCATGGCCTCATATACATGTTGAACAAGAGGGGAGAGAGAATAGAATTCTGAAGGACCCCATAGGGGCTGACCTGAGAAGAAGACAAGCCATCACCCATCTCCAATCTTTCTTGGAGCTCCCCAACAGAAAGGAGCAGAACCATTCAAGATCACAGACCTATGAACTCCTGCCAGATCCCACAGTCATGTCAACAACACCTTGCAATCAACTTTATCAATGGCCACTGTAAGGTCTAACAAGATCAAAAGGGTAGAATTCCCCTTGTCTGTCTCCAGGCACAGGTCATTGACCAAGGTCAAAAGCACAGTCTCCATGCCATACCTAGGTAGAAAACCTGACTGAAATGGGTCCAGTAATCAGATGACATGGGAATGAGGCCACTTTTAGACAAGTGGCTGAATGCAGCATGTTAATGTGGCTCGTGAAAAGCCCCGCAGGGTGCATTTGGACACACTGGAAGTAGCTGGCCACCATAGGAATTGCCACTCGCATGGCCTTTTTGAAGGCGTATTTTGGAAACACCAATATCAAGGCTTCCAAAGTACACCTTCAAAAAGACCGCACAAGTAGTGATTCCTATGGTGGACAACTACTTCCAGGAATTTTCAAGAAGCGCATTGAAGAACATGCTGCATCAAGCTGCTCTTCTATAAGTGGCCTGAGTCTGGAGCTGATGGGCAACTGCCTGTTCAATAACCTTCATTAGAAATAGAAGGTTAGAGACGGACCGTCAGCTGGCTGGGGAGTCAGTGTCCAAAGCAGGGGATGGACAACTGCCATTTTAAGGGCATCCAACACCCTACCCTCCCGAAGGGAGGCATTGACAACCCCAGCCAGCACTGGCCCCAGCATCTCCTGGCTGACTTTCACCAGCCAGGATGGGCAAGGATCTAATTAATAACTTGTTGCCCTCATCACCCCAAGCACCTCCCCTGCTTCGGTGGGTAGCACCAATTGAAACCTATCCAAATAAACAGGACAAGACTGAGTTTCCATAACCCCAAACTCTGATTCTGAAGATAAAATTGTAGCACCCAAGTTGTGGTGAATACGAGCAATTTTGTCTGCAAAATAATTAATTTAAAAGTGTCACAGTGGGCATTAGATGACTCCATTTCTGGGTGGAGGCAAACCGGATTACCCAGTCTCCTCACCACCTGGAACAGCTCTGATGGACAAGACTTTGCATATGCTATGATGATGGAGAAGAAAGCATTCTTTGCTGCCATCACAGCCACAGCATTGTTCTTCAAAAATGAACTATGCCACAAACGGTTGGCTTCCATGCAAACTGAACACCTCCTGGGCTCTAACTCCTTGCCCACTAACTTCAGTTGCCTCAAGTCTCCATATACCAGGGGGACCAGCACTGCCAAAGTGGTTGAGGCTGACACCTGAATGCAATCTTGTTGATGGCCATGATCAAAATGTCATTCCACAAAGCAACCAGGTCATTAACAGAGTAGCCGCTAAGGTCAGCAGGTAAATCCCCCAGAGAATACTGGAAACCAATTAGATCCATTAGCCTCCATAGTGGACCAACCTAACCAGTCCACCACGCCAATGAGGGCATAGGAGGGCCAGGATCGGGGCTTTCAGAACATAGTGATCTGACCATGACAATGGTGTTGTAGCAACACTTCTGATAATCAGAGCCCCTGTTTCCAGGATGGTGCAAAACATAAAATCCAATGTATTTCCCGCCTCATACATTGAGCCAGATATTAGTTGTGATAAGCCCACGGTTATCATGGTGGCCCATGAACTCCTGCTCTGCCCCTGAAAGACTAGCCTCAGCATGCATGTTGAAATCACCCAAGACAATAAACCTGGGTGATCCCAACACCACCTCCGAGACCAGCTTGGCTAGAGCAGTAAGGGAGGCAGCAGGGCAGTGGTGTGGTTGGTACACCAGCAGAATCCCCAGTCTATCCCCAGTCAAATTCAACATGATTGGACACACTCCATATTGGATGAGTCAGGAACCAGATACCTCTGAAAGATCAAGGTGTCTTTACAGATCACAGCCACCCTGCCACCTTGGCCCCCACGCCTAGACTGATGTGGCACCGAGTACCCGGCTGGCACCAACTGGGACAAAGTTGGTCCAGATGCCTTGTTCAGCCAGGTCTCTGTAATGCAGATGATTTTAGTGGCCTCATACAGAATAAGATCATGGATGGATGATGTTTCATTAGCCACTGACCTTGCATTGAGCATCATCTGAGGACAGGCGGGGAGTTAGGCCCAAGGACAGATAACAAGTGTCTCTCCCAAGAGTCCCAATTGTCTGTCCTCGTCCTCCCCGAGCATACCTCCCCATGCCCAACATGACACCAATAGCTGCCCCAGAACCCCCTTCAAACAGGTTCCCCCATCCGGAATCTGACTGTCAGTCGACACACAAGGACCCATGGAAGCAGCTGTCCGGAGAGTGTCTCCTGAGCCCGGCAATGCCAGAGGCAGAGCAAGAAAGGTGGCAGGTGGGATTTAAAAAGTCCTGCTCCACCCTCCTCAACCATACCCTCCCTCACAGGGGCCCCACCCCACAAAATCTCCCCCACTCCTATACCACCCCTCTCATGGGGGGACCCAGGGAACTCCTTCCCACCATCTTCCCACATGCCTCTGCCTCCTCTCACAGGGGAGCCTGGGCATTTCCCCCCTTCCCCCCCCCATACCCATACTACCACATGCCTCATCTCCCCTCTCACGGGGGGGGGGCGCTCTTCCCCTCCCACCCTCTTTCAATTTTTTTTTCAATTCACTTTTAATTTGTACCCTGCGCTCTCTCGCAGAGGCGGCTCTTCCCACATGTCTCTACCTCTCATGGGGGAGGGGGACTGGGCAACTCCCCGTCCTTCTCCTCCTTCCCTACACCCATACTCCTGCATGCCCCTACTCCCCCGTGAGAGGGTGTATAACCCCCCCTCCTCTCCCCCTACTCCTGTCCCCACTTTCACGGGGGCCCATGGCACTCCCTCTCACTCTCTTCCCCCATGCCTTTCCTCAGCTCTCTCGGGGGGGTGGGGCATGGCACCTTCTCCCACCTTCTTTCCCCCTTCCCACACCTCCCCTCTCAAAGGGGGTGGGCAGGGCAATCCCTCCCACCTCTGACTTCCCCTACCCACAACCCCCCTCTCACAAGGGGAGGGGGGGTTATACCAGAACCCTGGCCCCACCCTCTCATCCCATATTCCCCTCACATCCCAATCAATCTAAAACAAATTTAAAACAACCTTTAAACACACATAAAACAGCAAACAAACCTTCCATCCCTTACCCCCAAATGGCCCATGTAGCTGTAGACTTCCTGCATTCAATCCAAGCAGGGGACCCTCGAGGTCCCTTCCAACTCCAAGGTTCTATGATTCTATAACTATCCCAAAATGCCAATAATATCGGCAAATACAAAATCAACTATTCTTTTCAGCTATACTCTACTGCCAAAACTGGATCAATGGAGAAGGATAATTCTCTTTCCCACAGTAGGAAGGCTCTATATTGCTGCCACGGATGGAAAGGAACACTGTTAGAAACAAGTAACGTTTTTGTGGTTTTGACATTGTAAGCCATCCTGAGCCTTAGGGGAAGGTGTCAGAATCTGGAGAGGAGGGTGTTAGCGCCACCTAGCAAGAGAGAAAAAAGGATTGAAACAGATAGGACCCAAAGCCACAGGAGTTAACTCCATTGATAAATTGTGCATTGTGTTAGAAAGACCTTCCTTTTCTCGGCTTTAAATGTGATGCCCGTTTATTTCATCAGGGCTTTGTTTTTTGTTCTAGGAGTACGAGTACGTATAAATTACTTATTCATTTTCTGTTCCCTCTCACTCTTCATAAGGCAAAACCTTCCAAGGTTGTCATTCCTTCCTTGAATCTGTTTTGGGAGTTCAGTGCAAGCTGAAACGTGTAAGTTGTTTCAGGATAACTTTGCATGTTACCCATAAGGGAAATTGGATACAAGATATTAGTTATTTCAGAGGACTTCCAATTAACCCCACTTAGTTGTATCTTCTCAACCTAAGGCAAAGGTGGAGGTTGTCTACAGCTTCACAGGAAGGATGCACAGGGCAGGCCCAGAAATAATGGTCTCAAATTACAGGAAGGGATTTTCTGGTTAGATGCTGTATCAAGGTAAAATTTCTAGCAGTAAGAGCTACTCAGTAATGGAACGAGTTGCCTAGGGAGGCTTCTGTCACTGGAAGTTTTCAAAAATAATTTGTACAGTCAACTGGTCGCAGATATGGCAGTTGTTGTCCTCCTGCACCCAAGCAGGGGGCTGGACTTGAGGTTCCTTCCATCTCTAACTTTTTTTGATTTTATGATTTCTTTGGGTGAAATAAACAGGCAACTAATGCACTAGCTGGGAGGGGGGCAGCCCTGGTGGGGTCAGTTTGGGGCACAGATTAAACATGTACCCACCCTCAGCATGCCCCCAGAGCCCCTGCCATGCTGGGCAGACATGGCTGCCCATCATTGGAAATCCCAATTCTCGGCAGGAGACAGGGCTGCAACAGATGCACAGGTCCACTATGGCTCATGTTGGCCCGTCGGGGAAGCATCCGGGGGACCACATCCAGGACAGCTGCCTACCCAGGCCAGGGCAGCAGTAGGCCCATATCTGGCAGCCCATTAATAAACGTGATGGGGAGTCTCTGGCCCAAGTGGGCCATAGTGCATCCCGATCACATTTATTATCACCCTTGGATTCAGGAATCCATGGTTGTTCAATGGAATTTCTCCTGAAAGACGAGGGCTCCCAGAAATGTCCCCCAGAATTTTAATATTCTGTGGTGTATTGGACTATTATCCAAAGCTTAGTAGAACTTTCCGCAATCACATGGTCCTATGCATAAATCTGTACTTCCTATCATTGATTCTCTTCTACCTACATTTTAATGCACATTTGCCTGTATAGAAGCAGACTGCCAAAGGGAGAAAGTAATGAATAAAAGATCCTCTTTGGAACTTTGGTGCCACTACCTCCCATTTATCTCATCATGTTGCCACTGCTTATATCATATCCAGTCTGTCCAGCGAATGATGAAAGGATAATTTACTGTCCACCCTGATAGCCTTTCTGAGTAGATCCTGAAGCATTGTCACAAGTCGACTTCAGACAAAGATATCAAGCAAACTTTTAATTGTGTGGCACCAGTAATGTAATTTATTTAAATCAATCAATGCCGGCACATTTTAAATGTAGCAGCAAATGCCTACAAATTGACTAAATCCATACTAATGAATTGCTGAGGTCAGAGGACTTATCTATATAGCTTGTAATCGCAATGATCAACAAGGCAGCAATGAACGTGGAATGAAATTAAAAGTGGATTGCCCTGAAGCTTTAACATTTCTTAAGAGACCCTCACCATATTCTGATGCAAAGAAACTTGGGAAAGCCTGTAAAATGTTCATGACTGGCAATCATGGTGTAAATTAATGTCCTAGCATAACAATAAAGTGGATTACTTTGCCAGACAGGCATTCTGTGGTTTGAAAGATTCTAAAAATACAGTGATTTTAAAAAAAAAACTTTTATGACCTTACTCAGTTTCTTTCTCAGTAAGCAGTTTGCATGTTCAACTCTTTTTACTAACTGTATTCATCTCTGCAACAGTCCAGTCACATGTCATCACAGCTGCTGTACCAGTTTAATATTTCGGTATAACCGGAAAAAGTTAGGAACAATGCAATTACTGCTGGTTCCTACAGCTGCCAAATAACCATAACCTACAGGTATGTTACTTCAAAGCATGAAAAATAACATTAGGCAATATAGTGGATAACACTTCCTATCGTTACGTTTATTATAGTGCCCTATTGTTATGTTTATTATAGTGCCCTAGAATGTCAATCAGACAGCTTGCATGAGTCAGGCATGACTGGGATGAATATGCCGTGTCATATTCATGAAGATTACCTGGATTTCTATTTAAAAGCATGAATATCCAAATAAATCTTCACTAACAATACGAAATGAACGTATCCATTAATTCCAGTGTTTTGCTTCACTAATGCTGCTTACATATTGCAACTTAATTGCAACAAGTAAGTTGTTTTGTGATTTTTGGTAACATATGTAGCATAAGGTCCAAGAGATAACATAGGTAGCAGGTAAGTCTTGTTAAGGATAATATTCTAATGAAACTTTCATAGGATTTAATGGAAGGATCAATCATTTTGCTACATTGTTTAACCTTGATTCCCCCCCCCCCAAAACACTTTTATCCCAGATTCCCTGCTACCTAGGACATGTTTAACAGTTGAAAACAGTCTCTTGATTAGAAAGAAATATAGGATTCAATTCTTTCCTCACCTTCCAGAGACATTCAGGAGAAAGACAATAAGAGACAGTTCTACTTCCTAATAAATGATTAGGGAAACACAGGTAGGTTATGCTATTATATTACCTGGAATTAGGTGATACTATCAAAAGGAGTCCAGCTTATTAGGAAATAGGAATATGTACTATATATATATATATATATATATATATATATTATACACACACACACACCACTTGGTGTTCAGGCAGGTGTGTGGCAGCGGGGGGTGGGGGGCAGTTGGTGTACACAGCCGGTGGTGTGGGGGGGATGGGTGTCATTACATTTTTCACCAATATAAGATGCTCCTATTAGTTCAACTGGTGGAACTAACAGGGAAAGAAGTTTAAATTCACTACAAAAAGAGGGGGAGGCAGCTACTTCCAATTCAACTTCTATAGCCCCTACAAATTCATAATTTACTTGTTCATTGCCAGGGGCATTCCCGGGGTTCATTCCGAGAGTGCTAATCTTCTTTTTCCCTGAAGACAGAGTTTTGGGGAAGACTCTTCATCTTGAGGTCTAGAAGAGATTTGGCAATTGCCTGGGCTTCCCGTCATCCTTAGCATTTTGCTATAAATAATTAGGAATTTGGCCAGTGTAAGTTCCTGTTCTTCCCTAGAAAAAAGTGGGAAGGACGCTAGAAGTTCCAGTTCTTAGGGGTCAAATTTCAGGCCCACCTTTGCATCTACACCCTCACTATTACACACTTCTCTTCCTATCTCATTTGTATCTCCCCCATTAACATATTCCATGGAGATCTCCGGGCTGTTGCTGGGTCTGGCAATAGTTGGTCCGGCCTGCAATGTTGGTGTTCCCCTATATTATCACTTGCTACTTTCAACTAGGTTAGCCCACTCACCATCAGTTAATTCTCCACCATTCCTCTGCACATTAGGGGGTTTGAATGAAGCACTTCCCAAGTTCTGGTTTATTCTCTTCTTTTCCCCTTTCCTAGCAGGGACATCATAGGCTATATTCTGCCTTGTAACAGTGCTTATCCCTACATTCTCTTCATCTCCACCGGGGCAAGTAAATCCAGCATCCAAGGGATAGTAAGCGGTCCTCACCTTTGTCGAGTAAGAAATAATAAAGGTTCTCCTCTGGATAGAGGGGGATTGGATCTCAAGAGGCTGACCCTCGCCCAGTGAGGTTGAGGACTGCATTTGGTTTTTTTGCTGTTCTGGCAAGGGAGGGTTAATTCCTTGGATAGCAACAGAGTTAATAAAAACTCTAGAAGGGAAACGTCTCCAATTTGCAAAGGCTGTGTGATGTCTCATAATATGATAAACTATCGATAACCTAGCGAAAATGAAAATGAACATAAGAAGATAAGAACATAATAAGTGGCATGCTGGGTCAGACCAATGGTCCATCTAGCCCAACATCCTGTATCCAACAGTGACCAATCATGATGGCTTGGGAGAAGCACCCAACAGGTCACAAAGGGGGGTCCATTCCCTGTTGTTTTCCCCCAGCTCCCATCATGTCCCCTGATCCTGTGTGGCTAATACATGCTAATGGACCTATCTTCCATAGGGATGGGCGAACGCGGTTCGGAAGTTCGGAGTTCGGACCGAACTTGAATAGTTCAGTCAATCAAACCGAA
>QEPC01007448.1:746605-824339 GCA_003113815.1 Sphenodon punctatus | reverse complement strand
CAGTTACTCCTTGCACCAGGTCCTGCGTGCCACTCAGGACTAGATCTAGAATAGCTCCTCCTCTTGTTGGTTCCAGAACCAGCTGTTCTAGGAAGCAGTCATTTAAGGCATCCAGAAAATTGACTTCCATGTCCCACCCCGAGGAAACATTCCCCCAATCAATATTAGGGTAACTGAAGTCACCCATTATTATTATGTTGCCAACTTTAGTAGCCTGTCTAATCTCTTTTAGCATTGCTTTATCAGTCTCTCTGTCCTGGTCAGGGGGACGATAGTATAGCCCTACTGCGATACTCTTCCCCTTTATACCTGGAATTTCTATCCATAGAGATTCTAGGGAACAGTTTTCATCCTTTAAAATTTTAATTGTACTTGACTCAATGTTGTCTTTTCCATATAGAGCCACCCCACCACCAACTCTATCTACTCTGTCATTCCGATCTATTTTGTAGCCTGGTATTACAGTGTCCCATTGGTTATCCTCGTTCCACCATGTCTCTGTGATGCCTATATTGTCTAAATCTTCATTTAGTGCCATACTCTCTAATTCTCCCATCTTACTCTTTAGGCTTCTAGCATTTGTATATAGACATTTATGTGTATTCTTTTTATTCTTCTTACTGTGCACATTATAGGAGACTATATCAGACACCCTGAAATTGTTATTTATCTGTTCTCCAGCAAATTTCACTTGAAGTCTCTTAATTTGTATCCCTTTCTCAGACTTAAGCAACTCTAAATCCCCCCAAGTTAACATCATCCTGCATAGATGCAACAGTCCGAACTGTGTACTCCACATGCCCGTCAGCATTCCCTTAGGTTCTAGTTTAAAAACTGCTATATCACATTTTTAATGTGATTATACACTTCATTTTACCCTCCTCTTTCCATAGGGTTTGGATTTGTCTAATATCACTTGGTTTGCAGTTTATCTGGGCCAGAAAACTAATATGTCTAGCCACATTAAAGGGGTGTTCCAAGATGGTATATAACCATTTGAAACTGGATATATATTCAATGCCATAGTATCTGTACTTAAATCTAAACTACACCGAAGTGATGTTTTTGATCCCGTACTATGTTCTTATAACTGGCAGTTTTCAAAAAAAGGTCCTTGATCAACCTTATAACTTAAGTATTTAGAGTCAAGAGATGTACTAACATTAACACTCTTGCTTCTAAAAACAGGCTGGGATATAGTCCTTTTTCCCACAATGTCTATCATTTTACTTAATTGAGAAAAAACTAAGTTGTAGAGTCCATCTGATCAGCATAATTTGGTCAGCCAAGAATTCCATTGGGACTGTGGTATCTCCTGCAGCAGTAAAATCTTTGTCTGCCACCTTATGCAGATTACAAATTGGGGAGCCTTCATCTTTGTGTTTATCCTCTCCCATAGAATTACCTCTTATTTTTCCTGATGAGTCCAAAGTTTCCATAACGGCTGAATCTAGGACGGCAAAGGAATTTGAAGAGGGATTTCAAACTCCATAGTATTGCAGGCAATTTTATGTGCCCCAGTAGAGCTGCTTAAGGCAAAGAAATAATCCAATTCCCTTTGCTTTTTGGGGGGCAGCAATTGTCCCTGCAAAGTGCTAGATCTTTTACATTTTGTGAACATTTTTGATGGCATATACCTGCAAGCTACACAGTTTTAACAATTTTCTTGCAAATTAATATATTACCTTAGTTATCTTTGATTAGTAAACATCAAGTCTAAGGCACAGTGAATTGAAGCCAGTAACAACATTTTGGTTTAATAAAGAGATATCAACTAAAGGTCAGGGCAACTCCTGGCTCTTAGGTCACTCCAAAGGGCCACTCTTAAGAGCCACGCCCTTGTGCACGTGGTCTATGGCACGGCCAGCCTGTTAATTCTGCCAGCTGGAAGTGAGGAGCGGGTTCTCCTAGTAGTTCCTCTGGGATCGGGGTGGGTCCCAAGTGTCACTCACCCCGGCACACTCCTGGTAAGGGGGACAGAAGGATCCCCAACAGCACAGGAGAAAACAAACCCTTCGGGGTTTCAACAGGGCAGCGGCTCCAGCCGACCTCACTGGCCTGCTCTCCCTCTCCCCCAGTGTTCTTACGTTCTTACAATACTGATGTCACTGAACCCAATAAACCAATAAAACTGGAGTGGAATATCCCCCCAAACTGGATGTCTGCGTACCTATTTATGGACATGTATAGACTACCCAAAAATGTAAGTAATATACATGAATATTTAACTCACTACCCTTTTCAGCTCTATAAAAATACTGCCCCCAATGTTTAGCCCGATAGCAGGAGGAATGCACTCTTCTAAACGGACAGAACCATAATTATGTCCATCTTTTGTCTCTCAGGTCACAATATTCCCCATATAACAAGTGGACTGGTTTAGTAATAACAAAGCTAGTATAATAGCACATGTTACTTCGGATAAGTTTGGAATGTGACAATGCTAAGTTCTTTCCATCGTTATTTGCTACACACATTCATTCACATGAAGTACAATAATAAGAGCAAAAACTAGCATGGTCAGAATAGAAATTTGTTCTATATCCTGAGAGCCTGAAACTTTAACTTTCCCATTGGTCCTGGAGAACATATTGCACATTAAAATTTGCTGTGCTTGAGTTAACTGTGCTTTTTTTGCTAGGTTGTTTCACCGAGTTAGGTTTAATGAACTGTGTTTTTGAACGCAAATGCTATTCCTTTCTTCTCTTTTCTGCTTTTGTTTATCTGGAAATATTACTGAAGCCTCTCCCATGGAGCTACATTGAGATTGAATCCAATCACAGCTAATGAATCCTGATGCATTAGCAAAGGCTAGATGGGAACTTAATTTGACTGTACTGGGTGAAGAGTAATAGATCTGAATTTTCTGTGTAGTTGGTTGCTTTTTTATAACATTTAAGTGGATTTAGTGCTTGCAAAAGGATTAGATTGGCATCTCCTGTAACAAAGCTCCTATTTCTTCTCCTATCTTTCTCATGCAAACAGGTACAGCATGGAAAGCAGTAGCCTTATTCTTTTCCACTAGCATTCTTTTGGCCTCTTCAACCTTAATTAGATTAATTAATGCATGCTTTTAAAATCCTTTGAATGTGAAACTACTCCATTTTATTATGATTCACTCGCAAGAATGAGAAGACTGGCTCCAATTAATGAACTTTGACACTTCAGCAGCCCTTGCTGTATGTAAAGGTTCTCTGGTGCTGCATCATTGTGTTTTGTATCACCTGAGTTTTACTTTGTTTTTGGTTCAAGTAAGAATAGGAAATGCTCAAAGGAGAATTCAGGCTAAGCTGGGGAGAGAGGAGAACAAGGCTGAGAGAAGGCTGGCACCACTTTTAGACGAGGGTACTGAAAGCACCGCTGGAGCTGCGCGTTAATTGAGAAGCCGCGCCGCGCTTCCGGAAGTGACGTGCTCCCCGTTGCTGGCAACGGTGGCAGCTGCTGACACGGCGCTTTGCAGAGGTGCATTCTGGAGACCTGAAAATTGAGGCCTCCAGAACGCGCCTCTGCAAAGCGCCATGTCTCCAGCTGCTGCCGTTGCCGGCAATGGGGAGCACGTCACTTCCGGCAGTGGTGCAGCTTCTCTCAACGCACCACTCCAGATGCGCTTTCAGCACCCTCGTCTAAAAGCGGTGTGGGAGGCACATGGGGGCAGAGTAAATGTCTGGAGATTGCGTAGTGTGCCTTGGGGAAGGCAGTTTGTGATATTCTTGCATTTCTCAGCAAGAAGACAGCTAGTTCTTAGCTTGTTCTCATTTGCCAGAATGAGTTGAGAACTTTCATTCTCACTGATAAATGTGAGATCAAGCTTCATCCCTACTAAGGTGTCAAACTTGTATCTCCCTGACATCTATCTTAATTGACTTTTTTCTCGGTTTTAGAGAAAACAAGCACATCAAGATTTTATTTCAAATGCGTTCTTTAGTATTGCTATTTTTAAGAATCCCTATTTAGTTTCCTTCATACCACCCTCGCCCCTTCCTTTCACATCAGGCCTACACATTAGATATTTTCTTCTTTGAATTTTTAAAAATAATGACACTTTTTTTCCTTTATTGTAATTTTGGGTTCTTTTCTTTACCACTTTGTACAATGCTCCAGGGGGAAATTAACATATACAAGCAACAATGATTATGTAGGAAAAATAATGAAGGAGGATTTTTCTTCTTATGGTGGTAGTACGTGTTTTTCTGCATGCAAGTTGAATGATGTAAGTTCTTCACTTACTAGAGGGATACAGATCTTTTCTCCTCCCCTGTGCAACTTTGAAAATGAGTACAAACTCTCTGACCGTGAGCAGCTCTACTTACCTGCTTGAAGGAAGTGTTTCCTGAAAAGCCATGTAAGGCATGTTTACATGCACCGGAAGTAGCTGACCACCATAGGAATCGTGACTCGTGTGGTCTCTTTGAAGCCGTATTTGAAAGCCTCAATATCTTTTCCTTCAAGCCGTTAAGTAGAGCCGCTCATCTTAAAGCGATCTGTCTGTCAGGTAGAAAGTAGGGGTGGGGGTGTTTAAGAGGTATGCTCACTGCTCAGGATGGAGGGAAGGAAGAGCAGACTCAGTCTATATAATGGATCTACATCATGGAGCCATCCCCTTTCCTTGGGTGCAAGCCCTCATCTCTGCTCCCTTCCAATGATTTCATTCTTTTGGGTGCTTAAGGCAGGGTTGGAATCCATGAGCCAGATGACAGGAATTGAAAACAGACCAAATAAAAATCAGCATGGAGGCCAGATTTAGCCCCTGGGCTGGAGGTTCTCTAGCCCGGGGTACTAATTGTGCAGGCTGACAAAGGACTAAGTTTTGTAGGGCTTCTCAAGCCCTAAATAGATTTTAAAAGTAATACAATCATAATTAATAATAAATGTCTTATACTATTTTCCTGCTAACCTTCAGAGTTACTTTTTTGCTTAGCCTGTTGAAGGAAGTGAACATGTTTTATAGCTGTACACTGAAGTCAGATTTTAGTACAGGAGTTGTGGCCTGTAGCCAATGAGGCGAAGTGGTAGAAAGGATTTAGATGCTCTGTCAAGATTTTTGGCTCTTTGCCCTCTGCACAGAAGCAATTCACAAGAGTTGCCTAGAAGGAAGAAGCTTGACACAAGCACTCTACAGGCATGTGTCCAAGACTGACCCTTGATGGTACAAGAAGTGCATTCGTGAATAACCAATTGATTGCAGCTTTATTGGTTGCTTGAATCTAAGGCCAGTATGGCCAGGGCTGGACTTAGGATTTTAGTGCCCCTATGCAACTCAGGTTGCTGCCTCCCCTCCCCCCACCCCTGGGTTCTGGTGCACACACAGGATGTCCTCTGAGGCAGGGAGGGAGGGGCACCCAGCACAGAAGAAGAGGGTGTATTTAAACATAACAAAGATCAGGTGTCAAAACCCCTAAACACGTGTTGGCTGTTGTGTGGAAGCACCACAGGCATCTTTAGACATAACAAAGATCGGGTGTCAAAACTCCTAAGCATGTGTTTTTCCTTTGTGTGTAAGCACCATAACAATCCCAACACTGATTTGGCCACCTGTTGAACACATGATGTGAACATCATTGCATCACAAGGACAATTTGCATGTTCTGGCTGAACACGTGGCCAACGTTGTGTCTAATGATATCGCTTGGCATGTTAGCAGGTACAACAAAAGGAACGAGGTGGCAGTGTTTGCGTGCTGAGATTGGGTGGCAAGCAAAATACCGGTTTGCCCCATGATGGATTGTGTGTCTAAGCAGGGCCACATGGTGAACACAGGGTCAAACTGGTGTTTGTGTCAAGGTCAAAACACACATTCAGACACCCATTGACGCTATGTCTAAAGACACCCAGAGTCTTTTCCTCCACACACTGCACCACCACAGAGCACATTTGTGGAGGGCTCGGGAGCAGAACGGGGCTTCCCCAGGTGAAGATGAATGCCCCCTCCAGGCTGAGGGTGAGGCAATGCAGCTGCAGCCGCAGTGATGGGGGGTGGGGGCACCATGATTGGGCGGGCTGAGAACAGAAGCTCCCCCACCATCAAATCTGCTGCCCCCAAAACTCTGCCACCGTAGGCAGGAACCTATGTTGCCTGCCCCTAACTCCATCCCTGAGTAAGGCAGCTGATGTCCTGAATGTGCTGCATACATCTGTTGTTGAAGGACAGGCAGGTGTTACTACGGCATGAAAGACTGAACTACCTATTGCATTGTAATACACATAGAATACTTGCTTCCTGTCACATCTCCACAGCTCTGTCAGAGTCTGTCTATAAGTATATCCAATTTATTTTCTTAAGCAGTCATTATTACTTTCATTTTATGGGGAAATTGGGATGGGGAACCAAGGCAGAAAGACAGTGAGTGTTTTTACACACACATTTCTCCTGTATGTTTGCTGTTACATCCTGAACTTTCTGTGTGTCTAAATCACTCACCCAGATCTTAAACATCTGGCTCTTTGAACTTCTGCACAGAACTTCTCCCAGAACTTTTGTTTGTAAAATGTTCTCCTGGTAAACTGCTTTGCTCCAGGCAGCTGTGGTCACTTGGTTTCCATGGCAGCCTGTCATGTCTACAGCTGTAACTACTTTAGGCTTCCACAGGGCAGTGTTTGTGTGAAGAATGCATCCAGGAACTGCCTCAGGGCAGTGTGTGTTTGAACAATGCATCCGGAATTTACTTGTGGACTTGTAAACCCATAAGATTGAAAAATCTGCAACTTTAAGGTGTGTGTAAAAATGCCCAGTGACTCGGACTTGCCCAAAGACACTCAGCGAGGCCATAACTAAGACAGGATTTGATTTTGGCTCCCAAGTTCAAGCCTTTACTCCACTAAGCTACTCTGGCTCATATAGCAGTTTCACTTTTCAAAGTGCTTTACAATCATTATCCAGTTCAAAACAGTGCAAAATCTACTATCTAGCTCAAAAACTATACTTGCCGGAAGCAATGAGGTTTTTTTTAAAAATGAGCAATCATTGGGTGAAAACAGACATGACGCTAACCACCCTTTAACCACCCTTGGTGGTTATTTATGCACGTTGCAGGGCTGTATTGGTGCCCTATGCAGACCTGAAACATGCATAAATGACCACCAAGGGTGGTTAAAGGGTGGTTAGTGTCATGTCTGTTTTCACCCATTGTCTCCCAAGTCACCTTATTCCACTAGGGTTTAGGCTACACTGGCTCTTTTCACTTTCTCAATACTCTGAGAAACACAGCCCAGAATCTATAGCCAAGTGTTATCCAAAGTTCTGTGGTTAATGCAGATTTATGAAAGTCCAGCTACCAAGTCCATGCTGTGGCAGCTGATTTAGAAGCTTGGAGCTCAGCTGGACTGCCCCAGGGCAGAGAGGAGATGCATTGTCTGCCCATGCACATGCTGGGCTCTAGGATGGCGTAGACACACTAATCATAATTTGATGCCTTCACTCCCTGCTCCTCAATTCTCTTCCATTATCAGAACAGCTAAAAATGGCTCTACGGTTCATGCTACTGTTGCCATGTCCAAGTGAAATCCAGATGGTGCACTCAGTGTTGTGGCTGATTCCCTCTAACTGGTAGTGCAGGTCCCCGTAGCTATCACAGGACTGAGGAGCAATTGTAGGTTTTTGAAAGGCTGTCGCTGACTGTACTACCCAATATGAGCATTGCTGGCAGAATATAGCTCATTGCCCCTTCCCTTTCCCCCCAGATGGACATATGGATGGATTTAACAGATATTGTCTGCTAAATATATGTGACTGGTGCTTGTCTTGACTTTGGCATGGAAATCTAATCAATAACGAAACACATCCCCAAGCACTTTGCAAGCTAATTTGCTATTTCTCTCTCTCTTTTTTTTCAGAAATCCTTGATGACGGGGAAACCCAAGTGGATTGCGTTTTTATAATCCTAGCAGTTTTTGTGCACATTTACTGTGCTCTGAGCACATGGAGGTGCTGTAAGCAAGTGTCTCGCACTACATGATGAATTGGATGGCTGTGACCCAGAGGCAAGCGAAATAATCATTTCGTTTCTGTGGCGATTTGCTTAGCGGGTGGTACAATGCCAAAAAGACTCACGGAAATGCCTACGGATATATGGACCCCATTAATAATATTATGGATTAGTGTCCTTCCTTCCATTTTTATGTCTCCGATGAATCATTCGCAAGTATTACCAGGTGGATCCACTTTGGGACTAAATGGGCTCAGTGAAGAAGAGAGAGTTTTGAACCGGTCTAAGAGGGGATGGGTTTGGAATCAAATGTTTGTGCTGGAAGAATTTTCTGGACCTGAACCGATATTAGTTGGCCGGGTAAGACTTCTTTCCTTTTTTTTTAATAGGAAATTTATGGCATATGTTACTGTTGAATCAATTGGAATGTCCTAGGAAGCTGAAGCGTGGTCATTCTGAAAGTCTTTTGTGGTGATCATGGTTTTGGGGTTTGGGGTTTTTTATTTTATTTTATTTTATAGATATTATTGCTTCTTCTGAGTGTAACACATCTCCAAGAAATAGATAAGCTAAGGAAAATTTTCAGAGAAATGTAGATGGGATGGGACCTCAAGTCAGCCAATGTCTAGGTGTAGACTTGCCCTTCAGTTTATCCTAGAAATGAGCATACCAATCAGACTGTTAATTCAACAAAAGAAATATCTTATCTACAGTTAAGAAAAACAAGTGCACACAGGAAAACAAGAAGAAATAAAGAAGCTACTGGGTGAGACAGAACATAAAATAGAAGGGGAAAAAAATACTACCCTACCTCCAAACACTTGGAATTCTAGGATAGAACAAGCTATTTTAGGTTCTTGCTGTCCTTTTCAAGGACATATCTATGCCCTTTCAAGGACACATCTAGGAAGAGCCCCTCAGGCAGAAGATGAAATGGGGTCCCCCTGGTCCCACTCCCAGTAGCACATGGGACCATTGAACCTCTGGCTCACAGGTCCCAATATACATGCACCGTCTGTAGCTATTAAAGCAACACCCTTTTGTCCTTTTATCTCACTTGCACTCAGATGGTCTCCTGTAGGCAAGCACTCTTCATTCATCAAGGAAGGCTTTTAACTTGCAGAAGTTCTAGGTCTGTGCTGAGTTAGACTGGCCCTGGTTGGAACTTGCCAGCTTGTACATTAATGGCTGACCTTAAAATGTTCAGGGCCCAGGGTGAAGATAAAAGGTGGGGCCCTCGATAACCCCCTACCCCATTTCCACTCCCACTTGTGGTCACCCTCCACAGGGCCCTACAAGTAATCCTGTTTGGGGCACCATTGGGAAGGAAAGAGATTTGTGCTCTGCCCTTGTGAAAAAGGGAGCCACTACGATGGCTCCCAAAATAGAGAAAATAGTGGGGCCCAGGGTGGTCATTCCAGATCCCACTGAGGTAAAATGGGCCATGCCTCCATGTCCCTTTGATAGAGCCACACTTTGTCTCTCCACTACATCCTCTTCATTGCTCCTAATGCGCTCTGTGGGTATTTTTAAACCACCAAGGCTGGTGGGTGGGGAAGTCACTCAAGTATAGCGTGTGGGAAGGGATTTTAATGGGAGGCTCCGAGTGTGGCTACCGCAGCAGCCACCTCATACTCCACCTGCCACGTAACATTGGAAAAAGGGAAGCGTGCAAGACTTGCCTTTGAAATTGACATGTCCTGGCCGTGAGAACTGGGGAACCCAGGCTCCCCAGCTCTCTTAACTAGTTCCTGTGACTTGCAAAGACCATGTCCCCCCACTCACAATGCCTATGAGTAGGGGAGCTGTCTGCTGATGTGGGTGGTCACCTCAGTTCATACGGGCAGGAAAGATGTTGCCCATTGCCACACACGTTTTTACTTCCCCTGCATAGTGCACTCTGGATTTCTCGGCAGTGCTCCATGAGTGACCATAAATGGTGCTGAGTGGCTCACAGGAGCATGCATCCCCCCCGCACCACCTTCAGATAGATGTTTGAATGAGTGGTTTCTGGGTGACCATACGGGGTAGAATCTCCTTTAAAAACACTGTGCGTCTGTTCCCTGTACTGTTAACAGACCTGTGTCTTGCAGCCACTCATTCCAGCTTCTCTCCAAATCCGACTCTCATCGCTAGACTACACACATAAGCTGGGTCTTTTTAAACGTGTGGGATTTCTCCCACAGTTTAAAACTGTGGCTCCGAGGAAACCCCCATGGGGAGGAGGGACTGGACACTCCTCTGAAAACCATATGTTGCCCAGGTGCCATTAAAAACAGCAGCGCCGGGCAACTCCCAAGTGTTTTGAGACACAACCTAGGTAAGACCCTGATAATCGAGGCCTTAATACCTAGGCCATGTCTTAAAACACCCGGGAGTTGACTGGTGCTGCTGTTTCCAACAGTACCTGGGTGATTTCCAGTTCACAGAGGAGCGTCTCATTTCACCCCTCAGGGGTTTCCCCGAGCCGCAGATTTAAACTGCGGGTGAAATCCCACATGTTCAAAAAGGCCCTCTGTCTCCGATGAACCTTTATGCTTTCTGGTAGATTCTTGACCCCAAACACCTGGAATGGACCATGCCCAGTGAGCTTTAGAGAGTGCTAGGGTCCCCCTGCTTCCACTGTTGGCTGGCTGTGAAAATCCCCTTCTTAACTTTTTAACCCTTTCCATAACATCACCAAATAAACTTTAGAGAACACTTTGAAAAGAAAGAGAGGGGGAAAATGAAACACCTGAGGCAGCCGACTTCTGTTGAAACATGTTTTCTGCTTTGAAAATAGCAACACTTCTATTTTTGATGGTAAAAAGACAGGGCAAGCCGTAAGCTTTCTCTCATGTCATTAGGAGCCACGCTCAGGCTCACTTTTTCCAAAGCCGCTATTTGCTACGTGCTCCTATGTACATTCCCCTCTTCAAAAGGGTTGGTATGTTTTAAGGTCACATTCTTACTTTTCTTTTTTTTTTACCTGCTCTCCTGCTCCTGAAGGTTTTAAAACACTCTCAGATTTCATGCAGGCACATGACTGAGCCAAACAAAACAGGCAAGGATGAGGAAAGTGTGCCAAACACAACAGAAGACACAAGGCAAAAAAAAAAAAGTATTTATAGAATGACCCTGCTGTCCCTGCCATGCAATATAACATCAGCGCCGTAGTACTCAGTGCTCTAGTTTCATAACAGGAGGAGCAATGTTATCACACACATGCTTTTACTATGTCCACTACCTTAAACCTTTTGGATCCTACCAGCCACTAATTTATCTTTACAGCTCTGTATCTTCATACTTTGCTGTGTAATTCAGAAATATGTTTGCTCTGAAAAGCTATTGTGGGTGAAGCTAACTTAGAAAATAAATATCTCCCCCTCTCTGGCTAGGTGAAGCTATTATGAAAACTATCTTCTTAGAAAATATGAATAGCTTTTATGTTATTATTTAATAGCTATTAGTAATAATGAATATTAATAACTATTAACTAATATTAAACAGTTGTTATTAACTTCTTAGAAGATATTTATTTTCCTAAGTTATCATGAACCTAACTTAGAAAATAAAGACCTACCCGTTGTTGGCTACGTGACGTATAGCTGAACAATCAGAAATATTATAAGATCATTCCCATGACATATCCTAGGCAGCCAAAAGATATCGATATCGATGACAGATAAAGGATTAAAACATGCATCATTTTGACTGCAGTAAATGCAGCATCTATCGTGAAGCATGCAGGATAATGAATACATTATAACAATGGTTCCTCAAAATTTTGCCTCTGTCAATCAAGATTGCCCGAAGATGGCATGATGTCACTTGAGGTCTTGCCTTGGAGTTTGAGAATGACTGTGTAGGTGGTATCAAATGAAATGTCATTGGCTACACTGGTTTTTGGATTTTATTATTCTTCCTGGACCCATATGACAAATTCCCACCACCGGCACCGGGGTCCTATAAAGCAATTGGCTTACACCCCAAGTTATAAGCAGTTTCTTGTTGGGTACAAGAGATCCAGACCCCAAGACGTCAAAGAGATTGGGTCAATCTCTTGCAAACTGCACCATTGCAACCTGAGGCCATTGTAAAGAACGACATCCCAGGAGATGCAATCCAGCCTGAGCCAGTTACAGCTGGAGTGGGTTGGTGAGCAGGAGTCTGCTGCTTATTGGCCCTCCTCCTGTACATAGCATACTACTTCCTCCTGACACATCTCCCTCATAGGAGCAATCTGTCCTTCTGACTGTTGTAGCTGAACAACATCCTTGGCGCTCTGGCTCCGTTCTAGCCTGCCTGCTTTCTCTGCCTTAGTAAAGCAGCCAAGCTCGGTCAACTTCATATTGAACTATACCAGCTGAGGATTCGACGTCTTCGGGTTTGCTGTACATAGTAAAATGTGTCTCTTGCTAGTAGGGAGGTGCAATGACTTATTAAGATGTAACTCAGCTCTTAAAATATTTTTTCTCCTACACAGCATTCCCAAGTAAAGCAGTGAACAGGGTCTCTTTCTGTGATGCACTAAAACCTACCAACAAAGCCAAGAGCTTAGTTTGGAGGGAATGGACACTAGTGCACAAGATGGAACGGACCCCCTGCTGGCTGGGGAACTCCATTTCAGTGTTCAGTTGCGTTGTACATAAGTATGCTTCCCTCCCCCCGGGTTTGTGGACCTTGGTGCAGCTGCACTTGGTGGACCTATTGTATCTACACCCCTGAACCAAGCAGATTTTGAGTTAAGGCAGCCAGTCTTGTCCATACTTTATTTTATTATTGTCGGGTTATCAGAAGTGTTTGCTCTTATGCACCATGGCACTGATCCATGATCCACATGGCTAGTGCCATGCAATGTGCACCCTCTTCCCTTCCTGTTTCCCAGCTGTGTCCACCTGGGGAGAGAGCTGTGAGCTTGGCACTGACTCGTCAGAAACAAGGCTCTAGAGGCAGACTTGGGTGGGCAGTTGATCCCTCGAGGCATGGCAGCAGCATGTGTGCTGGGATGAATCCTCCTTGGGGGCATCCCTTTTCCAAAATGGTGCCAGCAGTGTGGTGCCATTTTGATTAAGGGCAGCCAAACACCCTTTGGGGAATGCACAGTGGGTGATTTCAGACGTGACGGGGTGCCTCTTGACCCCGTCATGGAATCACCTTTTGATTCCCCACCGGAATCAAAATGGCCCGTCAAAGGACGAGCCGGCTCATTCCAACAGGGAATCAGGGGAGGGGGTGGGGCTGCACGGCGCAACATGTGGCCTCACAGCCCTGCCCGCCCACGCTCCCCGGGCCGCCCACCCTCCAGGAGACAGGCGGGCACAGCAGCCAATCTGGCCGCTGCACCTGATTCTGTTTCGGGGTCTGGGACATGGCCCGGAATCGGCGGCAGTAACAGATGTTACCGGCTGCCAATTCCGAGCCGTGGTTCAATTAACCACGCTTTCGGATATGGTGCCAGGACCATCCTCGAAAGCGTGGTTATTTTTCTCACCACCGGTGGCTCACTGTGGTGAACATCTGGTGGCAAGCAACCAGACATCATGCAACCATCCACCACCACAGGGGATTGTCTGTGGTTGACTGTGATCGCGTAACGTCTGAAAATATCCAGTGTCTTTTAATAATATTTTTGTTCACTGTGAGGCGGCCTCATCCTCAGTAAACTCACCTTCTAGCCTGTCCCTGCAGAGAAGCAGAGAGGACAGATAGGAGTTCCAAAGCATCCCTGGACTCAGAGAAAGGCAGTCAACAATTAGCCATCTAGAGGGAGATGTGTGAGAGAGAGACAGTTCAAGAAAGAGAGTGCTTTCCAACTACATTTTGTGAGGTCTTGTTAGTTGGTGTAAGGGGGAGGGGAGCAGAGTTTTGATGCTGCTGTAATGTACAGTCGTTTGCGAACTTAATTTCCAGCATTGTCCAAAATGTATTAGTAGTTAGAAAAAAAGAGGCAAAATGAAACTAAGGCCCTTTTCACAGGCCGTGGTGGGTGGGAAGATTGTTGGGTGACACGGTTGGTGGGAGTGCATTCCCATGGTTCCCCATCCACCTCCAACCATCTCCATGCACGGAGCATCGGGCATTGGTGCTCGTTGCTCCATGCGTGGGTGATGGGTGGAGATGGGTGAAGCATGGGATCGTGCATGCACCCACACCCACCACCCACGGTGTTCCCACGGGCACCCTCCCATTCCCCCCACACCCACTTTGGCATTCCCACAGGTGCCCCCCTCACTCGCACACGTCTGCAGGTGTGGGGGGGGGCACCCATGTTAAAAGGGCCTAATACAGATATATCAAATTTCTAGTGGTACTTTGAATGGCACCTACTACCATTCATTGCCACAATGTTGTACTTGCTGAACTCCTCTGTACTGACAAAACACTATACAGCACGGATGAAGTAGAATGAAAATTAAAACTTCCTTCCAAGGACAGAAACCCAGGATTCAGTCTTGACCTCAAATAAATTTCTTTGCCCCTCTTGTCTGTCATTTGTCACTTTCAGAAAATCACCATTCATCACGCTTTCCTAGGGTCTTACTTGAAGAAATGTTGGGCAATTTCATTGGTTGCTGTAGTGCTAATAGAAGCTGAAGTTGCTTGGCATTAGATATAGTTTTTAAAAATTTACTATAAAAATTGAAATATTTTTCAAAGTTCTGTCTAACAAATCAAGTCCATGGGGACTCCAGGTTTCTCGATCTTCATGTCCGTTTCCTTCAGGTCTACTTAAGTAGAATTTCTCATAAGTTGAACTTTTTTACATGGCTGGAGAACTCTAACTTAAGCAGACTCCACTGTTTAGGCATGGGGACCTTTGCTGTCCCAGGACACATAGGAGTTGGGGGCAGGGTGATTATGGGTTTTGTTCAGGAGGAAGGAAGGAAGGAAGAGGAAGGCCTAGATCACAGGTCTATGATATTAATGTAAACCACCATCTTGGATGCCTTCCCCTTAGCACTGAATACTTAGGGGTAGGACCATATCTAAGAACTGGGGGGAAAAAAACCCAACAACAAAAACAAACAGGATTTAGCTGGGCGTCTTCTTGAGGCAGTGTAAGATTTTTCTGTTTCAAAAGGCCTTTGGTGGGTGGGAATAGGGGATTGGGGTTGTATGGGGGTTGGGTATGTGGTTGGGAGATGGTATTATGGGGTTGGTGGGGGTTGGTGGGGAGGGGTTGAGGGGCTTTAAATGGGTTTTATGATTTGTGAGCCGCCCTGAGCCTCCGGGAAAAGGTGGTACTTAAAAATAAACAAATAAATAACCTTATATCATAAAAACATAAGTTGCACCATGCTGTGTCAGACCAATGGTTCATCAAGCCCAGCATCCTGTCTCCAATAGTGGCCAATCTCTTTCTCTTGGGATAAGTACCCCACAGGTGACAATGGGCAGTCCATTCCCAATTGTTCCAGCCCCCAACAGTAAGAGGTTACATTTCCAAAACTTACTTGGCTGATAGCCATTAATGGACCTAACTTCCAAGAACTCATCCAATGCCTTTTAAAAACTCACTTTACTACCAGCCATGACGAAGTTCTACAAGTTAATTGTACAGTGAGTGAAAAAATACTTTCTCTTATTTGTTTTAACTCTGCAACCAGTTAATTTTATGTAGTGTCCCCTTGTTCTAGTACTCTCGGAGAAGGTTAATAACCTCTCCCTATTTACGTGTTCCACACCACTCGTGATTTTATAAACTTCTATCATATCACCTCTGTCGTGTCTCCACCAAGCTGAAGAGCCCTAACCTATCAAGCCTCTCCTCATACGGGAGCCTGCTTGGCTCACAGGCAGCCCAGCCGCCCAGGGCTGGGCTGTGTGCACGACATGCATGTGCACATTAGTGCACGTGTTCTGGCTTACGCATGGGGCCTGTGGGTGGTGTACACGGGTTGCTGGATTTTCCCCTTGATCTGTATTTGCCATTTCCCAACATTTCAAGTGGTGAAAGAGGGAGAAGCCCCACACCCTTGGCCAATAAGCTCTGCCCCTCAGTGAATAAACTCCTCCCCCTTGCACAGTTACCCGCATATACACACGTCCCAACATGCAAAGTGCATAAAGATGGATGGAAACTCTCCTCATCATTTCACTTAGTTTCTTCTCATTCCATCATCTCCTCATTGTCCTCTCAAGTGCTTTCTTTGGGAGGCAATGAGGAAAGGGGTGCCTGAGGTTTGAATATCAACCTTTTTTCTGTTTCTCTTGAAAGAGGCAAAGAGGGCCTGTCACTCTAAGGCCGTTTTCAGACGAGCGCGGCGGCGCCCGCGCTTGTTTCTTAAAAAAGCCGGCAGCCCGTTCTACACAAGACGCTGCCGCCGAATACGCGCATGCGCGGCCGGCGCACATCCATTTCCGGGCACGAACTGACCGGGTCGGCGATCGAGGCTGGTCATATGTGGCCGTAAATGGATGCACGTCGGCCGCACATGCACGTATTCGGCGGCAGCATCTCGTGTGGAACGGGCTGCCGGCTTTTTTGAAAACAAGCGCGGGCACCGCCGCGCTCGTCTAAAAATGGCCTAAGACTGTCACTGTTGAGATATTTAGTATTTAAATCTATTTTTTTTTAAAATAAAAAAATCTAAGTAACGTTGAATCACATTTTTGTTACAAATAATTGCACCTGACTTTTGACTGTTGCATACTGGCCTAATGCAATTATGCATTGCTTCTAAGGCCCATCATGTACACAGCATATTACACAATATATTTTTTTCCTAGGGAAAAAAAAATGCTGTAATCCTAGCATAGAGGGGTAGAAAGAGTAGCTGTGTTAGTCTGGAGTCAGACAGAAGAGACAAGATTGCACCTTAGAGATTTACTGGAGAAAGGATGCAACAAGAAGAGGCACCAGGGACAGGATTTCATGCCTCTTCACTGATGTAAAGGATTCTCTTGTGATAAAGCAAGTGGGATGGAGTAGTCGGAGAAAAAGATGAAAGAAAGGAATATTTGTGTCTCCCCTAGCTATGAACTTCTCTTTCAGGCCAAGTGCAAGATGCTTTATTGCACCATTGAAAACTATAGGCATTTTAATACAGATTTTCAGTGAGAGCAAGATCAATGTTTTAAACAACTCTTCATCTCTGCTTCCCCTTCTGTAAACTGAGGCCGTGCCTTCCCCTTCGAGATGTGAAAATTAATTAATTAGTTTCTGCAAGTGCTATGCAAATATTTATTATTATTTACCTATCGTATTTTTTTCTTGTTGAATGTGGATGGCATAACAAATGTCATTGCTCCAGTGCTACAAACTCAGCTTTAAAACTAATTATAGGACTGAAATCAGCAGAAATTTTTTTACTTGTGAGTTATTTTGCCATATCGGGAACTGGGATTGATTCCCAATGATTTCCCAATATCAGTACAATTTCTCGATTCTTGCAATACTATGAGATATCATCGCAAGCTACTGACTTTATGTTTACCTTCTTGCAATACTATGAAATACCAGCCCGAGTTACCGACTTTCTGCTTACCTTTTACTGCAGACTGTTCATTAACACATTGCCAAGGGTACAGTTTTACTTAAGGATTTGTTATTTCTGCATTTCTGAGTCAATCACTGCGCAAATTGCTGGCTCCTTAGGCTCCCACCAGGGCCCTTTAACCTCCATTCCAGTGCCTCAAATCAGAATTGTTGCTGTTTGGTGTTCCCTTTGCTTTGACTAATCTACCACTGGATTGTAGATTAGTAAAGGAATCTGTGTACCAGCCAATGAGTGACAAGGAAGTAAAGCCAAAATGGAGTGGAAGAAACGTGGTATGTGTCATATTACCTCCTGGGTAATATGGGGAAGCAGTAAACAGAAGTGGTAAACAGGATCCCAGTAGAATAGAATAGAATAATAATTTATTACATAGCCAATGGCCATTGTAAAAGAAAACATATACAAACAAAACAACACATAAGACAACCAGAAGATAACAAATCCCATAAAAACATATTAACAGTTGGAGAAATCCCAGAAAGCTATTGGTCTTAAATATTCAGTGTACCTCTTATTATGAAACAGACAAAATACATCATATACCCTAAACATTTAGCAAAGCCATCTTACATTTTAGGACCAGCGAAAGAAACCTGGAAACACCAGCTGTTATTTTAGGGTCCTGGTCCCTTAAAAGAAACACCACCACCTTCTGGGGAAGGCAAGAACTTCTTGCTGAAATGAGGGGATCAACGTACAATAGTCTCCAATTTGAATAAGCTGGACAATCTAATAATATACGTGCAAATCATTTCAGGTGCCGCCCTATAAGACTACAATGTTGGCAAACCCTTTCATTGTGTGGGATTCCTTTTGGTCTGCCTTCAGTAAATGCTGAGGGAAAGACGTTAAACCTTGTCAAGGTAAATGCTACTCTACTGTGCCATATTCTGTGACAAATAAGAGACCACTTCTGAAAGGGGTCAAAAGATCAGTATATATCTGTGAGACCGTTTGGTGGGCAATATGCTCCCTTAAAAACTGGGACTCCTAAGAAAAGGAACAGAAAGAATATAGGGTATAGAGAATCCCAAAGAATGAAGGATCTCTTCAACCTTATCTGGCCGCTGACCAGATGCTGAATGCATAGCCACTCGTGATATAGAATATCTCTGACAAAAATTCAAACGCAGCCAAAATTTCAAAATGGCTAATTTAGCCAGTACAGTGGATCCAACTAAGTGGAAAGTAAAACTGAGAAATTAAATGTTGGTCAAGACGTTGTCAAGTACCGAGAGGTTCTTGATTCAACTGAGACAGTATTGGGAACTGGGATTTTAATGAGATTTCCTGTTTTGGTGAAATCTCATTTCAGCCCTACCAATTATTCCCATTCCACTTCAAAGACTGCATTCAGTGGAGCTATGCTTCTGTATGGGTTTAAAGAGACTGTTGGAAACAATGCAGAACCATTGTATTGTGAAACTTCCTTTGTTGTCCCTGATCCTCTTCCTTTTGATTCATTCATACTACTTGATATATGATAGCATGAGCTTAGATCGCCTTCCAAAGGTGCTCCTTTCAGGTTCGGAAAGACTATATATTGTGGATTGCTGTCAGCAGCAGTGCGTTTAGTAATGACTGACAGCCTCACTCAGCTGTGGAGCAATATGTCTAGTGACACTGTATTCTGTCCCCACTGACTTGATTAGTTAGAACTTTTTACTTGATATACACTGCAGTATGTTCCTAGCCTCCTCTGCATGCATTTACAACTCCATGGCAGATGCGCTGAGAAATCTTTGGTGTATCAAATGTCACTGTTCTATCATTGGAGACAACAGTGGAATTCACAACGAAGGAGGCAATAAACTTAAGAAATGTTAGGCGACGGCACACTGTAATAAAATGTGTGAGCACGTTACTGCGGCTCCTATTTGCCAGTGTAATGGAGCCCCAGGTAAACATATAACACATGTAATTTGTGATGTGTTAAATGGCCTTGGACCTAGTTTAATAGGCAGACATTTTCAGGTAAAACATAGATGTTTAGTTTATGTTTTACACTTAACGGTTTATGGTACAGCACATGAGACGGAAACAGTCATAGCACATCGAAGGTGGTTTGAAAGTAAAAATTCCTTTTATTTTTCATTCCATGAGTCAATACTGAATAATTCAATAATAAACCCCTGACTCAAAGGAACTGTACTAACAAAGAATCCAGGTGATGCTTTTTCTGTGGCATATATCTCCCATCTCCACAAGTCTCCCAATTTCTCTAAGGTCCTTTTCTAACAGGCATGGGTGCATGGGGGGATAGGTGAGTGGCATGGTGAGTAGGAGGTGGGTGGGTGTGCTTTCCCACCCACCCCCACCCATCTCCATGCACGGAGCATCGGGCATTGGCCCCCATTGCTCCATGGGTGGGTCATGGGTGAAGGTGGGTGAGGCATGGGAGCGCACACGCAACCCCCCCACACTGTCCATGGTGTTCCCACAGGTGCCCACCGACACACACCCCACACCCACCATGACATTTGCACAGGTGCCTCCCCCCCCCCGCACGTGTGTGTAGGGCTGATGCGGCAGCAGCTTTTACCGCGCCACGATTCCGTTCTGCTATTTCGGAATTGCCCGCACCACACCGCGACATTTCTGCGGATATTCTGCTAATTCCGCCGTAATTCTGCAAATCGCGGAATTGCGGAAAAATCGCGGAAAAATCGCGGAAAACCACTATTCCGCGATTTTTTGGCGCTGGCAGAATTGCGGAAATAGCGAAAATGTCATGTTTCCACGATTCCACTAAGTTGCGGAATTAAATAAGCTGAACTGCGGAACCGCGGAATGAAACCGCGGAATTAAAGCCTCTGCCATGCCATTCCACTAATTGCGGAAACACTGTTTCCGCCGGAAATAGCTACCGCTGTGATATTCCGCTACAGCCCTACGTGTGTGTGTGGGGGCATCCATATAAAAATGGCTTAACACTCTGACAAGCCGTCTCTAATTCCACTTTCCTTTATTTCCTCTTCCAAGATCAGTGTTTCAGTGATCTTCTCCATTATAAAATTGGTCTACAGGCAACTGCCTTAAGGACAGATTCAAAAATCCACTGAAGTAAATGAGCAGCTTTCAATTGGCTTGAATGGGGTTTGGACTAGACTTACAGTCCTTTAAAAAAAAAAAAAAAAAAAAGGTCATCACTCAGTTTGGCAAGATTTTCAAAAGTCCTCGGTTCCCATTTCCCCAGTATGCTGAGCTCTTCTGAAAATGGGAAATGCAGTAGGAGTCGCGTGCTGGATGCTTTTGGAAATCTAAGCAAGTGTTTGGATGCTGAATACTTACATTTGAATATCTGACCTTGCTTCTAAGCTTTTTTGAAGAACGGGTCCCTATAAAAGAGAAACTTTTTTGTGGTCCATGAACATAGTGTCCATACAAGAGGATATGGATCTAGTCCCCTATCTGCCCTGGGAATGGCAAATGCAGCTGCCATACTTTAGGGCATCAGGAAGAGCAGGCCACACAATCTGTCCCCCTATTGGAAACCGGGTGAGCTGGTCACTGTCTCAAGTCCCTTCATACCCAGGGATGGGTCAAGGAGCCATCCAGATGTGCAGCCACCCAGCCCCTCCCCACCCACTATCCCCATGCCTGCCTACCATCCCTGGCCATGATGTGGATGCATGGGAATGGTGAACTGCCTCTGCCATTCTATGATTCCGGCAGACACCTGCAAGGCTGCATGGGCTCAGCATGGTAGGCACTCTGTTAACACACTTTGAACAGTGTTATGTTAACACGCTTTGGGCAACATTGATGCATGATGCGTCACTAGCCTACAATCTGTTGCGTTGCATGTTAACATTGCCCAACGTGGGATAAAAAGGTCAGAGATAATTGGGACTAGTCGTATTACATATATATAGAATGACTATTCCTCTCTTTCCCCCCCGTTGGTGTATAACTTTATATTTGACTATATATAACTTAGGGTGTTAACAAACAAGATGGTAGGACACAACAGGTGGTTGTCCACCTGCCCATTTTTTAAGTTTTCACCCCCACTGGCCACATGGCCACCACCCACTGGAAATGCTAAATAAAATCAAAACAGCTTAAATAATTGATTCATGTTTACCCTAATTTTGAGTGAAGGCAGAGTATAAAGTATGCTTCATGGTAACCAAACCAAAACACTGGAGTCCATATTTGGTCCGCGTAGCCCCCACTCAAAGTTTTTAGTGCAACAAAGCTCATAGATGGGCAGACGTTCTTCCACCTAATACTCCGCCCTTCCTCCACCACCAAGAAGCAGTCAATCCTTGAATGCTCTAGGCTTTCAGCTGTGACTCTATGGTGCTGTATGTGCGTGAGACTGCATGCAAACTGATTCACAAGTCATGGCCACATGGTCGCACATTAGCCTAGATTTGCCCACATGGTGGACCACAATGTTCCTGGACTACACTGAGTGGCGGGTGTGTGATGGCCATGTGGCGTAAGGGCAGGGGTTAACATCTGGTGGACACTTAATAAAAAGCCAGTGAACTAAACATCCAGCTGCTGTAGACTCTTATCTTGTCTGTTTTTACTCTTCATTGTTTGCCTCCCAGAATCAGCAATGTCAGCAGGAGTATACAGAACTCCAGGAATAGCCTTTGTCAGTAAAAACGACAGCAAGTTGAGCATACATACCATTTTGGGGAGTTTGCAGATGTGATAATGCTGAGCGCCATCATGCTTTAATCCTTCCCAGAGTGAGGTCCTCACTTCAGGCAGGATTTGGCCCAGGCACCCAATATGAGTGACAGTGGCCTGGACCAGGGAGGGAGTAGGGAGAGGGCGGGCCGACATGCAGACATGCATCTACATGGCCCCACTCCCGTTCTGCTCAGAGTGGCTCGACCCCTCTCCCTGACATGAGGCCACAATGGCTACCCAGAAGCGCCACAGACCCTTACTGGAGTGGGAGTAAACAAGCCATTAAATGTGCAGTATCTATTGCATGGGCTGTGGGGACTGTATCCAGGGGTGCAGTATCTATTGTATCTATTGCATGGGCTGTGGGGACTGTGAGCCCAGGCTGTTCCTCAAGGATGGTCCCAAGGAATAGCTCAGGCTAAGCACCACCACATCCCATGAAAACCTGGGTTCTGGCCCGAGCCAACATTTGTCGGCTTCATTCAGCCGTGACAACAGCATTGATTTCCATGCTTGGCAAAGTGTGGAAATCTGTGTTACCCGTACGTGTGAAAACATCCTTTTTGAACTGTGGTAAAAATGTATTTTTAAATTAATTTTTTTATGTCAGAGTAATGATCATTTTTTTCTTTGAAAAAAGTTGAAGTGTAAGTAAATACAACCTAGAAGAAAGTTGCTAGTAGATTGCCAGAATTTTTATAAGGTCAAAGTGTAGGACAAACAAGACTTGGAAGTATCTCTTTAAAATGCAGACAATGTAATATTCATATCTCATGGCATTAGCTCAAAGAAGAAATAGCTAGACATAGAACATCAGACTTTACTCTTATTATTTATCGATTTGAGTACTCGGCCGTTGCCATGCTCCTCTCAGCACAGGAAGGGGGAGTGAAAGGAAGCTTCCTTCCAGCTATCTTCATGCTTCTCGTGGGGATAGGGACCAGTTCAACATTCAAGTCAACACAGTTTAGGCAGCCTCAGTTGTTTTGGCTTATACTGGTCTCTCTGTTGCCAGCTAGGGATTGCCTGAGTGCAGAATTGTGTCCGTGCCATCTCCCCCTTCCCCATGAATATTCCACCATCTGTGCTCTTCCCTTACTAGAAAAAAAAAGAAGAATCCTGTCATGAGAGGTTCCATCATAAAGGCTCAAGCTTGCCACTTGCTGAGTACCATCAGCAACCTACGGTATGCTGTCCTCTCCCAAAAAACGTCAATTGAATTAAAGGAATTTGGGCATGTATAAATCAGACCCATCATTTTAGACATGGTCTGGCAAGTGAAGAGAGCCCCCTATAATGAAACGGAAGCACTTGCTATGGGCACAATCCCACAGTTATTCCTTTTAGGCCCATTTAACACAGACATGGGAGGCACCGTGGTGCAGGGGGGATGCGTGGAGGCCATGGCGGGTGTATGATGTGTGGGTGGGCCATCTCAGGGACACCTATTTCCAGCCATCTTCACACACGCCTCCGTGCATGGGGGATTGGTGGATGTGGATGGAGTGCCGGAGTGCACATGCACCCCCACCCATCCCCACCGGCGCGAAGAGAGATGTCCTCCCCACCTGCCCATGCTGTCACACACATGGGCTGGAGGAGGGTGGGTGTCCATGTAAAAAGGGTCTTAGACACCTAAATATCTTTGTGCCACCCTAAGGATGATATGATTTATTTACACAATACAAAGTCTTCACATGATTTGGAAGATGCAATTGAACTTAGTTCTGTATGTGCAGGGAAATAGAAAGGTTTATATATATATAATAATAATATATATAATATAATTGTTTCTGATCAATACATTGATCCAATGCTCTTATTTTTCTCTTGAAAACTTAAGTGTTTTGCAAGGGTTTCATATCAAGCAGCAGTATGACAAATTATGGCAAGTCTTCTTTGAGTCTGCATAACAAATGTGTGTCATCTCCCCTCCCACCACTCCCGCTGTCATCCCAAACTGCTTTACAAGTGGGTCTCCATTCGTAACTAGAGGGACCACTTCTAAGTTCTATCTGGTTGGTTCAGTTCTCTTGTCATCATGGGTACCATTTAGTGCCAATTATGTGGTTATTTTTGTACTGCGACAACCCACCCCCCCCCAAGCAGGAGGACCAGACTGGCAGCCATTAATCAGTGATGAGTTTGTAACAACTTTCCAATACTGACAATGCTGGGGGGACTAAAACTGCTAGTGTGAGAGACTTACCAGAACTTGAGGCAATATCTTTCAACCTGCTAATGCCTAACTGTGGTATTCCATGTCTGAAACAGGCCCAACTGAAGAACCCAAAAATGCACAAAGGGAAAAATAGAAGCAAATTATTCCTTCAGTAAATGTAGATTGATTGATTTAAGTCTCACTTTGGTACTTTGCCTCCTATGTAAATATATATATATTTTCTCAATTAAAGAATGGGGACAATCCAAGTTATCAGATTTGAGTGGAAATGACTTGAGGTAGTGTGAGGACTGGAATGAGCAGCACTGGTAAAGTATCCAGTTTTCCTCTTCTGATGAGAAGGAATACATCACTTTTGGCTTTGCGGGGAACTCTGAGTCAAATGATGCACAGCTTCCATCTCATCAGAAGGGCGGCCCTTTGCTGGAAACATATGCATTAGGGATGTGCAAACGTGGTTCAGATGTTTGGAGTTTGGACCGAACTCGGTCTGTTTGGACGACCAAACCCGAACCTACTGAACCCAAACCGAACTCTGAAACGACCAAACTGTTCGGTTGCGTTCGGATCAAGTTCGGATGAGTTCGGGTGGGAAAAACATGACTGGAAGACCCAGGGTAGGGATGTGCAAACACAGTTCGGAAGTTCAGAGTTCAGACTGAACTCAACTACTTCGATCGACCGAACTGAAATTCCGAATCGAACTCGAGTTCGACCGAACTGTTTGGACGAATCTGAACCAGTTTGGAAGGCCAAAAACAGCTTTAAAAAACAGTTTTGAATGTACGAACTCGGTTCAGAAGTTTGGAATTTAACCGAACCCGACTAGTTCGGTCAACCAAACCAAACTTCCGAACTGAATTCAGTTTTTGAACCGAACTAAACTAAACCGAATTTCTGAACTCTCTGTTCAAACATCCCTAGCCCAGGGCGGGGGGAGGCAACTGAGGAGCAGACTTCCTGGCACCAGTGGTGGAGAGGCTTGGAGTAGCAGCCAGCCTGCCCAATAACCATCCCTTTTCTCCTCAGACCACTGGCTTAGCAGTCTGCGATTGGACATGAGGGACAGTGTGGGAGGGCTAAGCTGCACAGAGCCAGTGGGACTTGCGGTAAGGCGGGCACAGCAAGTAACAAAAGTCATTGCCCTCCCCCCCCTTCCAACACCTTCTGAGCTAGTAGCCACTGTTCCTGACAGCAGGCATTTTCAGAAGTCTCCCTCTCCTAGCTGTTTGTGTACCTCCCAATCCATTGCCATCCTCCTATTTCACCCATCCCACACATTTACCTCCCTAGTATGATTTATTTGGATTAGATTAGATAGATTTAGGTGTTATTTTTATTTTTTACCCATCCCTGTGTTCTTTCTCCCAACCCTCCATTTAATCCTTTCCTCCTCCCACTATATATTGGATGGAAAGGGAGAGGCGGCCATAGGGGTCATCTGGGGCAGGGACGGTATGGTCCACGGGGGTGTGTGGCTCGGGGTTCCCAGGGGACCTAGGTCCCTTGTGGAAATCAAAAGAGCCTCCCCCCCACCCCACTTGAGGTGAAGGAGGAGGAGGATCTAAGGTCTGCCAGTGGGGGCTTGATGCTGCTAAATGCAAGGACCATGGCAAATAAGGCCCCGGTAATCCGGGACTTGATCCTGGATGAAGCTGCGGGCCTTGCATGTATTACAGAAACCTGGCTGGATGAGGAGGCGGGGCCAATTTTGGCCACTCTTGCTCCAGCTGGGTATGCCATGCAGCACCAGCCCTGCATTGGGGTCCGGGGTGGTGGTGTAGCTATGATTTTTAAAGAGGCATGGCCTGTTAGGAGGTATCGAGTTCTAGAGATTCCAGGGATTGAGGACCTCCATGTGTTTGATTTGGCTGGGGGCAATTTAGAGGTGCTGCTGGTGTATCGGGCCCCTTCCTGCCCAGTAACATCCCTTGCTGCTCTAGCAGAGCTGGTCTCGGCGGTGGTGCTAAACTCCTCCAGGACCTTGGTCCTGGGGGACTTCAGTGCCCATGCTGATGCCGGCCTTGTGGGAGTGGAGTAAGAGTTTATGGCTGTCATGGCACCCATGGACTTGTCCCAAGTTGTGAACTGCCCGACCCATGTGGGGGGAAATACCCTCGACCTGGTGTTCTCTTCTGGCCTTGAGGCGGGTGATCCAGTAGTGGGGGATTTGAGGGTTATGCCCTTGCCATGGATGGATCATTACCTCCTACAGGCCAGTCTCTTAATGAACCACCTCCAGAAGGGGAATGGACCAGTTAGGATGATCCGCCCCTGGAGGCTGATGGAACCTCATCGATTCCAAAGGCTCTGGGGGATTTAAACTTAGACACTGATGGCCACTCGGTTGATGAACTCGTCCAGGCATGGAATATCTTGCTCAGGGAGGCCATTGACAGGGTAGCTCTGAGACATCTCCTCTCCCTTTCTCATCACCGCAGGACCCCCTGGTTTACCGAGGGGCTGCAGTGTATGAAGCAGGTAGGCTACTGGACTGATGCTGGTGTTAGACTCATGTTGAATCCGACCGACTTCTCTGTAGGGTCCATTTGCGGTCCTATGTTGAGGCTGTGAGGACGGAAAAGAAATAATTATTTGCCACCCTCATAGCATCTGCAGACTGCAAAGTTGCATCCAGCGGAGCTGTTTCGGGTGGTGCGGGGGCTGGTAAGTCCGGCCTCCCACTGCCTGAACGGGGACTTGTCCCAGACCAACTGTGAGGGTTTTGCTATCTACTTTGCAGACAAGATCGCTCAGATCCAGAGCAGCTTCGATGCTGGATTAGAAGCAGCGGAGATGGAGCGTGAGGTGATGGAGGCCCCGTTTAGTCCATCTTTCTGGGCTGAGTTTCAGGAAGTGATGCCAGTCAATGCTGTGGACATCCTGGGGTCTCTCAGAGCCACCAGTTGTGAGTTAGATCCTTGCCCGTCCTGGTTGGTGAAAGCCTCCAGGGAGACATTGTGGACGGTGCTGGTGGGGGTAATCAACACGTGCCTTCAGCAGGGGAGATTGCCCCCTGGTCTCAAGGAGGCCGTGGTGCACTCCCTGCTGAAGAAACCATCCTTGGATGTGGACGCGCTCGTCAGCTACTGACCTGTCTCTAACCTTCCCTTTTTAGTGAAGGTTATTGAACGGGCGGTGGCACTGCAACTCCAGGCTTATCTTGTCAGTATTGTTTTCCTTGACCCGTTTCAATCTGGGTTCCACCTCAGCTATGGTACAGAGACAGTATTGGTGGCCTTGGTAGATGATCTCCGCCGGGAGATGGATGCAGGACGTTCAACACTTCTGGTCCTGCGAGATCTGTCGGCCTCTTTTGACACAGTGGACCATGGGCTGCTATTGAGACAGTTGCGAGCCCTGGTAGGGCTGGACGGGACTGTCCACGGATGGTTCTGATCATTCCTCTTGGGGAGAAGCCAGCGGGTTGTCCTGGGGGCTGAGTCTTCCAACCCCCAGACCCTGGAATTGTGACATTCCGCAAGGTTCAATTCTGTCTCCATTACTATTTAATGTATACATGCAGTCCTTTTGGGAGATTGTGAGAGGGTTTGGTGTGCATTGCCACCAACACGCTGATAACACCCAGCTTTACCTCTCTTTTTCAGCTGACCCAGGCCCTCCCGTAGCCCAACAGGTTCAGAATCTGGGGGTGTTATTGGACTCAGGTCTCTGCCTGGATTGGCTGGTGGAGATGGTGGCGAAGGCTGCCTTCCACCAGCTGTATCTAGTGTGGACACTGTGTCCATACATTTCCAGACCCAACCTGGTCACGCTCATCCATGCCTTCATCACCTCGAGGCTAGACCACTGTAACGCGCTCTACATGGGGCTTCCCTTGACACTGGCTTGGAGGTTGCAGGTAGTGCAGAATGCGGCAGCTCGTCTCCTGACAGGGACGAGTCTCCTGTGCTCTTCACACTGCACTGGCTGCCTATAACGTACCAAGCCAGATTCAAAGTATTGGTTTTGGCCTATAAATCCCTACACAGTATTGGTCCCGGATCCCTCAGGGACTGTCTCACCTTCCGTGCCCCAGGGTGGCCCCTTCGGTCCACCGGGGGCGCCTTGTTGGAGGTCCCCTGCATAAGGCGGTGGCCACAATGGAGAGGGCATTCTGGGTGGTCAGGCCGCGATTATGGAACTCCCTCCCAGAGGAAGCCCATCTGGCCCCAAGTCTGTTGGCTTTCCGCTGAGCCTGTAAGACTTGGTTGTTCTCCCAGGCCTTTGGAGGAGGGGGTTGGGGGGGGTTAATAGTGGAGGAGGAGGGGGTTAGGTGTTTTTCAGATGTTTTTTAAATTGTGTTGATGTTCTAAATTGTTTTTATTGGTGTTGTAAGCCGCCCCGAGATGCCATGGGCATGAGGGGGCAGCAAATAAATGTAATAAATAAATAAATAAATAAATAAATAAAATAAAGTTCCATACCTGATTCCCTTCCCCTGTTTTTGGATTTATTTGGAGTAGGATTAGATTGATTTTGGTTTAATTTCAGTTTTGTACCCCTCCCTGTGTTGTTTGCTGTGAGTTGTCTGTGTCCCCCCCCATCCCTGTATATATTATTATTTATAGATATTAAATATTACGTAGTTATTATAGATATGGATAGTTGTAGGAGTTAGCTTAGTTATAGAGATAGATGAGATAGAGATAGTGTGTTGTAGTTATTCTGTTTTAATATTTTATAGTGTGTTTGTAGGACTAGGCCTTTGTAGATAATACATTAGATTTAGTTCCATAGGTTTTATAATATTAATATTTAGCAGTTAGACTAAATAGCAAATGATATCAATACCGATACCACCACCACCACCCCGAAAGTTTGGCCAAACCGAACTCGACCAAACCGAATGACCAAATCCGAACTCGAGTCCCAGACCGAACGACTGAACCCGAACTCGGTTCCCGAACCGAACAACTGAATGATCGAACATCCGAACCGCATTCTGTTCGCACATCCCTAATATGCATTTGGGAGAGTGGTGAAATCCTACTCTGCCGGACGCATATGTTTGCCGACAAAGACCCGTACTTCCACCCTTCCCACAAAATGGAAGCTGCAAGTCATTAACCTCTTGGGAGGTTACCACAGTGCCAAAGGCTGCACATCTCCTCCTGGCTCATCTTGTCAGAAAGTGCCCTTAGATTTTAACATATACATGGATGATCCAAAGGAAGAACAACCAACACTGGACACTCCACTAAAGTATTTCCTTCTACACCTTCTGCCACCTTACCCACCAGAACAGTAGAATAGCTTTGTATTATGTGTAGCAACTTCTTTGTTCTTCCTACAGTGACTTTTGCCATCATTTTGCTCCCCTGAACTAATGATTCAAGTGTCACCGCTGAACATATATTAACGCCGGTCACCAAATGAGAGACTGCACAGCGAGTCTCAACCACGTGGCCACTCCCGGCCAATCACAACAGCGCATTTTTGCGCTGCACCTTCCCCATTTGCAAGCTGCATTAAATATCTTAATTTAAATATCTTAATCCACAGAGCACCCTGTGCCTTCTTCCCCTTATGGGGCGGGCACAAATGTCCCCCCACAGCGCACAAGGCGCTTAGCAGCGGCTTTTTGTTCATTACTATGGTGCAAATTACTATTTGCTAAAATGTTTGAAAAGAAAAAGCCCGCATTGACTTCTTGACATTTTTAAACTCTTAGCTAGAAAATTTCCCTTCACCACCACAATGCAGAGGAGGGGGGTTGTCTATGAAACCCTTTGAGCAAAGGAGACTGAATATGGATTGTCTGGGGACCCTATGGTCTCTGTTTTCCTGCACATTAGAGTAGCATGAAAAGGGATGAAACAGCTGCCTTGCCCCAGCATAGTTCAGGTGCAAAACAGCAAGGGCAGAGCCTGCCCAGGGGAGGGATGGATCTACCCTGAGCCCGGGTGTGATGCCAGTCGACTGGAAAGCACCAGAGTGTGAGGGCACAATTGATACCCATGGTATTGGGATTAAGGGCAAGGACACAGCAGATATAATAGTGATGCACCAGGGGGAGAATGATTTTTGTAGAGCTTCTTGATTGGACTTGTCCATAATGATCAGGCAGGAAGGGTAGAAATTGACTGAATTCTTCCCATGGGCAAGACTAATGTTTACCTAACTCTTGCAAAGACAGGTGTGGAAGGGAGTGGCTTTGGTTGACTCCCATCAAGTAGAAAGAGACAGAAAAAGGGCAAATTGGGAGGTCAGGTGGTTTATTGACCTGCATGGTGCTGAGTGGTTGGAGGACAAGGCTATTAACTGGAAGTTGGCCGAGGCCAATTGGGCGGATGGGGTCCACTTGGCACAGCTGGGCACGGACTGGATCTGAGTGCCTTAAAGGGGACTCTCACCAAGCATGTCTAAATGGTAGTCTGGGGAATCTAAGGATTGGGTGGGGTGGGGTGGGAAATCCAAGCACAAACTGGATGCTCTGTATGGCGATACTCCAGTGCACAAGTAAGTGGAGAGCTCACAGAATTGGTGTCAAACCTTGGAATGGAATGGAACTAATGGACGGTTCAGGCACCTTTGATGGAGCTGAGGCAAAGAGAAGACCAATGGGGGATAAGCAAGCCTCACCGAACTCTGGGGGGTGGCAGGGATTGTGCTACTATGTAGGATACATGCTGTTCCTAGTCAGTGCCGGAACTAGTTTGTCACTCCTTCCTCAGGACCTCCAATGACAGGGCGTGCAGGTTATGTTGAATGAATGGGTAGCTCCATTCGTGCTTAGTGAGGTGAAGCACTGGACATGTTGAGGGAAGAGGGGTGGTTTTGCTTTGGGTTCTAGTTGTTAAATTGTTTAAATTCTTTACACTCCCCCCCCCCCTTCTCACCCAGACTGCCAAGACTTGGTTAATAAAGAATTATGGCCAGTTTTATCTCAGTCATGTGTGTGTGTGTGTGTGTGTGTGTGTGTGTGTGTGTGTGTGTTAGAAAGAGAGACAAAACTTGATTCTATCAATCAAAGTGGCATTTCCTGTATTGTACAAAAATGTGTAAGCACCCAAAGTTACATACCAGTATTGCTGTTTTTGATCTTCAGTTAATAAACGAGCTGCACAGTTTAATGTTTGAATGTGAAGCACTCACTATGCTGTAGAAATAAAGCTGGAGACCATAAAAAACGGTGATAAATATTACAATAGTGCTAACATGAATTTGCACATAGAATTGAAATGAATACCCAAATTCTAATTTGTTGCAGTTGCGAAGTTTGGATATTTGTAATTGCAATGTTTGTCACGTTGTTAGCTCATTAATTTGGTACTCCTACATTTAATTTCTTTCTTAATTCATGACTTTGTGTTGCCACTTTATTCTTTACGCTGAATTAAAAAATGTGATCTACTAGCACAGTAAAAATGTGATATACTGATATACTGGCACAGATGGCCCAATTAATACTTACTAGGGGACACTAAGGAGTCTGGACCTATGCCATTTTTCAGTTTGGTTTTTCATTATTAATAATATTGTTTTAGTTTTCGTTATTAGCAAAATTTCATTTTTCATTATCTGTGTTGTTTTCAATTTTGATATCGATTTTTTTGGGTTTGTTTCCATTTTCATCAGTGGAAACAGAACTTCAGAATACCCTATGGTGGAGATAAAACCCCTTCCTTCCTCCTTCCCAACCCCACTCCCATCACCCATCTCCCTCACCAAAAGCCCAGCAGAACAGCCAGCTCTTACACTGGGCATTTCTACACACACCTTGAAGTTCTGGGTTTTTACAATCTACTGGGTTTACAAGTCCACAATTAAGTTCTGGATGCATTTTTCATACACACACTTCCCTGAGGCAGTTCCTGGATGCATTCTTCACCCAAACACTACCCTGAGGCAGCCTAAAGTAGCCACAGCTGTAGACATGAGGGGCTGCCATGGAAACCAAGTGACCCACAGCTGCCTGGAGCAAAGCAGTTTACCAGGAGAACTTTTTACACAAAGAAGTTCTGGGAGAAGTTCTACGCAGAAGTTCAAAGATCCAGATGTTTAAGATCTGGGTGAGTGATTTAGATGCACAGAAAATTCAGGATGTAATAGCAAACATGCAGGAGAAATGTGTGTGTAAAAAACCCCACTGTCTGCAGAAAGAGTGAAGATTCAGGGCCAAGGGGACTTCTGTTGTGAGGGAGTTACACAGTCACGGTGCAGCCACCAAGAACTCCCTCCCCATTGTCGCCATGAAGGCACCCCAAGCCAACCACAGGGACTGATCCAGAACCCGGGGGTGAGGCAATCCCAAAGATAAGTGTAGACCAGGCCATATAGGACTTTATAGGTCAAAACCGACACCTTGAATTGGACCTGGAAGACAATAGGCAGCCAGTGCAGAGACGGGAGCTCTGGTGTAATGTTCTCACAGTGACCCGTCCCCGTAAGGAGGTGGACTGCTGCATTCTGCACCAGCTGCAGTCTCTGGACCATCACCAAGGGTAGCCCCACATAAAGAGTGTTGCAGAAGTTCGGTCTTGAGGTGATGAAAGGATGGATAATGGTGGCTAGGTCGGAGTCTGAGACATAGCCAAAACCATCACACCAGATGTAATTGCAATGACAGGAGCCACCATCCCCTCAGCCCCTCCCACCAGCATCACCTCCATCTTGTCGGGATTCAGCTTCAGACGGCTCACCCTCATCCAATCCCCCACCTGATTTTGTGGATACCCTCTCTAAGGTATAACCACCACAATTCACTGAAATACAAAACAACTGAAATGGAGTAATGGAAAAAAGACATATTCCCAACAAAGCAGGAACAACTAGTGATAGCTTTGTCAGACCTGAACTGCAGCAGGCAAATTTGTCAGAGTGTGGATTTGTCACAAATATTTATTTCAGCCATAGCTGAATGTATGAATGCTTAACAAGTAAATTTCAAAAAATAATATTTTTGAATCTGCGTTTGGAATTCAATATTCATTGCAAATAGTGGTTCCAAATTTGATTTTGAGCTGTGCTTAAAGGTAATATTTCAGTGGAATTCAGTTGTGTAACCCAAGCCAATTATTTTATAAAATGATGTATCTCAGCTGTGATTCAACATAGTAGTTCAGCATGTACTTACGCACATGAGCAATTCAAGTGAAGAACCTTAAGCCGCTTCTACACAAGTGATGAAATGCAGCACATTCAAGAATGAGCTTCCTGAAAAGCCCTATGCGGTATGTTTAGATGTACCGGAAGTAGCCAGCCGCCATAGGAACCACCACTTGTGCAGTTTTTTTGAAGGTGCATTTTGGAAGCCTTGATATCAGAAAGCCTCGATTCCAGTACATCTAAACACACCCAGTGGGGCTTTTCAGGAAGGGCATTCTTGAATGCGCTACATCTTGCTGCTCATGTAGAAGCAGCCTTACTGAATGAAAGCCTTCTTCAATAGCAAATATCGAAATATAGCTTTCATCCTTACTGAGGGAACTGCTGCGCAGAGAGAACTTTTCCTATAACTTCCATTTGACATTTACTCTTCTTCCCCCATCATCAAATCTTTCATTTCTCGGCAAACATGCTGGCAGCTGAGAGGAGCTAAATGCCACTTCCTCTGGAGAGCGTCAATGCCATCCCTGAATTTACTGGAAGAATTGCAGCAAAAATTCTCTCCCAATTCCGGTAGCAAAAGCTCACTTTCTTTTTAGCACACGCAGCATTTAGTGCTAGCATGGAGTACCTCAGACCCAGAGCTAATTATATTTGATGTGTGCAGAAGGCACATCATTTGTTTTTGTTTACAAAGACCTCTTTATTTGGGGGGTGGGGGTTAATAAACAAACCTGCCATTTTGGGGTGTTTTTTCTTTCTTTTTTCTTTTCATTTTCTTTTAAACATTTTAATAAATAAATAAATAAATAAATCACTGCACATGCACAAAATGGATGCCAGCACCATTCTGCTTGTGCGTGGCCCTTTTCCAAATGGTGCCAACACCGCCGGAGCCATTTTGGGGAAAGGGCCGCAGATGCACACAACGGCCCTGGTGGCCATTTTGTGCATGCAAAGTGATTTTTTAAAAAAAGATATATTTTTAATAAATTAAATGGAAAAATAAAAATTTATTTATTTATTTATTTATTTTACAAATTTCTACCCCGCCCCTCCTGCAACGCAGCTCGGGGCGGCTTCCATCATTAAAACCATAAAATACAATAAAATCAATCCAAAACAGTCAAAAAAAATAATACTTAAAATATTAAATATTAAATATTAAATATAAATATAACTATAAACAGGGCTAGCAAAACCAAACACAGATGGGTAGGGGACTAAACACCTCCCTCCCAACCCTCCCTCCCAAAGGCCTGGGCAAACAGCCAGGTCTTACAGTTCCGCCGAAATGTTATAAGGCTTGGGGCCATGCGAGCTTCCTCCGGAAGGGAGTTCCACAGCCGCGATCCCACCACCGAGAATTCCCTCTCCATCGTGGCCCCCCAGGAGGGCACCCCCGGAAGACCGCAGGAGCTGCTCTGGGGCGCGAAGGGCAAGGCGGTCACTAAGGTATGAGGGTCCGAGACCGTGTAGGGCTTTATAGATCATCACCAGGACCTTGAACTTGGCCCGGCACACTATCGGCAGCCAGTGCAGAGCTCGGAGCACCGGTGTAATGTGCTCCCGGCGACCCGTGCCCGTAAGAAGACGAGCCGCCGCATTCTGCACCAGCTGCAGCCTCCGAGCCAAGAACAAGGGAAGCCTCACGTAGAGCGCGTTGCAGTAGTCGAGCCTCGAGGTGACAAAGGCATGGATGAGGGAGGCCAGGTGAAAATGAAGGAAATTTATGCTCCTTAAGCACACTTATCCCCAACTTCTACATCACCCTTGGGGCTCCTACTAATTTTCAAAGTGGCCCTGGAGTGAAAAAGGTTCTCCACACCTGCTTTAGTGAATAGAAAGTAGAGCCCTGGGCAAGCCTTTCCCGCTCAGTGCGCATTCTCTTCCTGCCATGTTGCCTTTAGCAATCTTCTCCAAACCATTCTTTTATATCATCTTATTCCACCTAACTTTAACAAAGAAGCCAGTTTCAGGAGAATGAGTTTAAAGGCTCACTCATACAACTCTTCTGGGTGGAAATTGGCACAAACCCAGACTTTGAAAGTTGCATGAAATCGTTATCACATTCTGTTCTTGACTACCCAATATTTTATGTCATCCAGTTGAAAAAGGTTTGCTTGCAAGGTTTTGATTCTACCATTAGCAGTGGTGTTCTGTGAATGGATTATCCCAGAAAAAAAGCCTCAGTGCGGATACATCATTGCCTGTTTGCCAGTTCCTACCTTTGAGCGACTTTAGGAATTCTGGGTAGAGAATCATTGGACAGGGACTTCCTCTTCTATTAAATTCTGTTTGTAGCATGCAAGGATGCCACTATGGCATTCCTCTTTGCATTGTGGGTAATACCACAGAGAGTTAGAGGGGAAAGAGTCTGCATAATGGGTGTTTTCAAATGTGATGACACCGTGGGTGGCCATGTTTTAATCCATGCTGCCACCAGCAGTGACATCACCTTTGATTCCACCCACCAGATGTTACAGCGGTTGGATCAGGGCTCTCCTAGACCATGGCAGGATTTAGCCCATGCTATGACCCGGGCTCCCTGCCAACTCACAGTGTAGCTAAACCCTGCAACGGGCCAGGGAAGCCATCCCCAGACTGGGGTAGAGCAGGCCATCACATGTGAAGAGGCTGGAGCTTTTCTGAGTGGGCACAGCGGCCTCATAGGCTGCCGGACCTGCCCATCAGGGAGGAGGGTAGGCTGTGCTCCTCAGTGTGGGGGGCAGGACCGTGCAGACCACATCCACACATCGCCCCACCCTCTCCTCAGCCCGGACTACCACCACATCTGCTGGATCCCGGGCAGCATGAAGGGGTGCTGGTAAATAGTGCTGTTGCATATAAAAACACTCAATGTAGGGGAATCAGCAGTTGTGTGGAATACATGGCTACTGGGCATGACTTGCAGACTGAGGCCCATGTGATGGCTTTGCAAGGAGAAAAAAGTAGGATGAGAATGGGGCTTCAGCTTCTTTTTAGTGGCATCACATTACCAATGAAATCAAAAATGTTAAGACATACTAGGCACCCCAAGAGGAATGAGGAATGTGATTTTAGCAAAAGAAAAAAACACTAATTTAGATAACATTTGCCCTCTTGCCATGTCACTCAGAGCACTTCACGGTTCACGTATAACAATTTAACACAACTTTTAATCCTCACAACAACCCTATGAGGTAGGTTAGGCTGAAAATATATTGTGACTGGCCCAAAGTCACCTAGTGAGTTTCTGGTTAAGGCGAAACTTGAACCAGGGCCTCCGGTCCAAGCACTGAACACTTAGTGACTACACCACATTGGCTCCTAATCTAATAATCTGAAATGTAGACACCTCAAATAATATGGATTATATTATTATTATTTATTTATTTATTTATTTATCAATCATCTCTGCTCTTCTTCTTGGGGACACAGAGAAATTTACCAAAACATACAGAAAAAACTGACAAATGTCAAACCCAATTAGAAGTTGAACAATTGAAACCGAATTAAACATTACAGTGTTTTGTCCCCACCCCCTTCCCCACTGCGCAACATCCCCCCCTTCTCACAGTGGATCCAGGGTATAACCCTTCCCCTATTTCCTCTCTGGCTAACCCCCCTCCATACAGTAGAGTTAGGGCAAAACCTTCTCTCCCCCTCCCTCTCCAGCTTCCCTCACTGAGGGATCAGGGAAAAACCCTTCCCCCCTGCCCTAGATGCACACACACACACACACACACACCCTGAAAGATGCTTCCCCCTTATTCTCCCATTGCCCCAAATCCCCCTTCTCACAAAGAGGTCCAAACCCTCCCAACCTCCCACACTCCTCCCCACCCCCACCTCTTAAAAACACAAAGGACATCAACAATAATCTTCAGTCCAGCTGATGCAAAACACAACATCCATCCCCTGTCTTAATTGCTGCCTAATGAGAAACGTCCTTAGGCATTGCCCTTCAGCAGCTTCCCACAGCTCCCGGAGCCTTCCAAATACCTTTGATTTTAAACCTAACATTAGACAATCTGTACTTACTGTCTTTCACCTGAGAATCAATTAGCACTATAGTCACTAGATTTAAATGGACTCCCTACATCAGACCAGGACTAGTCTTAGAATTTTTGGTGCCCAAGGCAATGGTAGAATCTGAGGCCCCTGGTGGTCTCACCCTTTCCACCATCCCCACCCCCTTCAGAGACACCCTCTTATGGGCCCTAGAAATGGCTCTTTGGGGCCCCACTAAGGACGGTTTTAGACAATCCCGCTCACAAACGGGATTGTTCAGTGACGGCATCAGGCACCTGCCTTCCTCTCAATGCCGTGTCTGATGTTCAGAAGAGCTTCAGACACGACGTGGAGTGTTGTGCGCATAAGCACCCTTCTGCGCATGCGCACTCGGGCAAAGAACCTGGAAGTGCGGCGTGAAGCCGGCACAGCAGCGATCCGCCTTGACAGGGGCAGGATCGCCAGGCCGGCTTCACACGGCAAAGATCCGGCGTTCCCACGCGCCGGGGTTTTAGATGCGCGGCAACAATGGCGGCTGATAAAGGGCTCAGCCACCATTTGCGTCTCGTCTAAAACCGCCCTAGACACAGTGGGACCACCACCACCCCTCCTCTGTTGAAAATGGGGACCACGACGGGACCCGCAGAAGTAGAAAAAATAGCAGGGCCCTGCGGCAGTTTCACTGTGGTAAGGTCGGCCTTCATGACTCTGACTCGATAATATATTGAAGTCTATGGGGTCGCTTCTATTGACCGGCTCAGTGTTTTTGAATACATTTGTTGCCTTCTTTCAACTCTATTCCTTTAAGTGACTGACTTCCTAAATTCTGTGCACTCGAAGATATTTAATGTAGACCACTTGCATGATTTGCAATTCCTGTCACGGTCGTTTCACACAGGGGGGAAAAATAGTGGAATCTCTTTCCAGACCCAAAATGAGTTAAATGAAAATGCTTGTAATTAATGTATCTTTGGTGAATTTATTGGCAGTTGTACATACTTTTTAGAATACCATATGAACGGAGAGCAGGTGCCGATCTAAATATACATGGACTTTGGTTTACATTGGGTGGTGTTTTCACATGAGTAAACAGATGCGACATAAATAATTTAAAGTGAACACTAAGTTTTTGCTTGACAGGGAGGGATGCTCACATAGGAATGGGTGAGTTTTAAGCTGTGGGGAATTTGAACGGGGCCTTCTCTTTAGACGTTGCTGATGTGTGTAGATTTTGACCAATGTATTCATGAGCTTGCCTGTCTATTGGGTGTGTGTTAGGGGTGTACAGAACGCACTCATACTGGTTTTATTTTTGTTTACAAAACCCAATCATTTTCAGGGTGTGTATATGTAAATGACCCTACCATCTCCCTCCTCGCCATTTTTTAATTTTTTTTTTAAATTAAAAAGAGGGAAAAAAATCGCTTTGCCTGTGAAAAATAGCCACTGGGCCATTTTTCTCATGTCCAAACTTTTCTCAAAAAGTTGGAAAATTTGGGTATGCATGCGTAAAACTGCTGCAGTAACCATTTTTCACAGGCACAGTTATTTTTTTCTTATTTTTGAATAATTAAAACAAATGGGTTTTCTATCCAAATGAAAGGGATTCCTCCTGCACACCACTAGGGTATTGGGCATCCCCCACAAACTTCCTCCCCCAGGAATTCTAGTGAGATGGAGACAAAGCAAATGTTGGTCGATATTCCCCACAGATTTAGTCAGAAGCTACACCCACCTTGTAAGCTGCCCCAAGCTGCTCTGTGAGCAGGAGGGGGCGGGGTAGAAAAAATGGTGAAATAAATAAATAAATACATACATAAAATGCATTGTGCCATCTGAAGATGAGATGATGGGTGAAAACAAATAAGACAGGGGCAAGCTAGAACCCCAGCCTACTCTGGGAAGGGCCACCACATTTTGGGCTTGCAGGGAGGACAGTCCCAATGAGCAGTTCCCCCTCCTCTGGGGGTCTGAGCATGCAATATGATGTCACAAGTCCCTCCATGACACAAGTTGGCCCCTCGGCTATCTACATAGGTCAGGACTCCTGGACTCCTGTTGCACATCAGGATTGGGCCTGATGTGCAACTGATCGGGGTGGGAGGAGGGCTGGAGTAACACACTCACCCTGGCCACCAAACAGCTGATTAGAGGGAACTGGAGACGTTCACTCACCCTGGCCACCAAATAGCTGATTGGAAGGCCCGGAGGAGTGCACTCACTCCGTCCGCCATACAACAGATGGGGAGGGGCTAGAGGACCGGAGGAGCCCTCCCCCAATCTGTTTGGCAGTCAGGGTGGGCATGCCCGATCCTCAAACCTCACCTCGTGTTGGGGCTGCACGGGCCAACCAGATGGACAGGCAAGACCACATTAGCCTGGGTGGGGTAACAGTAGTCTTTACTGCATCACCGGCCTTCTCTGACTGATGCATGTTATAGCAGCTGGGTACCTGCCCAGAGGCAGATGTAGGCTAACATCTAGCAGCCACCTAACTGATAGACAGGTGACTCATGTGCTGCTGGGGGATATTGTGGGCTAGGGCTGCTATCTTGTTGGTTTCCTCTCAAGGATCTCAATTGATGCTGTAGCGGGGGGGGGGGAGGGGGTCCCCCAGGGCCACACAGGGCACTGGGGTGTCACTCAAGAGAATTATTTCACCCCCTGCTACGCTGTTTCAGCCTTGAGCCTCGGCTGAACCCCCTCCTTCCAGGCAGGGGGTACCCTCTCAGGACACACCACACAGTCCAGAGGGTCTTAATCCACAGTCCTTTATTGGACACCACCCATGTCCTCTGTACCTGGGGCTGCTGACTCAGTCGCCTCCACCCTGCAGGCCCAGATCCATCTCTGCAGACTCAGTAGCAACACAACCTCAACCCCACAAAGTCCATTCACCCTGGCCTTAAACCCCCAGGCTCTGGCCAAGCCTTCTCCAGGCAAGAGGCTCCCTCCTGGGCACAGCCTCTCCCACTTGCCTGGGTACCACTGGTTCTCCAGTCTTCAGCACCTTGGAGGCATAGAGCAGGAAATCTTTCTCAGGGAGATGTTGCTCCTTCAGTTCCCTGGCAGAGATTCCTTCCTCTCTGCCTTGTCTCTCTTTATATACAGGCAGAGTGGGCTTCCTCTCCACAGCCTTAAAGGGCCAGTAACCTGCCCACTCTGTGTTAGGGGTTTCTCAGAGTGTGCTCCCCATAGGCTGATCCCCGGCTCAGGGGCTGGCTCTGTCACACCCCTGTGTGCGCTCAGTCCTCTGGCAGACCTCCTCAGCCCCCTTCTTAAAGGGGAAGCAGTCCCACAGGACTGCTCCCTGCTACAGATACTTTCTACTGTGCACACATTTTTTGAAGTTTGGGGTCACAGATTTACATTTATGTCTTAAAATGGGTTCAGATAACCCAAACACTTGGAAACTTCCATGCTAAAACTGTGTAAGTATACTTCAAGATACTTTCCCTACCCTGGGTCAGTTAAACTCTAAGAAGGAAGGACAGACAAAATGGAGGGCAGAAAACAGTTATGCACAAAGGCAAAGCATCTTTCCTCAACATTTTAAAAGAGAAGAACATTGATAAAATCCATGTTAATATTTGTAACTGATATTTCCACTGCAAAATATGTGGGGTTTTCTTATGTCCTAATTTCTGGGAAAATATTTGGTCTCCACCAAAGAATGGACAGGATAGGTTTTGCCTTCCTTGCTCAAAAAACAGCCAACCCAAATGCATGACTGTAGCCTAAGGCTCAGGGACTCCAACAGTTTTGTAGTCAGAGAAAAACAACATTCTGATTTCAACAAGCCAGGGGTATATAGGTGAAGGATATAAATATGGATTCCTTAAAATTCCATTCCACTCCCAGAAAATTTTCAAACTGCCATAACACATGAGAAATTGGTCCGGTATGGGAAAAAGTAACAGTAGAAAGGATTCTTGCAGTAATAACCAGGAAATGATCTTTAGGCAATGTGTATGACCAATGTTGACTGGAAAAATCTGTATGGGTCACATGATTCTGAATTTTCTGGGACACCAATAATCCTAGAATATTTAATCCTTAATTTGCTTCTTTAGCGGTCACTTCTCTAGTAAACCTCTTATCCTTATTAAACCCAGCTAATATGCTGTGTCTTAGAGCTTTAATTTATGTTTGGGAAACTTACCGCTCCAAAGAATCCATACTCAGAAAATCCTTGGATTGTCTTTTCAATGTATATCTTAAAGCACAGCAAATCGTCTGGGATATGACTTTTCTCAGGAACTAGAAATATCACATCAAACTAGGCACCTATCTACATGGACCACAATCAAACGGATTGCAGGTTTTCCCATTAGGCAATCAAGGTTCATTGGAAATGTATCTTGCCAAGATCAGCTCTGCACATCTGAGCTGGGTTACAAAGCCACATTGGCCCTTCCCCATTTCCTGTCACTGCAAGATTCAAAATGAATGTGTTTCTCTTTCCCACCTACCTGTCCCAATCCATTCATGAGTAATTGTGAAGGATACCTGATGGAAAGGTGAAAGGAATATTGTACAGTTAGATTTCTGTTGAATAACAGAGCAGAAGTTTCTTCAAAACAGAATTTTACTAAAAACTCAGAAGACATGCTTCCATACTGTACAGACTGCATGGAACAAGATGGAGGACAGAGAGAAGAAGAGAGGATACAAGGAGGGGAAAAAACTGTTTAATTCCCTGACCCTCCCCCTACTGGAGAAGCTTACAGGGCTTGCAATGGGCTTTTACTTGTGACTGTTGCACAATCCAACACCCCTTCTCAACAATCACTAGTCAAACCTACTAGGTTCATTCTTCTTAATAGCTTGTGGTGGCGTTCCGCTGCTAGTGGCTTCGTGAACACATCCACTGTCATATCCTCTGTAGGACAGTATTGCAGATCTATGAGTCCTTGTTCCTGTGAGACTTTCAGGAAATAGTATTTTACATCAATGTGTTTGGTTCTGGGGTTGATCCTTTTTGTTTGCGCCAGCGCTGTACATCCTTGTTTGTCTTCCAGGATCAGCGTGAGTCTGTCCAATTTTTTCCCAGATCGTTCAGAAGCCGTCACAACCAGATAAGTTCTTGGCTAGCACATGCCGCTGCCATGTACTCTGTCTCCATCGAGGAAAGTGTCACAGAAGCTTGTTTCCTACTGCACCAACTGATGGTCCTCCACCAAGCAAAAATAGGTACCGAATGGTCTCCAGCCCAATCTGCGTCCACGTACCCTATCAGGTCTGGCACGGAAGTTGTTGGGAGCTGTAGCTTGAGGTGCACAGTCCCTTTCAGGTACCGTAAGACCCTCTTCACTACATTCCAATCTCTTTGGGTTGGGACTGAGACTCGTCTACACAGTATACCTATTGCCACCGCAATGTCAGACCTTGTGATTGTGGCAGTGTACAAGAACTTTCCTATCATCTTTCTGTATTGCTTATTGTCCGGCAGCAATAAGCTCGGTTCTTTGATTTCCTTTGGGTAGCTGGTTTCCATAGGGATATTAGCTGCCTTCACAGCCCCCATGCTGAAACTTTCTATCATCTCTTCTATTGCCTGTCTTTGGTTGAGAAAATAGCTTCTGTCGTCTTCTCTTTCAATTTGTATTCCAAGGTAGTACATTATGTTACCAGGTCCTTAGTTTCAAAGTCCTGATTTAGAACTCTCATTGTTTCACACTCGTAACCTTCTTGCTCAAACCATACGATAAGGTCATCGACATAAATTAATTCAAAGATCCACCTGCCCCTTAGTCTCATTGTGTATAATCAGGGATCTGCTTTGCTCCTGGTAAAAATTTCCCTCATGAGCACCTTGTTTATTTTAGTGTTCCACTCTGTGGCAGCCTGCTTAAGCCCATATATGCTTTTGTGCAGTTTGCATACAAGATCCGGCCTTTCAGCGTCTGCAAACCCCAGTGGTTGGTCCATGTAAATATCTTCCTTCAACTCACCATTTAGGAACGCTGTTTTCACTTCCATATGCTTGACTTACATTCCTCCTCCTGTAGCTATACTTAACAATGTTCTGATTGTAGTGTGCTTAACTAGAGGTGCAAGTGTTTCATCGTAGTTTTCTCTGTACTTCTGGGAGTATCATTTCATGAAAAGTCGGGCCTTGTACCATTCAATATTTCCCTGCTCATTGTAGTTTATTTTAAATTTCCATTTACAACCTATAGTCTTACTCCCTGCGGGCAGTGGAGTAAGTGTCCACGTCACGTTGTCCTGCATGAACGTTACTTTTTCTTCAGCCAATCTTACCCATTTTTCTGTTTCCCCATCTGACATCTGCGAAATGTCCTCCCAGGATGCTGGCTCTGACAATTTACTGGTGCTGACTTTGTAGGACAGACGAGGGGGGGAATGCCTTTGTTAGACCTTGTTGACTGCCTTGGCTCAGCATCAGCAGCCAGCTGTGCATGTTCCTGCACTCCTGTTACCTTTATGCCAATTTCAGCCATTTGTTCAGGGGATTGCTCCCTTTCAGTGGTTTTGTCCATGATTGATGGTTCTACTTCGCCTGGACCTTGGAGAGTCATCACATTGTCGCTTGAGTTTTCCACAAAGGTCACACTGTTACTAATGGTTATTCTGTCTGTGTGTGGATCCAAGATCCTGTAGCCTTTGGAATGCTCACTGTATCCTACGAGGATGCCTTCCACTGCTCTGTTTTGCAGCTTGGTACGTTTCTCCTCTGGGATATATACATAAGTCTTACTTCCAAATACTCTGATGTGTCCCAAACTAGGTTTTTTGACCATACCACAGTTGGTATGGAGTTTTCCTCACTGTTCTAGAATACAGCCAATTTTGTACATAGGTAGCAGCAACTGCTGCTTCACCCCAGTATCTTTCTGGTAGTCCAGCATCTGTTAACATGTATCTAACCATTTCAGTTAGCGTTCTGTTTTTCCTTTCTGCTGTTCCATTCTGCTCGGGTGTATATGGCACTGTCTTTTGCTGCTCAATTCCATGGAGTCTCAGGAAGTCCTCTATATCCTTTCCTGTGAACTCACCTCCATTGTCAGTCCACAGTGTCTTTGGTCTGCGTTGGAACCTGTTTCTCGTCATGGTCACATAGTCCTGAAGGTTGTTGAATACTTCATCTTTACTCTTCATGATGTACGTGATCATGAACCTTGAATACTCATCAATGAAAGTTACCATATACCAGTTGCATCCTGGATAGGAACCTTCATTGGGCCACAGACATCACTGTGTACAAGACCAAGCAGTTTCATGACTCTATTCTGACTCTTCATAGGAAGCGTAGCTCTTGTGGATTTGGCTTTGATGCAGCAATCACATTTCATGATCACAGGACACGTTGATACCTTAAGGTTTTGGTCAACTGCTGTCTGTACATTTCCTTGATGCTGTATGGGTGTCTATGTCCCATGCAGACGCATGCCACAGTGTTAGGGAAGATGGGACCAACAACGTACTCCAATCGCAAGGGCAAAATGGTGCTGGAAAATAATCCCTCAGAATCTGGTTGGAGGCTCTGGGTATGAGCTACACGAGCTAACCCTGGCCAAAGCTCATCACAGGGATTTACGCACCGAACAAGGCCCACTCTGGGTTAGTACTCACACGCTTATACAGGGCTATGGGGAGGAGGTGTGGGATCAGTGGTGGTTCAGGGGGAAAGGACCCCACGGGACCCAACGGAGAGAGGGACTAGGAGGGGTTAGGGCTTTCACTCAGGTTTGTCAGGTGGGGGCAACTCACAAGGAAGGAAACTCCACTCAACCTATACACACACACGTCTACTCTCACAGTCACCCAAGCACTCACCTTGCACACTCCACGCTCTCCACGCACTTCACTTGTCCCACACACGTCCACAGTCTCTGCTATGCTCCAAGCTAGGGGCCAGTATCACGGCACAGGTCCGATCACCAGCACTGAGTCAGGCGTTTTACCCAGCTTATAAAGGACCTTGATGGGAAAGTGCCTGCAGGCGGGCTGACCGGCGAAGCCGCACTTCCGGGTTCGAGGAGCGCATGCGCCCGCTGTCAGTGCCTCCAGGGCTTCCCTGAGGCGTCGCGTCGCTGCGTCTTGCCCCGCCCCCTCCTAACGTCGGAGTGGGCGTGGCCTCTGCAGCACGTTGCTGTCTCCGTGGCTGTCGGCCAGGCCTAACACGGCCGCGCCGGTGCCTCCATCCCCTCCTACCCCCAAGGGTCCTGACAGTACCCCCCCCTCCAGGGACGAGGATACGGTGTAAGCCGGGTCGTGGCTTGGTAGGGAAGCGGAGGTGAAAGGCGCGGGTAAGGCGGGGGGCCTTCACTGCAGAAGCGGGCTCCCAGGATCGATCAGCCGGTCCATACCCTTTCCAGTCCACAAGGTACTGGAGTGTACCACGTCGCCATCGGGAGTCCAAGATTCCTGCAACTTCAAATTCTACAGGGCTAACTATATCAGGGTTTTGAACCTGGCTCGAGGGCCGCGAGGTAAATAGCGGGGCATGAGCTGGTTTTAGAAGGGAAACATGGAATGATGGGTGTATTCGAATGGAAGGGGGTAGGGCCACTTGGAAGGTGACATCATTTATTTTCTTTGAAATAGGAAAAGGACCAATAAATCTTACATCGAGTTTAGCAGAAGGACGTGTTGTGGGGTAATGTCGTCGATCCACCCAAACTAAGTCTCCAATTTGTAGGTTTGGAGCTGCTCGACGATGACGATCAGCCTGTTGCTTGTATTGTTGACGGGCTTGAGACAAGGAGTGTTGAGCTTGACGGTGAGCCTGGTGGATTCGTTGTGCCAGAGCGCCAGCCGCCGGAACATCTGTATCTGGGAGTTCAGGGAAACAAAGACGGGGGTGATATCCGAAAGTGACAAAAAAGGGCGATTGTCCTAAGGAGGCATTGGGGGCATTATTGTAGGCGAATTCAGCGAGGGGAAGGAATTGGGCCCAATCGTCTTGTAAATAGTCACAATAACAACGGAGATATTGTTCTAGAGATTGATTGATGCGTTCGACCTGCCCATTACCCTGTGGATGATAGGCCGTAGTGGGTGTCAATCGCACTTGAAGGATGGAAAAGAGTTTTCTCCAAAAACGAGACACAAATTGTACTCCTCGGTCAGTCACGATTTCTTGAGGAAGTCCATGTAATTTAACAATATTTTGAAGCACTAATTGTGCTGTTTGGACTGCTGTAGGTAGTCCTGGGCAGGGAATAAAATGTCCTAATTTACTAAAATGGTCTATAACCACCAGGATGGTGGTAAAGGACTTGGAAGGTGGTAATTCAACAATAAAGTCCATACCGATTCGTTTCCAGGGACCCGATGGGGGTTTCACTAGTTGTAGTAGACCTTGGGGGCGTAAGCGTGGTACCTTTGTGCGGGCACATATGGAACAACCCTGGACGTACTTCTGCACATCGGATCGCAAGGTTGGCCACCAAAAATGCCTTTGAATCAGACGCAGAGTCCCTCGTTGTCCCAAATGGCCCGCCAACGGAGCGTCGTGATGCGTCCAGAGAATTCCCTGTCGTTCCTTGCGAGGAACAGCGATTTTCCCTTGGAAATAAAATAGCTCCTGTTTTCTTTGTAGGCGGTGGTCCTGTAGTATGTCTGGATCTCGGTTGGCCTGGGCGCGTAACCTTTCCAGTGAGGGTTTCCAGGTTGCTGCAAAGACATGAGCCGGGAGCAATAAGGATCCTCGGTCGGCGGGACTTTCTTCGGAATTATAACATCGAGATAATGCGTCTGCTAGCAAGTTTTGGTATCCTGGTCGATATTGTATGCTAAATTGAAACCGGGCAAAAAACAAGGCCCAACGGGCATGTCGGGCATTCGTTATCCGGGCAGTCTGTAAAAAAGTAAGGTTTTTATGGTCCGTGATAACAGTAACCGGGTATTGTGCCCCTTCCAAATGGTGCCGCCATGCTTCAAAGGCTGCTTTAATGGCCAATAATTCCCGATCTAAAATAGTGTAGTTTTGTTCTGCACTAGTAAGTTGGCGGGAATAAAACGCACATGGTAGAAGGGGGCTCCCGTTGGGTCCTGCCTGCAGTAGCACTGCCCCGAGGGCTGTACTGGAGGCATCTGTTTCTACTGTGTATGGCCGAGATGCATCCGGGTGCTGCAAAATGGGCGCCTTAGTAAAAGCCTTCTTTAAGGTGTCAAAAGCAAGCTGTTGTTCGGTTCCCCAAGTAAACGAAGCCCCTTTCTTCAGTAATCGCGTGAGCGCAGTAGTCCATCGGGCGTACTCAGGGATGTACTGGCGATAATAATTGGTGCTGCCAAGAAAGCGTTGGAGAGCTTTTACGTTTCCTGGGGGGGCCCATCTTTCAATTGCTTGGATCTTTTGTTGTTCCATTTCAATACCTTGCGGGGAAATTACAAACCCCAAAAAGGCTACAGAGGATACATGAAAAGAACATTTATCTAAATTACAAAACAGCCGGTGTTGTCGCAACCGTTGAAGTACTATACGCACATGTTGTATGTGTTCTTGGATATTTACAGAGAAAATCAGAATATCATCCAAGTAGATGATAACAAAAATATCAAGGATGTCTCGGAATAAATCATTCATGAAATGTTGGAAGGTAGCCGGGGCATTGGCCAGGCCGAACGGCATCACCAAATATTCAAAATGCCCATATCGGGTCCGAAAGGCTGTTTTCCACTCGTCCCCTGGCCGAATTCGCACCAAGTTATAAGCTCCCCGTAAATCCAATTTCGTATAGATTTGAGCCCCCTGCAATCTATTAAGCAATTCCGGAATTAATGGCAGTGGGTACCGATTCTTGATAGTGATGAGATTAAGTCCTCGATAATCCACACATGGTCGGAGGCCACCATCCTTCTTGGGCACGAAGAAGATGGGGGCCCCCGCAGGGGAAACTGAGTGGCGAATAAATCCCCGCTGAAGTTGTTCCTCTATGTAGGTTTTAAGGACCTTCAGTTCCGGCTCAGCAAGAGTATAGATTCGTCCATACGGAGGCTCTGTGCCCGGAATTAAATCGATGGGGCAGTCATATGGGCGATGAGGCGGAAGAACAGCGGCCTCCTGTTCACAGAATACATCCATGAACGGAGTATAACTCTCAGGGAGATGGGGAGGTGTATTAAGGGTCGCTAACGCCCCAATAGACTGGAATTCGGGGTCTCCTAAATTAGGAAAACAATGTACTTTACAATAAGCAGAAGGAAAGTCTACAGTACTCGTGATCCAATTGATCTGGGGATTATGTGTTTGGAGCCAGGGTAACCCTAATACCAGGGGAAACAGGGGGGTCTGTACTATATCAAATTGGAGCTCCTCTACATGATTTCCAATTCGACACTGTAAGGGTGAGGTACAATACCTCACTGGGCCGGATGCGAGGGGGGACCCATCAATTGAGTGGACCATCTCGGCGTGGGCTCGGAGTCGTACAGGTAAGTTTCGTTGCCTCACTAGGTTTTGATCAATAAAGTTACTAGAAGCCCCTGAATCAATCAAGGCATACTGGATGAACGAGTGCGTGGGTCTCCCACTTAGGGTCACTACTACTTGAAGATGAGTGGATTGGGATGTCAATTTTCCAGGATTCAGGGGAGCAGAAGTAACGTTCACCGAGATTCCCCCTGGTCGTCTCGGCGTTGGGAGTTTCCCGACTCACGACGTGAGGGGGGCAACTGGGGGCAATTTCGAGCGAAATGAGAGGCTCCTCCACAATAGAAACATAGGCGACCTTGACGGCGTCGTTCTTTCTCCTCCGGGCGCAAAGGCCCTCTTGATGCCCCAAGCTGCATTGGCTCCCCCTCCTCGGCCTTGGGAGATTCAAAGCGAGCCGGAGGAGGGATATAGCGTCGTGGGAGACCTCCTCGAGCGCCTTGCCGTTCTCTACGCCTTTCTGCCAACCTCTCATCTATTTGTATGGTCAAAGTCACTAGTTCGGCCCATTTTGCGGGAAGAGATACATAGGCTAATTGGTCCTTGATCTCTTCACTTAATCCTTTTCGAAACATAACTTTAAGTACGTTATCTGGCCAAGCCAGTTCTACAGCTAATTGCTGAAAATGAGTCACGTATTCAAGCAGTGAACCCCGTCCCTGTTTTAATTCTAAAATTGCAGTTTCTGCGTCTCGGACGCGATGGGGGTAGTCAAATAGGAAGGTGAATTCCCTTCTAAAGGCAGCGTAATCTTGGATTAGGGGGTCTTGACTGATTAGCAAGGGCGTGGCCCACGCTAAGGCCAGCCCTTCTAGATGTCCAATTATAAAGGAAACCTTTGCCTGGTCAGACAAATAGGTCAGAGGCTGTACTACAAAAGCCAGTTCACATAGTGCCAGAAAACTTTGAAAAGATTTGCGATCCCCATTAAATTTGGCAATTTTAGGCCCCTTAGGCTCTCGGGGCATGAGGCCTGGGGGACGTTCCTGTAAATCCCTGACATCCATCGCCAGGGATTGCATGGCATGCACCAAATCCACATTCTCAGGGGCTCCAGGTCTAGGTGGAGTTGGTGCCCCTAAGTCTTCTACTGGAGAAGGGCCCATAGGCTCCTTTCTCCTAGCTCCGCCCGTTGCCCCTGTATCCATAGTGCAGGGAAAGGAGAGGGTGCTGGTGATTCTGTTAGGGAAGATAGGACCAACAAACGTACTCCAGTCGCAAGGGCAAAATGGTGCTGGAAAATAATCCCTCAGAATCTGGTTGGAGGCTCTGGGTATGAGCTACACGAGCTAACCCTGGCCAAAGCTCATCACAGGGATTTACGCACCGAACAAGGCCCACTCTGGGTTTGTACTCACACGCTTATACAGGGCTATGGGGAGGAGGTGTGGGATCAGTGGTGGTTCAGGGGGAAAGGACCCCACGGGACCCAACGGAGAGAGGGACTAGGAGGGGTTAGGGCTTTCACTCAGGTTTGTCAGGTGGGGGCAACTCACAAGGAAGGAAAAACTCCACTCGACCTATACACACACGCGTCTACTCTCACAGTCACCCAAGCACTCACCTTGCACACTCCACGCTCTCCACGCACTTCACTTGTCCCACACACGTCCACAGTCTCTGCTTCACTCCAAGCTAGGGGCCAGTATCACGGCACAGGTCCGATCACCAGCACTGAGCCAGGCGTCTACCCAGCTTATAAAGGACCCTGATGGGAAAGTGCCTGCAGGCGGGCTGACCGGCGAAGCCGCACTTCCGGGTTCGAGGAGCGCATGCGCCCGCTGTTAGTGCCTCCAGGGCTTCCCTGATGCGTCGCGTCGCCGCGTCTTGCCCCGCCCCCTCCTAACGTCGGAGTGGGCGTGGCCTCTGCAGCACGTTGCTGCCTCCGCGGCTGTCGGCCAGGCCTGACACGGCCGCGCAGGTGCCTCCATCCCCTCCTACCCCCAAGGGTCCTGACACACAGGTAGATGCAGTCATCGCATGACTTGTGCATAGTGAGCTTCGTCTGTTCTTTTGCTGTGCTCAGACGGTACAGGTGTTCATCTGCAGTGGCTCTGGCCAGTACTTTTGTCCCACTTTGAATTGTGGATTCATCTCCCTGGAAACGGATGGTGAGCCCCCTCGCTGCCAGGTACCTCACAGACAGGAGTTTTCCTTCTAAGTTGGGCACATAGAGCACATTTTTAATGGGTATGGTCAGTGTGCCTCCCTGTGACTGTTTGCAGTACAGGAATCCTTGTCCAATTCCTTCCATGTTGATGCTTCTCCCATCTGCAAGGTAGATCCTGTCTTTACTGCTCAGATCCAGCCCTGTAAAGACTCCTTTATCACTAGTCATGTGACTCATTGCCCCAGAGTCTACACACCAACTTTGGGATGAGCTGTCTTGCATTGCTCTGAAGCACCCACTCCATAGTTGAGTGACTATGGGTGATTTCAGATGTTACGTGGTCCCGATTCACCACAGTGGATTCCTGGTGGGGGTGAACCGAACAATCACCCTTCATGGTCAAAAAAAGCCCTGAACAGACGTGATGGGACTGGGACCATGGCAGGCAATTGGGCTTCCAGATCACGGCCTGGGGCAGTGCAACAGACATTACGCCAATCCCGGGCCAGGCCGTGGTCAAATCACCCAGAAGGTGCCGGGGTGCTCGTCCCAGTGCTGTCTGCCCTTTAAATCTCCCTCCCCAGCCTGTGTTGTTGCTTGTTGTCTGGCAGCAACGCTGCATGCTTTGTCCCCGGCTGGGAATCATTTCCTTTGATTCTGGCCGGTGGTTGCCGGCCAGATGTTACTTTTTGTTGGTTCCTGTCGGGAATGTCTTTGACCACACTTTTGGAGATGGTCTGGGGGGGGAGCTCCGGAAGCATGGTTGATTTTGACCCCATGTGGGTATTGACCATGGTGAACATTTGGCATCCGCAAAACAGACGTTCAGGGCGCTTTGGCCCCACCACAGGATTTACCGTGGTTCACTGTGGTTGAGTGTGATCTCGTAATGTCTGAAAATACCCAAAGTTGTTGTTTGTGACTTTAGCTCCCTGCTTAGGTGTTCATGGAGACAGTGGGTATTTTCAGACGTGACGAGATCATGCTCAACCATGGTGGATTCCCACCGGGTGAGAAAGGTCTCGTCACATCTGAAAGGGGAATGGAATTTCCTCCACAGATGTTCACCCCCGTCAATTGCGGTGGGGAATCACATTCACCACGCAATTGGCGGAACCGGCGGGGCCGGCCCCGATCACATGGTAAATGTGATTCCCTGCCGCGATGAATGGGCCCGTCCCATCTGGACGGCTACCACGGCCTGGAATTCGCAGTGGGATTCCAGGCCATGCTCAATTTGGGTGGGCACTGCGGCCGCATTGGCCGCAGCACCTGCCCATCTCCCCAGAGGGCGGGCGGTGAGGGAGCGTGGGGGGGTGGGAGCATGGGAGGGCAGGGCCTTGTGGCTGCACATTGTGCCACATGGCCCGGCCCCCTCCCTGATTCCTCACTGGGATCAGCCGGCATGTCTGTTGGATGTGCCAGTGTGATCCTGGTGGGGAATCCCCACGGTGATTCCATGCCGGGGCAACTAGCACCCCGTCACATCTGAAATCATCCAGTTTCTGCTGTTCTGCTTTCCATATATAGCAGTCATTCTTTAAATGCCCCTCCTTTTTGTATCTGAAGCATACTCTGGTTTCCCTCTTAGGAGCTTTCTCTGAGGTTTTCAGTGCAGTCTCATTACCCTGCTTTAGATCATTCTGCAGGTTCTTCTTTCTGCACTGGAATTCATCCGCAAGTCTACCTTTAACAAATTCCAGCTTCAGTTCAGCCTCTGGCCTTGTCTCCAGGGCATTGATGAGGGCACTGTAAGATTCAGGCAGGCTGCAGAGGAGTAGGGCTACCACACGGCTGTCCTTTATATCTTCTCCAATGCCGCACAGCTGTGCCACTACTTCCAACATGTCATTTATATGTTCCTGCATTTCACTTTCTTTGCAAAGCCTCATTTTGTATAGAATTAGTTTCGTCAGTAGAAACAGTTTGCAATTCAGGCTAGTTCTCTCATGCAGGTTTTGCAGAGAAATCCACATGCCTCTTGCTGTGGTATCACTTCTTATATGAATTAGCTGGTCATCTTCTACCAATAAACTTATTGTAGCTTTTGCTAACCTGTCCTTTTTATCCCATTCCTCATGATTTGCTGCTGGTCTGTTTGTGGTAATCACCTCCCATAGATCATCTTTAGACACCAACATTTCCATTTTAAACTTCCACATTTGGTAGTTTACATTGTTTGCCATACTTGCTTCCCTCCCTTCTGGGATTTAGGCCTTCTTACTCACAGTCAGTAGGCCTCTCTGTCTGGAAGTTTTCTTTCACAGTCTGCACTCATTCTGCACTTCTAGTAGCCTTCAAAAATTGCCTTGAAGATGTCCTGGTCCCATAACCTATTGTAGAGTTAGATTTCTGTTGAATAACACACAGCAGAAGTTTCTTCAAAACAGAACTTTACTAAGAACTCAGAAGACATGCTTCCATACTGTACAGATTGCATGGGACAAGATGAAGGACAGCGAGAAGAGAAGAGAGGAGACAAGGAGGGTAAAAAAACTGTTTCATCCTCTGACCCTCCAGCTACTGGACAAGCCCCATATTAAGCTTGCAGGGCTTGCAATGGGCTTTTACTTGTGACTGTTGCACAATCCAACAAGGAACACAAACGGCAATAGGGAATACAAGCATAACTGGTGACTATATTTGTAGAAGGAATTAGTGGATTAGGCAAGGAAAGCTTCTTGATAAATTGGATTAGACTAGATGACCTTTGAGGTTACCTCCAACTTTCTGCTTCTCTGATTCTAAACAAAGCCACAGTAATTTTTTGGAATACTTCCTCTTTTGCCACTGGGATCTAGTTGCTCTCAGCATGGGGTAAAAAACACATGGACAGTCAGCATAGGTTTATAATAACATGAGCAATCAATATCTCTCGCACTAATATTGCAACCTCTCCCTGATGGATAGTATCTCAAGATCTGGATTCCCTTTATCATCCTACTGGAAATATTAGCTCTAATTTCTTTTCTGACTACAGCTTCAAATTCTGTCTCTGATGGTACCTTTAAAAAGATGGTCCAGTTATAGGAAGTGACATTGGCTTTCTGTTTTTATTGCATTCCATACATGTTAAATGAGTTTAGCTCCTCAGAGTCAAGGTGTTTGCAGCCATCCTGTTGCTTGTGCACAAATATGTGTTCTGCTTCTGCCCCCTCCCCTCCAAAAAATAATAAACACCATTTAAATTCCTGTAATGCCTTCCACTCGAGAGTCTCAAAGCGCGTTGCAGATATTCATGAAAGAAGACCAGTGGAAGTCAGGATAATGAAACTACCGTACTCACAAGTAATTCTATTGACTTTTGTGAGTACTCATGAATAAGGGGTTTTCAGGTTGTGTTCCATTGAGAGGTGATAAATATTATCATTATTTTGCAGATGGGAATCTAAAGTAGTGCTGAAATGAAAGGTGACTTTTGTATTCACTGATGTTATTTGCATTTTTGGTTAACCAGGTGAATATCTGAACAATATACAGAACCAAAATGGATATTAGAATCGGCTTTCTTTCTGTTTTTTTCCAGCTGTTTAATTATCTGTTTTGGTGTGGGTTTTTTTGTTTTTGATTGTTTTTTTGATTATCCAGTTGATCTGCTATTTGGTTATTCAAATGTTCAGCTTCTTCATTTCAGCAACTTCATCATGTCAAAATGAAATACATGGATAATCAAAGAACCAAACATTTGAATATCTGAATTAAAAACAAAAAAACAAAAAACCCACAACAATTAAAATAGTGACTATAATCAACGTTGGTGGATATGGTTTGAATTGGGTGAAATTCTCAGATACAATATTCACCTCAGATATTCATTTCAGCCCTAATCTGAAGCTACACGATTGTTCCCCAATCTTGCAACTCATCTCCAGCAACATGACCTCCCACATCCATTGATAATAAAGGAGAGTTGCCTCAGTTTCACAAATCTACCCACAAAGTTCTGACTGCAGGTCTGAAAGCATAATCTAGCAACAGAACTCATATCTCATAACCACAAGATCATTCTTCTTCTCACTTCAGATTGAAATACAAGGGCTCGAACCATCACTCTGAAACATAGCTATTGGGATTGGTGGCATTTTAGAATTTCAATACTATATAATGCTAATTAATTCATTATAACCTTGACATCGATGCACATCAGTACCATTAGTTTGTAATTTTTTTCTGGTGTCTTTTGTGCTTGTGATTTCAATGTTCAACATCATAACATGAGCTGAAAATACACTAGATTTTTTTATTCACAGAAAATATTCAGGTTTTCCAAATGCCAGCCCACTATCCAGTTGGTATTTATGTCCCCAAATGGGTATTCATTTCATTTCAGTTTTAATAATAATAATCTTTATTTTTATGTAGTGTCTTTTTATATAGTGTCAACTTGCCATAGCACTCAGAGCACTTTACATATAACAGTTTAACACAACCTTTAATCCTCACAACCCTGTGAGGTAGGTTAGACTGAGAGACGATTGTGACTGGCCCAAAGACACCCAGTGAGTTTCTGGCTAAAGTGAGACTAAAACCGAGGTCCCCACTACCTCCTGGTTCAAGTACTGCACACTTAGCCATTACACCACACTGGCTGGTTATATTTCAGTTCTTTCAGTTCAAGTTGGTGAGTTGTTCCCAACCCTGGACTCAGTCTTCCCTCCCTACACTCGACAAAGACACCCTTTCTGGCCCACAAGTCCCACACTCACTGCCATACCATCATTCAACACCATTATTCCTGACCCAGCCACCCAGTCATGCCAGTCCTAGACTTCTTGCAAAAAGAACTACTGAAAACAGAATGGTCAACATGAATGGTTGACATGGCCAATGAAAACAAAACGAAATACCAAAACTAAATATTGTCAGTGCATCACGGAAAGAGGCAAGGACACAGAAATATGTATTTTAACAGTCTACACTATTTATTCACCAAAATAACAGTCTAGAGGGGGGGATTACATCCCCCTAAAACCTGGTTTCAATGCATAATCAACTGTTTAACCAAAACTGGAAGGCCCCTGAGGGTAAAGCTCAAGTTTCAGTGCATCCAGACCCCTGTAAAGAGGAAGCCCTCCCCTCCCCACCATGTCACCCAACTTGGTGGGGCAGGGGGGTGGGGAGAAGAGGTGTACATTTAGGACCCGGTCCTGATGGCCCAGGGAACAAGAGAAGAGACACCACTTTTGCCCCAAAAAGTACTGTTCTGCAGGTGGTACGGTTTGTACCCCCCAGCTCCTGGCAGGGATCAAGGTGCTAGGCTGCTCCCTGACCTTGCACCTGCCCCATATCACAGCCCATAAATAAAATAAAGAAATATAACCTCTGCCTATCATCTGAACCCCTGAGTGCGATAGATTTGCTGGATCTTAATTGACTACTAGGTGAAAATGCTGTGCCCTTCAGTCAATTGACAGCTGGCACTCTGAGGAAGGTGAAACCAGAGTTCTTACATCAAACCAGAGGCCTTGTAAAAAATTCCTTCCCTGACCCCCAACAGTGACGTGCAACCTGCTCCCAGTACGACATAAGGTCAGATATGTAGTTGCAGCTTCCATGCTTCCCTGTCCGGCTGCACTGGCGATAACACAGTGCAGCTCCAAAATGGCCCCTGGTGAGGCTTTCCTTTGTGCCCAAAGCAGGGTTGCTAGGCAACCGTCTGAGAGCATCTCTTCACCCTGCCTCTCCCTGGGTACTGCAACTCCCAGACCTTGTCCCCCACCTTCTAAGGAGAGCAGGAACAAACTGTCTTCCCCCCCCCCCCACGGTGGGGGAGGAGAATTTGTTTGAGGTGGTCATGAGGCACGTAAGTACCATTCCTTATTTGAATTGGTGGGTGTGAGGCAAATGCACTGAGTTTGTTGAATTTGATATTCACTGTGAGTATCTGTTCCAGCACTATTCATAACAAGCCTCCATTTCTAGATAATTTGGACATCTTTCTCTAAACTGTTCTGAAGAATCAGTTGAATTTTCAGAAGTCATTAGCTAGCTTGCTCATTTTTAAGCGTACTCCTGCGGCCTTGTTCAGGGGAGGAAATATGTTACAATTGTCCTGGTTACTTAAGAAAAAATGAGAGAATTGAATGTAGAGAACATTTATCTCACATATTTTGGATTTTTTGTTTGTTTTTGTTTTTCCCTTTGCTATTGAGTCTTTATAGGAACAATTGCCTATAAGCTTGTTTGGAGAAACATAAAGCACCCAAGCTGTCAAATAAAAGCTGATATAGTTTCATTTATCTTAAATTATGAAAGCCAGTGTAAGTGGCAACGGTATCTTTGTGCACAGCACGTTACACTACAATTGTACACAGCTTTGTCCTTGACAGTGTTCTGGTCTTTTTTTATAAAGTGCAGACACAACAGTCAATATCACTTTATTAATAATGTTTTTCTCTCTCCTTTACCGTAGCTAAAGGTACATTAGGCTCTTGGTAATTATCTCATTCATAATCCTCTATCTCGAGTAATATTTTCTGCATCTTGTGAAGCATAATTGGAAAATATTTTTTGTGTATGTTCACTCTTTCCTAGCCCCTCTTTAATATAACTTTACCCAAGAGTATCCTGTCTAGGAACAACTGAATGAGCATAATTCCACAAAGGTAATCAAATCTCTCAAAGGTTGTTTAATTTCCCCCCATCTCGGTGGGACGCAAAGTTAACCTTCAATTACACCAAAGCATTTTCCCTGCACAATTACAACTCCAAGAAGCATGGTGGAGAAAATATATACAGAAGTGTTATTTGACATTAGGGTATTTTTGTTACTATCCCCCACTTGCCTCAGGCCATCCTATTAAATAAATGTAGGAACGGCAAAATAGTAGATATCACATTCATCTGAGGTATGCATTATTTAAATATTTGCTCAAAGCTTATGGCTGATGGACTTTCTTGTAATGTTTTCTTTTTTTCAACTTGACACTTGTACACTCCAAAATGCATTTGGTGTTTTGGTGCTTATCACGTTGAGCAAGAGGAATACAAAAGAAAGGAGCAGGCAAGTGTTTAGCATTTGATGGGCTGCAGTGCAATACGGAGCAGTTAATTTATTTCATCCTTTCCAACATAAATCACAGGGTGAAGTGAGAGAGGAAGGAACACATTGCTGAATTGAAGTTGCAGAGCTAAAGGAATTGCTTTAGGCAAAGAGTGTTTTCAAAGGTGACGGCGGCACAGTTTAACCCACTTTAGTGCAGGTTAAACCAGAGGCCGCCATCATGTAAAAAGTTGCCCACCAGATGTTATCATGGGCTGGATCCCAACTGTGGTGGGGGCTAGCCCGAGTTGTGACTTGGGAATTTGGGAAATGGATCCAAAAGGATAGATCCAGGAATTGGAAAGAGGCACATGAAAATTTGCTGTGGGCCACATGGCCCCTGGGCCGGACGTTTGCCACCGATGTGTTATAAAGGGACACCATCAAGGCTGGTGTGGGAAGCCTAAAATGAAAACCTCCTTGTTTTGTTTTGGTTTGTGGGTTTCAGCGTTTGCATCTCCATGTTGTGACGGTCTGTATGCTTGCTTTTAGAGAGCAAGATTCTTGTTAATTTCAATATCATATCTGTGACAGTGCCCCGGGCTCAATCCTTCCACAGGCTTCTGTAGTGCCCAGCTCAGGGGAATTAGCTGGTGCTGCCACCCTGTACTCACACTATGTTGTCCCTGTGGTTGAGTTAGTTGTGCTAATTTAGGGTTATTTGAGATGTGATGGGCTTTTTGGCCCGCCACGCTGAACCATGGACCGTGATCCATCTTGGATCCCGGTCCGTGATCAGACCGACAGTCCTTTACATGTGCTGACCTGATCGCTAATGGAGATTGGGAAGAGGGAGGGACTGCGCAGTATGATGTGCGGCCACACAGCTCCACCCCGCCACGCTCCTTCGGCCGCCCACCCTTGGGGAGATGGGCAGGCGCAGCAGCAAATGTGGCCACTGTGCCTGATCCCGTACCACGGTCGGGCAGACGATCCAGGATGGGCCAAACGTAACAGAAATTACTTTTGGCCCATCCAGGATCGTGGCCAATCTAACCATGGTTCTGGACCTCTGACCGGCCGTGGTGTTTCCACAGGCACACACCCATCCCTACCCTACCACCACCACCACGGCATGCGCATGAACAGCCCCCACCCTGCCCACACACTCAGCGGGAGAAGGGGATTCATGTAAAAAAGGCCTCTGTATCAATGTCCATTTGCAAAACTAGACTAGAGAGACAGAAGAATTATATGGCACTGCTGACACGAACTGAAACTGAACATTGGAGCCAACATTGACTGAACATTGGAGCCAACATGACACACACAGGGTGATTTCAGATGTTACGGCGGGCCCCATTCACCACGTGCTATGGGGTGGTTCGGACCACGGCCCGGGGTGAAGGGGCACACCAACAGACGTGCGCCACTGCTTTCCGGGCCGCGGGGACCAGCAAACCATGGCCCGTGGTGAATGGGGCCTGCTATAACGTCAGTTGTGGAACCGCGGATAGCAGAGGGGGCAGAGCTGCATGGTGCAGCATGCTGCCGCACGGCCCCGCCCCCTGAATTCTGCACTGGCCCTCCCCCCACCAGACGGGCAGCGAGAGGGGCCAATCCGGCCGCACTCGCCACAGCGGTCGGGGGGAGAATGGATTCCACCACCGGCAGGGGTATGTGAACAGACGTTACAATTCAGTCACCCCTGCCGTGGTGGCCATTCACCACACTTATGGACCCACTCACGTCCTCGGGTCCAGAAGTGTGGTGAATGCAAACATGGCCCACGTTTGACTGTGGTGAACATCTGGCGGGTAGCAAACAGACGCTCACCACAGTCAAACGCGGGCCGCGTTTGAGTGTGGTTCAGGCATGGTGAATCTTGGATTTATCACAGCTGAAATCACCCCCCCACACACACACACATACACATACACACACACACACACACCCTGAAAAAACAACTTGGAGATCCAAAGCAAATACCTAAACAAAACAGGGACAAATAACATTCTTTTATCCACTTCCTCAGCCCCAATTTGAAACTTGTGAAAATACAATATTCACCACAGATATATGTTTCAACTCTACTTCCGAGTGTAAACAAACCCCATCTATGTACCTTTATGGGTTTGTTGTTGGAAGGATGTACAGCAAAGTAACTAATTAAACTGTTCTGCAATTCTCATTTTAAATAGTTTATTATTAATTATTGATGATGATGATGATGATTTTATTTTCCTGATAAATTAGGCGCAGTTTAGAAATAAATATTTTTGTGGGTATATTAAACACTTGGTCTGTCACCTTAAAATATAAATTATGCTTTAATATTATTGGCATCCACATGGCATTAATTTTTGGTATTAATTTTCTGAGGTCTTCATAAGTATTTATTTATTTATTGGTTGGTTGGTTATTGTTTATTTATCAGTCTTGCTTTCAAGTAGCAACTTCTCAACGCAGGTTTCTACTCATGGTGAGGGGCTCCCCAGAGAGGGTTACTCCTTCTACAGTTAGTCTTTCTGCATGCGGAATGTCCACCCACGTATTTTGTGTGTGTGGACGGAGACCCGCAAAGTGAAGACTGGAATCCTGGTGGTTGACCATTTTGGCCTCTTATTCACAAAAATAGGAGGCTGCGGGTGTCCTTAGACATAACAATGATCGGCTGTCAAAACCCCTAAGCACATGTTTGGCCATTATGTATAAGCACCATAACAATTCCAACCCCAATTTGGCCACCCATTGAACATATGATGTGAACACCATTGCACCACAAGGACAATTCGCGTGTTCCGACTGAACACGTGGCCAACGCTGTGTCTAATGATATCACATGACATATTAGCAGGTAAAACACAGGGAACGAGGTGGCAGTGCTTGTATGCTGAGATCGGGTGGCGAGCTAAACACTGATTTGCCCCAAGATGGGCTGTGTGTCTAAACAGCGCCACATGGTGAACACAGGGCCAAACCAGTGTTCATATCAAGGTCAAAACACACATTCAGACACCCATTGACGTTATGTCTAAAGACTCCCTGCATCAGTCGGCTTGTGTGTGGCTTGCACACGGGCTGGCATGCTTGTGCGCGCTTTCTGTGCAAGAATTGCATGCAAGATGCGTGCAGTTTGTTCAGTACGTGCAGTTAAGAATAGAGCCCAATATATATTCTAATTGTTCTTTATGGATTCTCACAAACACCTTTTGATTAGAACTGGTAAACAGTCCTGGATCAAAGATTCACCTCTTGACTCTGGACTCAGACGACAGGAGGTTCCTCCTCCTACCCCTCAATTTTTGATTATTCCTTCTGCTTACTTGGAGGCTGCATTTGATACAGTCGGGAATCTCCTCTGGGTTAAATTGTTCCATCTAGGAATTGATCCCCCTCTTCTCAACTTATTGTTACCTTATCATAGTGACTCCTGGGCTCATGTCCGTTGGGGTCTTTGGGATGAGATATCTTTTAGATTTATGACTGTGAGGGGAGTCAGACAGGGCTGTGTCCTTGCTCCCCTTTTATTTAGACTTTTTCTTAACAATGGGTGAAAACAGACATGACGCTAACCACCCTTTAACCACCCTTGGTGGTCATTTATGCATGTTTCAGGGCTGCATAGGGCACCAATACAGCTCTGCAACATGCCTAAATAAATAACCACCAACGGTGGTTAAAGGGTGGTTAGCGTCATCTCTGTTTTCACCCAAAATTATAGGTGAGATATTAAAAGAAGAATTTCATCCTCCCAAACTGTTATCAACTTCTCTCCCAATTTTGATTTTTGCAGATGACACTGTTATCATCTGAAGGTCTCCTATTGGCTTACAAAGGGCCTTAAATAGTTTTGAAGCCCTTTGTTCTCAAAATAATCTGTGAATTCACTATCAAAAGACTCACAACTGGCCACCTTTATGGAATAGAACTGCCATGGTCTCTTCTTCTATCTTGAGCATGTCAAGCCTCTCATAGATTAATTAAATTTTTAAATTTATTTTAACAAATTTTTTTATCATGTTCCCATCCTGCCTTAGGCAGCTCGGGGTGGCTAACATAAGAAATAAAACAACCACATATACAAACAACACAAATAAATACAATAAATAATGGGGAAGTAAAACAAAGCAAAAACAACCCAGCCACACACACCTCCTAAGCCCACCTCCCCACAGGTAGGTAGGGCCAAGACCACGTAGGGCTTTATAGGTAAGTACCAACATCTTTAAGCAGGCCCAGAAAGACTATAGGTAGCCAGTTCAGAGAACAGAGCACTGGAATAATATGCTCTCGGTGACTTGTCCCTGTAAGGAGATGGGCTGCCACATTCTCGCAGAGAATGGTTTCTGACTGAAGGCTCTGTGTTTTCAGGAGACTCTTCTCTTTGCTGCACAGAACTGCTCTATCACAAACTTTTCCATGGTGCACAAGGACACCTCTAGCTCCAGTCACTCCTCAGGTGGGGTAGCTGTCCTCATCGGGAATGGCACTCCATTTGCCTCCCTTTATCTGATGACTCCTCTTCAACCTGTGGCAGTCTGGCTGCTCCTTTGCAGTTCTCTTGTCCTCAGCTCCATATGTTTGCCCCCACAGGATGCTCTGCATGCCATGGACTTGAGGAATTTGGATCCCTGACTACCACCACCATTCCTGCTTCTTGAGAACGTCAGTGATCATCATGGGCTCTGTGGCTCACCAGACATAAATTCTCAGGGGCGTCTCATTGAATGCTTTGTTTCAGACAATGACCTTTCGGTGGTGAATACTGGTGAACCTACCTTTCCACTACCAGTTGCTGTTTCATGGCCATTGACCTTTCCATCACTTTCCTGGTCCTGGAGGGCTGATGATTCCCCTACGGGGAGTGATCACTTCTCTGTCCTGAGGGACACAACCAGGAATGGCTGTCTTCCTGGTCGGTTGTCCTATTAGTGGCTGGAGAAGGCAGATTGGGTTAAATTTCAGAGCTTGTCTGTGGTGGCAGATGATGTAGCTGCTCAGGGAGAGGTTGATTATTGTGTGGCCGAGTTCAGTGCCTGTATCCTTCGCGCAGCTGAGCAGTTCATTCCTAAATCCTTGGTGTCTAATAATCATTTTTGGAAGCTGTGGTTGACTGCTGTCTGGCTGTAGCACAGAGAGCAATGATACATGCTTGGGGAATCTTCTGCTAGTATCTGACACAATCCAACCTTCTGGCCTTCAAGTAGGTGCAGGTTTGTTGTGTCCGTTGCTAGAGCCAGAATAAATCCTAGGTCTGCGTTGTCTCTTGGAACTCTAGTACCACTAGCACAAATTTGGTTTTGGATAAAATTTTGAAAGTTTCTTGTTCTTACGTTTCCCACTCTGTGCCAATCTTACATCACCAGGGCCAAAAGGTGGCTGACCTGCCTGCCATTGTCAATGCCATTGGGAAGACCTTTCCTGTTTCCCCCATTGCTCTAGTTTGGCCAATTACTCTGTGGCCTTTTTTGCCATCAAACGTCAGGCAGAAGTGACCATTTTGCAATTTGGGTCCTCACAGCCGGATGTTTACAACCGACCTTTCTCTATATTTGAACTCCATGCCATATTGCACTCAGCTGACAACTCGGCTGACAACTCAGCCTCCGAGCTGGATGGCATTCAGTATGAGATGTTGAGTCACCTGTCCCCTCCTGCAGCTTTACAATTCGGTCTGGCAATTTGGGGGTTTCCCTGAGTTGTGGAACATGCACAGCCATTACAGTTCTTATTCCCAAACTTGAGTTTGATCCTAAGAACCCAACTTTTTGGCAAATAGCATTGACCTGTTGTAACTCTAAGGTACTGGAGCACATGGCCAATATCTGCTTAGTTTGGTTCTTTGAGACAAATGGTCTGCTCACCAGCACCCAGTGTGATTTCTGTTGACAGTGCTTCATGTTGGACCATCTGGTGCAGCTGAAAATCTTTATCTTGGAGGAATTTGTCCATCGGGAGCACCTGGACACCATGTTATTTGACCTGGAGGAAGCTGATGACACCTCCTGGAAGCAAGATATTGCTCAAGATCTGCATGGATTTGTATTGCATGGCAACTTGCCCATTTTTATCCAGCACCAGATGTTTTAGGTCCACCTCACTTCTACCTATTCCTGACCTTTTGAGCAGGAAGAGAGGGTTCTTCACAGCAGTATCGCAAGTCACTTTGTTTTCCATGCACATCAATAGAATTGATTGTTCCCTGCCTCCAGCTATTCTCAACTGCCGGTATGTAGATAACTTCCAGACCAGTTGCTGGTGGTCAACTTATATGTGGTTCATTGAGCAGCAACTGCAACTGTTCCTGAATTGTCTCTCTCAGTGGGCAACTGACTATGGCTTTCAGTTTTTGGAAGACATTGTGCATGCATTTTTGCTGTTTGTGGGACTTCCACCAGATCCTGATTTGTGACTGAGAAAGGTGTGTCTTCCTGTTGTCACCAAGGCCGAGTTTCTTGGCTTGGTGCCGGACAGGAAGCTGACTTTTCTCCCCCCCATGTCAGTTAAAGGTCGGAGGCACTGAACATTCTACGAGTCATCTCTTCTACCTCCTAAGGCTCTAACCACCGGTATCTGCTGCAGCTGTGCCAGGCCTTTTTGTGACCCAAGTTGGATTATGCCGTCATACTGCAGCCCTCTTTATGATGGCTCAAAGTCTGGAGCCATTGTGGGGGTGTCTATGGTTTGTGCTTGCCATTGCATTGCTCGCTGACTCCCTCAAGAGTGTTCCATCTTTACTGTGGGTGAGTCCCTGCAGGATGCCTACCCCAAACCAGCTCACACATCCCCCCCACACACACACACTTTACTTGAGATGTGCTCAGTTCTCTCTCCTGGAGGTAGGGCACCTGGCACAACAGGTCCTCTGGGGGCTGGAAAATGCTCTGCCAGCTATTTTTTTCTTCTCTCGCATGGAACAAGAATAGCCAGGTCTGGCCTGGCCTCCTTTCCAGACAGTTCCCAGGGTCTTGGAAAGGCTCCCTGACTGCTTTGTTCAGGCCTTCAAGGCAAGTCCCCTCTCTCAGGCTGGGCCTTCTGGCTTGCTGCCTCTCCCTGGCAGTTTCTTCCTTTGACCATTCCAACTCTTTTATAACAGAGGATCCAGATGACTTCTGGAGCCAGGCCCAGCTAGAGCCACTCAGTGTCCTTAACTGGCTACCTCATTTCCAGGTCAGCTATAGGGACAGATGCATTTTGGAACCACTCGCTCCCTTGGAACAGCATCCATGCAAACACTTACCCCAGCCCTGTGGACATGATCCTGCATAGACTTACAATGACTCTGTCACTGGAGCTCTTGGCTATTTTCCTTGCTTTTCAATATGTGTTGGCCAAGTGGCTGCTGTGGCCTATAATTTAGTCAGACTCTCTCAGTTCCTTGAAGACCCTGGACTCCAGGTTTTAACCCACACCTGTTATTTGCTGTCATTCTATTGCAGCTGTACTCACTGGGTGACTTTAGACATAACATCAACGGGTGTCTGAATGTGTGTTTTGACCTTGATAAGAACACTGGTTTAGCCCTGTGTTCACCATGTAGTGCTGCTTAGACACACAGCCCAGCTTGGGGCAAATCACTGTTTTGTTTGCCACCCGATCTCAGCACACAAGTGCTGTCACCTTGTTCCCCAAATTATACTTACTAACACACCACGCGATATCATTAGAAACAGCGTTGGCCATCTGTTCAGCCAGAATACGCAAATTGTCCTTGTGATGCAATGGTGTTCTGTTCACATCGCATGTTCAACGGGTGGCCAAATTGGTGTTGGGATTGTTATGGTGTTGCTTAAACACAATGGCCAAGCACGTGCTTAAGGGTTTTGACACCTGATCTTTGTTATGTCTAAAGACGCCCACTGTCTCAAGTCCCAGGGCACCCATGTGCTCTTTTACTGGATTCCCGGGCATGGGGGGATCGGGGACAACAATGATCTAGCTGTGGCAGAACTCCTACCATCAAAATCATGAGAAGGAAGTGGTCCTGGCCAGGCTATTTCTCAGTCATGGGCTGCCCACTCATTGACCCCTGCTTCTGGGGCAGCCTGCATCTCTGTGTAGTCACTTCCGGCAATGTGCCTTTAATGGTCCAACATGTTCTCCACATCTGTCTCCATTTTTCTGCTTCATATCACGTGTTTTTCCGAGCCAGCCACACCCTACTGACCAGTAAAGCTGAGTTTCAGTGAAGCTGAGTTTCACTTTGCCTCACTTTTTACTTTTTTAACTTTTTTAACAGCTATTGGATAGCCCCACAGATTTTAGCTTCTCTTTCTATTTTGCAAGTTTTTGCAAACAAAAGTGAAGTTTCAGCATGCCCTGGCTCACCTAGTTCTAAATCTGTCTGTCTGCCTGATCGTTGAAACCTCCGGTTTGATTTGCTGTGAAAGCACTGGAAAAACTTGACCAGTCAGCAAACTCTTCAGGATTGTTAGACTAGCAAGAACCTAAGTAAAATCTCCATTGTTTTAGTCTGCTGTTCTGCTTAGTATATCAGGAGAAAGGAAGAGCTGGACACTTAGAAATAATCTTTATCATCAAGGGGCTGTGATCCAGAAAGTAGGGGCATGCAGAAGGCACATGTTTGGTTTCATTTTAATTTCCAAACCCCGTTTTTTTTTTTGGGGGGGGGAAGGGGGTCGTAAAGGACTCAACCATTTTCATTTATTTTTTGTTTTATTTTATTAAAATAAATTTTAAAAAACCACTGTGCATGTGCAAAAAGCTGCCGGGGTCATTCTGTCCATGTACAGCCCTTTTCCAAAATGTCACCGGCAGCACAGAAAAGGGCTACACAGAAAATCTTGGAAAAGGGCATGCATGCGCAGAATGGTTAATATCTCCCCTCCCTCTGTTGAAGAAGGAGAGGGGGTGGGGGCGGGGAATCCCTTTTATTGCAGGGAGGAGCCAGTGGCCCACATAGGCGGTGCGCCACTTGGAAGTGCTGCTGGCATGTGCCGCTGACATGCACCTACGGGTTGCACCAAAGGGTCCTTGGACATGGCCCTGGGCAGGGTTTGGGAGAGATTTTGTTGAACTGATTTGGGGAGTGTGCAGCAATGTGTCTGTGATCTGTGTTGGAAAGGGGTTGGTTATTGGATTGGTGGGTTGGTTAGTGGGGTAGCGGTAGGGCGGTCGGAATGTAGTTCTATATGCTTTTGGGTGGTTTTGATTATATAAAAGAATTGATGGGTTTGGGGAGGGGGGGAGATTTCTCCCATCAGTGAGAGTGATGGGGTGGGAGTGAGGGTGGGGGCTTCTCCGACCGGTGACAATGGCTGGAGTGCTCCTTGGGGTGGTTACCTCCCAGTGAGAGGGTTAGGGGTTATTTTTTGAAGCACACCTGCCTGACTGTGAGGGTGCTGGACCGGTTTGGATGGTCTACCCCAAGAGACTTATGAAACCAGAGAGGTTCCAGAATGCTCTGGTGGATTTGTCTGTATATCTTGATGACCTCGTGGCCTTTTGGCTGAGGCCATTGATCGGGAGGCTTCCAATTGTCCACTCCCAGTGTTTCACCACTGCAGGTTGCAATGGTTTACAGAAGACCTGGGCAGCTGAAGTGTGACGGGAAACGGTTAGAGTGATGGTGGTGCCGTACTTGTACTCAACATGATTGATTGCATTATAGAGCATTTTGAAGACCTATGCTGTGGCTGTGAAGGCAACAAAGAAGCAGTTCTTTGCTACCCTCATAGCATCTACTCAGTCATGTCCAGTGAAGCTGTTCCAGGTGGTGAGGGGGCTGGTCAGTCCAGCCTGTGTTTGCATGGAACTGGATTCATTCAAGGCCTGCTGTGACATGTTTTTAGAGTACTTTGAAGACAAATTGCTCGCATTGCACATGACTTCGACAGTGTCAGAACCAGGGGTTAGGAATGCCCTGTCTGGTCAGAGTTTATGGAATAGATCAATTTGTGCCACCTACTGAAGTGGGGGATAGCTGGGATCTGGTCAGGCCACAACTTTTGAATTAGATCCATGCCCTCCCTGGTTGGTTAAGGCCACCAGTGAGAGGTAGGGGCTGGTGTTGGCAGGGGTGATCAGTGCCTCTCTTCGGGAGGGGAGGGTGGTGGACTGCTTCAAAGAGGCTGTGGTCTGGCCACTCCGCAAGAAACCACCACTTGATGTTGGTGCCCCAGTGAATTACCAGCCTGTCTCTAACCTTCCCTTTTTAGGGAACTTTATTGAATGGGGGGTGGCCTGTCAGCTGCAAGCATATCTGGACTGCACCGGTTTCTTTGATTCCACACAGTCTGGCTTTCGTCCAGGTTATGGCACTGAGACAGCGCTTGTGGCCATGGTCAATGACCTCCTAGTGGAGCTGGACAAGGGCTTTTGTCACTGTGAATCACAAAATGCTGGTGACTTGGTGTGGGTTGATGGCACTGTTATATGGTGGTTCTGTTCCTACCTCAAAGATAGATCTCAGAGGGTGGTACTAAGGGACTGTACATCATCACCGGGAAACCTCCCATGTAGGGTCCTACAGGGTTCTATTCTTTCCCCTCTCTTATTCAACGTGTACCTGAAGCCACTTGGTGAGGTTGTTTATTGTCATCAATATACTGACGACACCCAGCTTTATCTTTCTTTTTGAACCGACCCAGGCCTTGCGGTGTCATTGATGTCCAGGTGTCTGGCTGCTGTGGTGGATTGGATGAGGTCAAGCTGACTGAAACTCAATCCCGACAAGACAGAGGTGATGCAGGTGGGCAGGGTCGGTGATCTGGGGGATGGGGATACTCTCATTATTAGGGCCATCCGTCCTCCATTATCCTGTCAGTAGTGGAGTCCGTGGGTGCTCCTAGATCCACAACTGTGCCTAGATTTGCAGGTGTCAGTTGTGGCCAGAAGTGCCTTTCATCAATTACATCTGGTGAGGATGCTCCTCCCCTATGTCATGGACTCCAATCTCACCATTTGTCATCCATGCATTCGTCATCTCGAGGCTAGACAAATGCAACACTCTCTATGTGGGGCTGCCCCTGATGATGGCCTGGAAGCTGCAGCTAGTGTAAAATGCGGTGGCCCGCCTACTTACTGGGACAGGTCGTAGGGAGCATGTTCAACTGGTGCTCCAAGCATTGCACTGGCTGCCTATTGTCTTCCGTGCCCAATTTAAGGTGCTGGTTTTAACCTTTAAAGCCCTTCATGACTTGGGCCTTACTTATCTTAGTGGATTGCCTCATACACCAGGCCCCTGGGCGGTCCCTGCAGTCAGCCAAGAGTACCCTCCTGGAAGTCCTGCATTATTGGCATGTTCAGACAACAGGAGGGCATTTTTGGTGACCGCCCCATATTTGTGGAATGCTCTCCTGGTGGAAATTCACCTCATCCCAGATCTCCTAGCTTTCCGGAGGCACTGTGAAACCTGACCCTTCCATCAGGCATTTGGTGGAAGGGAGCGCAGGGAGGGGGTTGAATGGGTGTGGGGGGGTATGACTTTTTACACAAATCAGGATTTTATACTGTTTGTTCGTTTTCTATATTTATAATGTTATTATATTTATTTTTTTGATTTGATAGTTTTATTGTTATTAAACTGTGAGCTGCCCCGAGTTGCCATAAGGCAGAAGTGTAGGGTAAAAACTTAAAGAAATAAAAATAAATAAAACAATAAATTTACCTCAGTGACGGATGGCCCACGGATGATGACTGGGGGGTGCACTGCATAGTATTTCTTTCTATTCTCTTTATGGAATAAGAGGTTTGAAGTTTTCAACGTAAGCGTTTTTTAGGATTGGGGATACAGGAACAATTTGAAAATCATAAAATCTTTCAGAACTTTCCCCAACTTATGAGAATATTTTGAGCTTTATTCTTTACCGGCTTTACTCTTTCTGGGGTTTTCTGTAGCTATAATAGATGAAGCAGGTGCACCCGCCCCGGGGGCCATGAGCCTAGGCCCCCTATATGCATGTGCACACTGAGGGCCCATTCCATCTTCTGGACCAGGGCCCATTCCCACTTAACAATGGACCCCGGATGTTCAGACAATGATTGCTCCCCTACTATCTTGTCCGATAACCTGTTCACATGTCTGAAAACCTTCAAGGTAATACTGATGAAATTATTTTATGGTAAATTATACCTTATAGTTTCAGCAGTCCTATTTAACAAACCAAAGCATTTTTGGCTACCAGTTTGAAAGGGTTTGATCAGTGGAGTTCAGATGTCTGCAAACAGCTGGCTGCAGTTCTGGTTTCTTTGTGCAATAGATAACGGCACTTCTATATCACTTTTAATGGTAGTCTTTCATGCATAGGAGATACTTTTCCATCTAAAAAGGCTGCTGTTGTTCACCACTTACAAATGATGATGATAGGTCTGAGAAAGTCCTTAGTGGGGCTCTGACATAGTATCAAAGCCTCCATGGCCTTAATCAGTTACTACTTGAATGTTTACAATTAAAATGCAAGGCTGCTTGGCTAAAACAACACCTGTTTAATCAAGGATTGGAAGTCATATTTTTTATAAGCCAGTTGGTGTGTAGCCAAGCAGAATACTAAATCTCCAACTGGATTTTTATTATTTCTTGATGGAAATTTTATGCCCTAGCACAGAACTATATTAGTAGTACAGCACAGGGAACTGGACCCTATTCAAGTACACAGATTGTGCATGATGCATGCATTTTACGCACATGATGTGTAGACTGTATGCATGTGTTACGTTCTTTGTGCAAAAGTTGCATGCAGGTTGTACGCACGCACACACTTTTGCTCAATCCACAGGGTTTAGGATTGGGCTGTCTTCATATTAAAAGTAGAAAATATGGCAGATTTTATATCCACTGATATTATTTGCATATCTGGGTAGTCCACCAAAGACATGACTAAATACCCATCTCTGAAACAATATTTGTACATCCGCAAATTTGGATAGTTTGGATAACTTGTGTATTCATTCACTTCATTTTGGTTATCTTGATTATTCAACACTTCGCTATTTCATTTGGGTCTAGTTAGCACTATTTCAGAAATATGTTGAGTCTATCTTGGTATGTTTTGTGCCCAAAATGAAGTCTCCAAAAACTCAAGAGAACAAATGCAAATTCTTACAGCTGGAGAACTGAAATGAAATAACTAGGGATGTGCGAACACGGTTCGGATGTTCAGGGTTCGGCCCGAACTCAGCCAGTTCAGATGGCTGAACAGAATGGCCGAACAGAACACCAAAACCCCTGAACAGTTCGGTCACGTTCGGATGAGTTTGGGGGGGAAAAAACTGGCTGGCAGGCCCGGGGTGGTCAGCTGAGGAGGGGTGGAGAGAGACTTGGACTAGCAGCCAGCCTGCCCAAACACCATCCTTCTTTTCCTCAGATTACTGGCTTCGCAGTCTGCGATTGGCCACAGACTAGGATACACAGAGCCAATGGCACTTGTGGTAAGGCGGGTGCAGCAAGTAACAAAAGGCATGGGCCTCCCCCCTTCCAATTCCTTCTGCGATAGCCACTGATCCTGTCAGAAGGCATTTTCAGAAGTCTTGCCTCTCCCAGCAGTTTGTGTTCCTCTCAATGCATTACCATCCTCCTCCTATTTCACCAATTTCCACACATTTACCTCCATGGTTTTATTTATTTAGATTAGATTAGATAGATTTCTGTGTTATACCCGGCATCAAGAAGCAGTCACTCCAACCCCAGGTCCCACCATCAGGGTTCTGGGGTCTATGTTACAGGCAGGGAGGGCTATCATTCCACTTCATCCAGAAGCTGCCACTCTAGTCTCAGGACCCACCATCAGGGTTCTTGTGCCGTCATTCTGCTCTCGGGGAGCTGTCATTCCATGGCATCAAGAAGCAGCCACTCCAGCCCTAGGACCCACCATCACGGCTCTGGGGCCGATGCTTCAGGCAGGGAGGGCTTTCCATCCACGTCATCCAGAAGCTGCCACTCTACTCCCAGGACCCACCATCAGGGTTCTGAAGCCATCATTCCACTCACAGGGAGTTGTCATTCCACCGCATTAAGAAACAACCACTCCAGCCCACCATCCCAGGGTAGGCCCCAGTAGGCCCCAGTGTTCTGGGGTCTATGTTACAGGGAGGGAGGGCTGTCTTTCCACTTCATCCAGAAGATGTCACTCTAGTCCCAGGACCCACTGTGAGGGTTCTGGGGCCGTCATTACTCTCACAGTGAGTTGTTGTTCCACTACATGAAGAAACAGCCAGCCACTCCAGACTCAGGACCTACCATCAGAGTTCTGAGGACTACATTACAGGCAGGGAGGACTGTCATTCCACTTCATCCAGAAGCTGCCACTTTAGTCCCAGGACCCACCATCAGGGTTCTGGGCCCATCATTCCGCTCACAGAGAGCCATTGTTCCACTGCATCAAGTAAAAGCCACTCCAGCCCCAGGACCCACCATCAGGGTTTTGGGACCTACATTACAGGCAGGGAAGGCTGTCCATCCACATCATAGGGATCTGGGGTGGGGGAAGCTTCCAAGTTCATCGGCAGCTGCAGGACGTGGGGGGCAGTGTGGCTTTCAACTGAAAGCCACACACATGTTGGGGAAAATGATTGTGCTTGATGGGAAGCCCTTCTCAGTGGTTGGGGGCATGGGGTTTAGGCACCTGATTGGTTTCCTGGCCCCCCAGTTTAAGCTGCCCTTGCACACCACCTTGAGTCAGGCTGCCACCAATGCCAGCCAGCCTGAAATGCCTGGCCAAGTAGGGGTGCCAGCCACCGAGTACAAGGCCTCTGCCATTGCTCCACTGATGCCAGCCAGCCTGAAATGCCTGGCCAAGTAGGGGTGCCAGCCACAGTTATTGTGCCCTGGCAATCCAATGGCGGTGGCTGCTGATGCTGCTGCTGCTGATGCTGATGCACGTCAGCCATTTTCGCCTCAATCTTGTAGATAGGCATAGCTCAGATGAGTGCGCCAGTGAGTGGGGGCTGGGTGTCCACAAGATTCACCACTGGAAAAGACTTGACCAATTTTCAGAATAGCGTGTTGAGATCTGGCGAGTAGGATGCAAGCCTGCAACACCCATCCAAGTAGCTGTGCCAGGCACTGGCCGGCCCTCTGTCACTGCTCCACTGATGCCTGGCAGTCTGCAATGCCCAGCCAAGTAGGGGTGCCATCCACCAAGCCCTGGCCGGGCCTCTGATGCTTCTCCACCAATGTCATGAAGCCTGCAATGCCCAGCCAAGTAGCGGTGCCAGACACCAAGCCCTGACCGGCCCTCTGTTGCTGCTCCACCAATGTCTGGCAGCCTGCAGTGCGCGGCCGAGTAGGGGTGCCTTCCACCAAGCCCTAGCCAGGCCTCGTCCACTGCTCTGATGATGTCTGGCAGCCTGCAATGCCTGGACAAGTAGGGGGACCAGACACCAAGCCCTGGATGGACCTCTGACACTGCTCCACCGATGCCTGGCAGCCTGTAATGCCCAGCCAAGTAGGGGTGCCAGGCCAGCCACCAAGCCCCAAGCTTTCCTGGCCTCTGCTGCTGCTGATGCCACTGGGTCTCAGATGGCCAGCCCTGGCACCATGGGCTGGCCCAAGGGGCCAAGCACCGAGCCTGCCTGCCCAGGCAACCCAGGGTGCCAAGCGTCAAGCCTTCCTGGTCTCTGCTGCTTCTGCTTTGTCTCAGATGGCCTGCCATGCCACCATGGGCACCCCTAGGGGTCCCTGAAGCACCCCAAACCTCCAGGCGGGACAAAACTTTCAGAACATTCAGGAGGGTTCGAATTCCATTGGACCGAACCCATGAACCTGAACTAAGTTTTTAGTGCGAATGTTCAAACATCCGAACTCCGTCCTGTTCATACATCCCTAGAAATAACTGGCAGAAGAAAATTAATGAAAATTAAATATTTGAAAAGAAGCTTATTAACGATCTGTCAGGGATTTTGTAGTGGTAATGATCCTGCTTCAAGTAGGGTGTTGGACTTTAAATTGTGCTTGAAATTAACATGGATGTGAGTCCCACTGAAATGAATGGGATTCTTGCATGTGATAACAAGTAACATGACTTCTGTTCCCATGGAGAGCACACTGATAGTAGTACAACAACTTGTCGTGGTAAATGCATTGGAAATTAGGCCAGAACTGTAAATAGAAACCAGGTGTTCTGTTTCCAAGCTTTATGTACTGACCCCAAGAGTCTTTCTTTCTTTCTTTCTTTCTTTCTGTCTGAGTCTATCTGGGGAAAAAAAGGAAATATAATCTTAATTTAAAAAAAAAAACAATTTAAGGTTGGAAATAGGGCTTGAACTCATCCTTGCGATTCTCATGTTCTCAATGAGAATCATGGTTCATGGCTTTTTCTGACAAATGAGAACAATCCAAGAACCAGCAGTGTCTCCGTTGTATTCTCACCGAGAAACAGGAGAAAAACAAACAGAAAAAGAACTGCACACACTCAAAATTGCTGCTCGGGCTATAATCGACATGCACGTCCCTTTTCCAACAGTGTGGTCTCTATTTTGGAAAAGGGCAGCCATTCCACGCATGCATGGCCACCATTTGTGCATGGGCAGACTGATGCCATTTCCCAAAATGGCAGTGACGCTGCCAGCACCATTTTCTAAAAGGTCTGTGCATGTACAGAAGGCCCTGGGGGCCATTTTGCACATCTACAGTTTCGTGTTGTTTTTTGTTTGTTTGTTTGTTTGTTTTTAACAAGACCCTGAACAAATTTGTTCTCCTTCCTCTGCTTCTTTTAAAACTCCCTGAAAAACCTACCTCTTCTATGAAGATTTCCCTAGCCCCACATACTGCTCATTGACGCTCCCTCTACTGTCCTATCACTCAGGATCACCTTCTTCCATGTAACTAACAAAAGCACATGCACCTGAAACTTCTCAACTTCACAAACGTATTCTTCTCCCTTGTCTTATCCTAGATTGTAAGCCCCTTGGGGCAGGGACCTGTCTCTAACTAATGATTGTTCAGTGCCAGAGACATTGCTAGTACTACATACATACATACATACATACATGTAACTGCTACTAATGCAACTACTTCTACTATTAAGAATAATTAATAAAAATCCACTAATAATTTATTATAAACTTGCATTCTCCAGTTACCACAGTCTATTCTTATTGGACAGACCTGAGACCTAAACTCAGTCCATGTGTATTCTGAAATTCCCCCCCTCCAAATTCTGCGTTCAGAAATCCCAGATTCTGTGATTAGAAAATCCAGATTCTGCGATTAAAACAAAATCTGAGAATTAATGGAACCCTGCAAAGTTGGTATGCAAATGAACTTCCCTATGTGCCACTCCATCTATTTTGAACATCTCATAGCTCACCCCCAAAAAAAACCCGACGAAAGCAAGTGTAAGAGTTGTGGGGCCCAGCAACTTCCAGGATGTGGTGAGTTGGCATAGTTGGGGCATGGGGCATAGGTTAAGAAATGGGCTAGGACTTAAGAAGAAGAAGTAGAGCAAGGCTGGAGGGGAACAGGAGACAAAAACAAGGCCAGGAAGAGGGTTGAGGGGAGTAAAGCAGAGGCAAGTTTGAAAGGGAGAAATACTAAGGGGGAGCAAGGTATACGGCAAGGGAAAGAGCAAGACAAGAGTATAGAAAGGAGCAAGAAGTAAGAGTGTGAGGCAGGACTAGTGCAAAGATTTTCCCCACCTTAGGAAAAGGAATTTGTGTTGCCCTCTCCACCCAGACCCTGTGCAATCCATGCCCATGTGACTTTGTTCAGGGTGGCCAGGGAAAGGGGTTTGCCATTGCCTTGAAATTGGTGCCCTAGTCCATCGCTGTGCTGTCTCCATGGTTACGTCAGCTCTGTGTGAGAGTGGTGTTCAACCTAGCTTCCTGGTGCTGCCAGCCAGCCTTATAGGCTGGCCTGCAGCCAACCAGGGAGCTGGGAGGTGTGGCAAGGGCAGGAGACAGAGAGGACGCACGGCGTGGCTAGGTCAAGGCAGCAAGGTGTCATGCAGAGAGGGGCTAGGGCTGGGGCAGTGGTTCAGGAATGCTGCTCCAGAGCCCCTAGGGATGCCAATTCAAGGCTGGCTCCTGACACTAACCGTGTGGGCCTATCAGAGGGAAGAGGCAGCTTTTCTTTTTCTGGCTGGGTCGTGGGCTGCTTCTCTTCAGCAGAAATGGCACGGGGCTCCATTGCCCCAGAATTTATACAAGCTGCCAACATCCCATTGGTTATCTTGCAGTGCTCGCCTACCATTGGCTAGCTCACGGTGTTCGTTCGCCACTCATGCTGTAATTCTGCACTGGCAGAGGAAATTTCTGCCACAACCTGAGGCCACTGTTACCACCGGGTGAGCCACGGCAACCACCCGAGACCTCACTATTTTCTTTACTTCCAGGGGCCCCTCAAAGGCCTCTGTTTTCACCAGGGCAGGGTGTAAATCAGGAGCCTCAGTCCCTCCCAAAGGGGCCCCAAATATGACCACCTCGAGGGCCTTATGGAGGGTGCCACGTTTTATCTTTTCCCTGGGCTCCATACATTCTAAGGCTGGCCCTGAAGTTGGACAAATGCAAAATTCTGTATCAATGATAGTGATGGCAGCAACACATATGTTGTGCTAAAAGTGAATCAATAAACAGCATGCTTAGCTTACTTGGTATCAACACAGTCATTTGAATCCCTGTTAAGGTTTAGTTATTTACCATTACTAGTTTGATGCTAAATTCAAAGACACACCAGGATGCCTGTTAAGGTACATCTGACATTCTCTGGTTGAAAAAATAAAATAAAAAAATCCTGCAGTGTAAACCCTTATAGATAAGAGTCAAATCAGTTTTACACTTCTTAACTTCATCAGTATGGATTATCACACTTCAACCTTTTAATTACAGCTGAAACTCATTCTCGGTAATCTCACAAATCTCATTGGGAACCAGGTTCTCAATAAGATTTCCAAAAACAAATTGAGAATTGGCTGATTCTCAACCCATTCTTGTGAGATTCTCAGGGGGATGTCCTGTCCATGCGTGGCAGTTGTGTGCATGAAAGCATGACCCTTTTCCAAGATGGCTCAGGACACATTGGCACCATTTTGGAAAAGTGCAGATGTTTATGAGCATGTGCAGACCAGCTGCCCGTTGCCAAAATGACACCGACATGGTCTGCGCCACCTTGGAAAAGGGCTGCACATACACATAATTGCCGGTGCATCCCCCCAATGAGACACAGACACAGTATTGGATTTTAAACTGGCCGCACTCTTTAATGCAATCAAATCCAAGGCTGGTGGGTATTGCACAAGCAATCTGGGTCCAGTATGCTAGCTACTTAACTTACTTATTAACAACAGCACTGACAGGGATGTGCCCTCCCTTGTCAGTACCCAAAAACATAACGTAACGCCCCCCTTCGACAGCACCCTGGCTCTGGCCGAAAGGGGGGACCATCCCCAACTGTGGGGTTGAGTAAGGAGGTAAGTACCCGCAAAGCCAGCAGACCGTGCGTGTACTTGCTGACCCGTCTGGGTACCCCTCCCAGGGTGGTAAACCCCAGTGCTTGCTGCGCCAAGCATTGCCCTGGGTGTTCTCTCCCCATCTCTTAAGGAGATGACTCATTCTAACCTACACTTACCTATTTATCCTACTGTAGCATACTGGACCCCCGCTGAGTGCGACAATTATTACCCTCAAATTCCTCCTTCCTAATCATTCCAGTTTTCTTCATTCTTGTCTGCTATTACTAGCAGTCTTCCAATCTTTGCACATATTGTTGATTATGATTATAATTCACTCTGCCAATTCTTTAAATGCCAAATAACCTATTAAAACTATTCTGCACTGTTGAAGGGGCAAAACACACGACCCTCAATTGGGCTAGTCGTCAAAATTCCCCTTCAGGCCCCGTAATGGCAACCGGTAAATACCACAGTGCTAGGGGTGAGGTGGGTGGGCTGCTTTGTCCAGGTCCCGAGGCGAATGCCGCTTCCACGCGGCCAGCGCGGCTCCGCCCTCCCAGACAGGGGCGTGCCTTTCTTTCAGTTCAGGGAGCGGTGCTGTCTGCGCACGCG
>QEPC01007448.1:716506-732546 GCA_003113815.1 Sphenodon punctatus | reverse complement strand
CTCTTTTCTTTTTTAAAACAAAAATCCAGGCTGGGCAGGGTGGGTGGGGGGTGTCCCCCCTTCCACCCGCGCAGCTTGGACTCGGGGAGGGTTGTTTTTTTAAAAACTTTTTTGCTGGGGCTTTAAGTTTTTTTACATTGCAGCCATTTTTAAATGGCTGCAATGTAAAAAAATCCGGTACCCCGAAATCCGGTACCGGGTCCGGATTACCAGGTCGAATCCGATAATGCCGGTACGCCCGATACCGGCATTATCGGATACCGGATTCTACCGGTTTCCCACCCCTACTGAGCGGTAACTCCTAACTTAGTACCCAGGATTATTTTTCCCTACGTGCATCACTTTGAACGTGTCCACATTAAATCTCATTTATTTGCCCAGGCACCCAGTGTCGTAAGATCCTGTTGCAGTTCCTGACAGTCTGCTCATGTTTTCAATACCTTGAATAACTTGGTGTCATTTGAAAATTTGATCACCTCACTCTTAACACCCTTTTCCAAATCATTAATGAACACATATTGAATACATTATTGGACAGGATGTGAACCCTTGCTTCCAAGGTCCAAGTCCAGCACCTTGCCAGTACACCACACTGACTTCTTAAGGTAAGATATTTTTTAAATTGCATCCTGGGAATGCAGTCCAAACTGCTGAAATTGCATCCTGGGAAACTTATTTACATTTAAAAAGCATGCATAATTGTGCATAACTTATTCTGCTTGGAGAATTTGGGTGTCATCATCTTTACAGCCTCATGTCTACAGGATGACTTATCTGCTCTTATTATTTCTGAAGAGATAAAGAATTTCTCAAAACAGCATTGGCATAAGAATATGAAGTTTCTCTCTACCCAGCCAAAGCTCTTCACACTGCAACTCACATTTCTAAAAAAATGTTAGTAGCTTGCTAGGGACCTATCTGCCTTATTTAGACTCTTGCACATCGGTGGCAAAGGGTTTGATGTTTTCCCACTTCTTATTATTCATCTCAGTTCATTATGTTGGACTCATGCAGCATAAAAATGTGATACACTTCACTGCCAAGTTGAGATTATACAACCAGAAATTTACAGGAGGACGTATTTTGCTGGAGATGAGAAACTTGCTCTCGGTTAGTGTCTGCATTGGCTCCTCGAGCTGCACTAAGAGAAATTCTCTAATCATGAGTGTATGTTTGTAATGGGCAAACTTCCCCCTGCTGCTCCGAACTGGAATGTGAATGAAAACCATAGGAGGTTGGCCCATCTCTGATGAAAACTGTTTTTTAACAGCATGAATTTATGAATCTACTCAACATAAACGAGACCATATTATGCTTAGTGCCTAGAAATGATGCCTCATTTATTAAATTAAACCACATCATCTTCACAGAATGCTAGAGGGTTGGTTAGACCTTTTTAAGAGAAAGGGATTTCAGAATTGCTGTCCAAATTCTATCCTTTCCTCAACCCATCGACTTTAACTATGACAGGCATCCTGGACCTATGGGAAAGAGATAGGTGTCGGGACTCTCAGGAAATACTTGCACTCATTTTTGCTTTCGCTATTGACTTTTAGCTTAGTTGTTCTGCCACCACTTCTTATCCCATCAAATGGCGAGGAGAATATTTAGCCCTAATTATGAATTACCTTAACATTACTGGATTCATTATATCAAGCATGACCAAACTGGGATCAGGAAATTCATATCATTCTTGGGCAGGTCAAGTGCAGCTCTTGGTAACTGCTGGTCCTGGGCCCCCAACAGTGTTTAATTTGTAAAACAAAACAAAACTGAATTGCTGGGGTCATGTCTGCCCCAGAGGTCACAGTCCCTACCCCAGAGCATGTACCTCAACAACCAGCCTCATGTTTACAGGATGCAAAAATGTTTTGGGGGGAAAACGGTCTAAAAGGAACACTACTCCTCTCAGGAACCAGGCCTCAAACCATTGTTTTCAAGGTTTGGGGACAAAGGCCTGGTACCCAGCACCACTTCCATTCCTGGGCTGTTTTAGTGACACCATGTCTGTTTCCAGTCTGCTGATTGGTCACTGGTCAGTATATATTCTGCTTAGCAGGAACAGGAAGCTAAGCAGATCAAAGCTCCTTCCTGTGTGGGACCTTGTTCTTGTACTTGAGCCACTCCCTGCCTAAGTTCTATTCCTCCTGTTTTGTATCTGTTCCCACCTGAGCCTGTCTTGACCAGAGTCAGTACCTGCTTGTTCCTGCTCTTAATCCTAGCCATCTGTTGCCGAACCTTAGCCTGTTCTAGACTTTATCCTGTTCCTGCCTTCCAGTCCTGATTGTACTATAGTCGACCTGATCCTGTAGGCCGCCCACGTATCCCAGATTGTTCCTGGAAAGTACATGTATGTTACAATCATCTCCCTGGACTTCCCCAGCCTCATGGACATGATCACTGTGCTGTCATGACCCAAAGCCTTATGAATCTGAAGAGAACACATAATGAGTATTTGCTGGGTTGCAGCAATCTTTGGCAGGTAAATAGTGGCCTATGAGAATGCTTGAAGGCCAACAGAGGCCTGTTCGTTGCAAAAGTTTGGAATCACTGTAGCAGATTATCTACTGTTTGTGTTTAGTGATAATATAAAGTTCTCCAATAAAAGGTACATCTCAGACATACTGTTGCCCATACATATATTTTTATTACCAGTTTGGCAATATCTGTTGTGTTTTTAGAAGCCTACCTTTCAAGGGATTACATGAGAATCTCTGTTTTCATGTTGTTGGGGTTTTTTCTTTTGTTTTTTTAAGTGTCATTTTCTATTTATCACAGTTGCAGAAGAGAACTCTAAAATGTGAAGCTTGTCGTAATGGTCTCACAATTGAGAAGTTGAATGAAAACCACCCAAAACGTATTATTTTAAAACTTTTTGTGCTTTTTCAAATACAATCTCATGCTGCTGGGAGGCCTGGCATGATTCCCCCCCCCCCCCCCCCCTCAATATCTGGAGCTCAAGTGCTGCACGTATACTGTTTTGAATCCTAGCCAACAAGCTTTTTTTTTTTAAAAGGGTACTCAAAGTTAAACATCGCTCTTAAAAAAAAAAAAAGTCTGAATCTGAACAAAAGCTTCTCAAGAGCAGACATCTGTATTTCTAATTTGCACCTTGAAAAGTGAAATTGACCAGAGAGATGGTGAGAAAGAATAAATTGATTCACAGTGGGTTGACAACTCCCTGTGTCTTCCTTTCTGTGAAACATCTGTGGGTGATGCATCCGCAAAATTTAACTGCTGCCTCACAAGCTGGTCTGCTAGCAGTACACTATTAAAAACCTGTTACTCAGATGTACACAACTGTATTCATAGCACTGTTTATTCATCTGTATAATATTATATTTCATCTGACTGTTTCTTGACTTTGGATAGGCTATAGGTGGACTCGAGTATAAATTCTCCACTACATTCCAGTGGAGTTCTACTGGCTTAAAGTTTGAATCATGTAGTAGAGAATCAAGCCCAGAGTATGTAATGCTTAGAATTTATTCATTGTTTAGGATGGTTGGTTCATCTCACTGTGTCAAATAGTGAATGATGTAAAATCTAGATGATTCTATAGCAGAGGTTCTCTAAATTATTGATTTATTAATTAACTGATTCCGCTTTCCATCTGGCCATTCCCAAATAGGTCAGAGTGCCTTACAAAACAAATAAAGACAATACATATAAAACAGCATAAAACCCCCAAACTCCCATCCTTTCCCCTTGCCCCTCCCCAATCCCATAAATCCCTCCCCAACCATCCCCTCACACCCCTACTCCAAAGCCTCACCAACTCCCCCATTCCCTATCCCAGTGTGCGAAATGTTCTAACAAATAACAAGGTCTTACTCCACCTCCAGAAGAGGTTCAGGCTCAACTGAACCTCTGAGGTAAGGGAGTTCCATAGAATGGGGGCAGTATCCGAGAACATCTCCCTGTGAGCACTTACCGTACAAACAGATGGTACCCATCGGGCGGTGATTCTAGCTGATCTCAAGGGCGACAGTAGATCATGGAAGGAAAGGCAGTCTCTCAAATATGTGGGTCCCAGACTGTTTAGGACTTTAAGGGTAGAAACCAGCTCCTTGAATTGTGTCTGGAAATGGCGTAAAGCTATAGGAAGCCAGGACAGACTTTGGAGCACCAGAGCACAGACAAGGAGGCTAACCACTGCATTCTTCGCCAGGTGCAGCTTCTGAACAGCCATCAAGGGCAGCCCCACATAGAGCACATTGCAGAGGTCTACCCTTGAGCTGATGAAAGCATGGATGACAGTGGCCAGATCCGAATTGAAAAAAAAAGGCCAAAGCCTCCTCTCCAGATAGAGTTGGTGAAAAGCACCTCTGGCCACCACTATAACCTGACAATCCAGGGTAGGGCTGTATTTCAGTCTTTGGAAAACTTCATAATTCACTGAATATTAAGGTATTCAGTTCTGAAAGGCTGAATTCTGAAGTTTGGAGGACCAAGGCCATTCTTCAGACAACTGCAGAAACTGCTGCACATGTGGGTGACTGGTGGAAAGTTGAGCTTCTGTTGGAAATGAAACTTAGTGCCATATTTGATAGGAAGGGGGTATGCGAGGGGACATTGATGGTAAACCAGATGACAAGTTTTGATTGGCTGTCCAAGCCAGATGACAAATCTTTGATTGGCTGCCAGGGCAAAATAAAAGTGGCTTCAGCCATTTCCCATTCTCTTTGGTGAATTTCCCTGTGTGCTACAGTGCTGGATCTGTAAACAATTGGCTGGAGAGGGAGGGGTGCCTGGTCTGGGCCTGGGCCTGGCCTGGCATGGTATGGTATGTTTTGGTCTGGCATGTCCATAAGGCCAATGCTGGGGGATGGGGGCTACATTTATCTTTACCATGACATGCTTTTTTAAAAAACAACAACAAACAAATAGCTGGGTGCCATGCCACATTGCTTCTAGTTCTGCCAGCTGATTGGCTGGCGCTTGGCACCATGAGACAGAGGGATCTCTCTGCCTGGCTCCACTTCCCCTTGGTTACCAGTGCCATAGTACCAATGCCATGCCAAGACTAGAGAGTGCCCCAGTGTGCGTGTGTCTGATTTCTTTCTTGTGGGTATTATTATAATTTTGTCTGCTGGCTGGGCTGGCTTTTGGTGGGATGTTTATTTCTCCATGCAGTTGCACACTGTTTTGTGGAGTTGTTGTATTCTTCTTGAGCAAATGTCCCATTCTTGTTAGCCTGCATTTTTGTGCACTGCTTGGTTGGCATAATGATTAAAGTAGGTGCAGTCACTGCTGATGGTGGGCCATGCTATGGGTACACTACTGTTGTTGTTGTTTATTTCTGCACCCAGTAGCACTTTTGTGGGGTTGTCTCCTCGAGCGATTGTCCCATTCTTGCGAGCCTGCTTTTCTGGGTACTGTTTTGGCTGTGGGTTCAAGAACTTTGCCAAGATGTGACCAGTCGGGGCACTGGGGGAATACTTTCTAGTTTCTTTCTGGTTAATATTGGGGGTGGGTGGGTTGCCTTGCATAGGTCACCTGGGCACACACAATGTAGGGTTTCTTTTGTGGGGGAATGTCTGATTTCTCGTATGTGTTTGCTATGACTGCTGGTCTGGCTGGTGGCATCCATGGGCCACGCATGGACCAAAAAAGCTTCTTGAAACTGGATTGATCAATTTGATTTGCTTGGTAATGTAATCTTTGGACTTTATTTGGTGGGGCACCCCAGTCTGAAGTTTTCTGAGGTCCAGAATTCAGAGTCTGAATTCCAAAACTTCAGAAACAGTGCCAAAGGGCTGCCAAGCACTTGGGCTGATTACTCTGAACTTCAGAATTCAGCTCTAGTACCTAGAAGTACTATTCGGTACAGCCCTAATCCAGGTGTAATCATACGTCCAGAAGCACACTGAGGCTGTGAAACTGACTGACCAGAGGGGTTCGTCAATCAGAGGAGTCCCAATCCCCCCCCCAAAAAAATCACAATGCTGGCCAAACATCATCACCTCAGTCTTGCATGATTTCAGCTTCAATCAGCTTATCCTCATCCAGTTTCTGACAGCAGATAGGTATCAAGTAAGCACTGAGACCGCAGGACCTGGTTCGGATGAAAAAGAGAGGTTGAGCTGAGTGTCATCAGCATTGATGACACTTCACTCCAAACCTATGAATAAACTCGCCCTTATATACACATTGAACAAGAGGGGAGACAGAATAGAACCCTGTGGGACTACACAGAGGTGGTCCCAAAAGAATGATGAGCAATCACCCATCACCACTTTCTGGGGTCTCCCTGACAGGAAGGAGAAGAACCACTCGAGCGGTCCCACATACCCCCACCAGGTCCTGCAGTTGTGTCAACAACACCTCGTGGTCAACTGTATCAAGGGCCACCAAAGGATCTAACAGGATCAACAGGGTAGAATTCCCCCGGAGTCAATCTCCAGGTGTAGGTCATCGACCTTGGCCATGGCCACAAGCACAGTCTCCATAACCTGTCTCTTATACACATCTAGATGTGTATAAGAGACAGCTCCATGCCATACCCAGGATGGAAGCCAGACTGAAATGGGTACAGGAATTCAACAGCATCGAGATGAGCACGGACTGTCAGGCAACCATCTGTTCAATAACCTTCCTTAAAAAGGGAAGGTTAGAGACAGACCGATAGCTGACCGGGAGTCAGCGTTCAAAGATGGCTTCTTAAGCAGGGGCTGGAAAACCACAGTTTTAAGAATCTGACACCCTACCCTCCAGAAGGGAGGCATTGACAATGCCAGCCAACAACAGCCCCAGCATCTCCTGGCTGGTTTCCACCAGTCAGAATGGGCAAGAATCTAGTTCACAACTAGTTGCCTTCACCTACCCAAGCACTACTCCCACATGGGTTGGTGATAACAATTAAAACAGATCCAAATAAACTGGACAAGACCAAGCTTCCACAACCTCGAACTCTGACTCTGCAGCACCAGTGCCATTCATGATCCCATTTGTGGTTGCTATTTCTTTGGATATTTCATATATTTGGGCTTATTTTTGTTGTTGTCTGGGATTGTGTGATCATCATCATTATCATCTATCATGTTTTCAATTTTGAAAGTGTTTTAAAATCCATATCTAGTTCATTCTCACAACAACCTTTTGAGGTAGGTCAATATTCCCATTATTCCCATTTTACGGATGGAGAACTGATGCTGAACGATAATACAAGGCGACCCAGGTAGTTCATGGCTAAGACAGGATTTGAACGGTGGTCTCAAAGTTCAGTGCCTTATCCACTATGCTACACAGGTTCTCATAATGAGACAAAGGTTTTGGTACACTTTTAAGCTAATAACCATTACATCTATACATTTTTGGATAAGAGGCAGTGATAGCAAGTACCTTAGCACCAATTTTTGCTATCCTTGTTTAACGCCTGAGCAATTAGTCCATATCTAATATGAATAGGTTTGCATAAATTCTATCAGTTTTCAAGGATAAGGTCAATCTACCATTTAACTTACATCGAGTATGCTTATTACTTGAAAAGACCATTACATTTGTGAACAGAATGTTCTTGAACAGAACAGAAGAATTACCTAACATATTTCTATTTAAAATACCAGCCTTTCTACTACTAATGCATCAGGGTAGCTACATAATGTACTCTTTTGAAAAAGCAAATTTTCATTAAATCACTTAATTATGACACTGCTCTCTTAATCTTTTTTAATGCAAATAATTTTCAAGGATGAAATAAGACCAGAAATTTAAATGTTCAACAAGTTTCCTCTTACTGTATGAAAATTTAAATATATCAACATATGTAGTTGTTTACCAATATATTTTCACAAAGGGAAACAAAAACCCTAACATATCAAATTTCAAATAATATTCAATAGTGGTAACTTCTTCCTATGCTTTTAAGCTAGAGAGAGAGAGAGAGTGACTGCTGTGTTGGAACTAGAGATGTCTATTATGGTTTCAAATTATTCCATAACAGCCCATAATGGGCCATTACGGATTAATCCAAACTAATCTGAACTCTGTCTATGCATGTTACAGATCCAGAATTATGGATCCCCTCCCCACCTGTGCCCTCACATGTACTTACCACCCTTGGAGGACTTGATTGAAGCTCCGCTGGCCTGTCATTGCTGTGCGAGGCCTCCCAGCAGACTTTCTTACCACAGCACACTGCCACGTTCCTTGCTCTGCAGCATGCATTTGCAAAATGACTGCAGACCTGAAAAAAATAGGTTGTGCTGGCAAAAACGACATCACCACCATTTTGGTTAAGGGCAGTGGTCATTTTGTGCATATGCAAAACAGCCCCTGTGGACAATGCATAAAATGGCTGCACCCTTAACCAAAATGGTGGTGATGACATTTTGGCGACTGCTGTTTTGGTTAGGGCGGCATTTTTTTCAAAGTAGATTAGCTGTTAATGTAAAATTGCTGAGCAAATTATTTCAGCAGAAAGTCGTTATGGGGAGCAGTTATGGGAAGTAGCCATCTATGCAAAACTAGACTTTGCCCAATTGAGTTCTAATTACAAAATCAGAAGCTGTAGCATTGGTAGTTAATAGACCTTTTCATTCATCCTGACACACAAACAGACTCAAACGTACACAGATACACACAAAAACATGCAAAATTCTTCATATCATTTTAGTGGATAACTGTGCATTCTAGCAGTATTTTTCTGTTAATCCATGAGGGCCTTTTTAAACGAGCAGGATTTCTCCTGCAGTTTAATCCTGTGGCTCTGGAAAAACCCCATGGGGGGGGGGGAGGCTGTAGATGGTCCTCTGTGAAGCAGAAGTCACTGGGGTACCATTAGAAACAGTGGTGTTGCATGATGCCCAGGTGTTTTGAGATGTGGGATAGATAAGAAGCTGATAATCGAGGTCTTATCTATACCATGTCTCAAAACACCCAGAATTTGTGTGCGCCACTATTTCTAATGGTGCCTGGGCAACATCTGGTTCATGGAGGAGCATCTGAAGCCCCCCCATACCCCAAAGGGGGGCAGGGGGTCCCAGAGCTGCAGGTTTAAACTACAGGAGAAATCCCACTCACTTAAAAAGACCCTCATGGATTAACAGAAAAATACTGCTAGAATGCACCGTTGTCCACGAAAATAATGTGACAAATTTTGCATGGTTTGTGTGCGTGTGTGTGTGTGTGCGTGTGTGTGTATGTACAGTCATTCAAGTCTGTTTGTGTGTCAGGATGAATGAAAAGGTCTATTAACTACCAATGCTAGAGCTTCTCATTTTGTAATTAGAACTCAATTGGGCAAAATCTAGTTTTGCATAGATGGCCACTTCCCGTAACCGCTCCCCATGATGACTTTCTGCTGAAATGATTTGCCCAGCAATTTTACATTAACAGCTAATCTACTTTGAAAAAAACTGATTTGAAATATTAAATTAACTGTGTGCTTTGGGTGGTCACAAAGAAATAGTTTAGTCAACATGGAATTATCCGAACGTTATTTGTGGGTCTGCATTTTTAATCGGATTGTTTTTCTTTTAATCAAAAAGTGCCACAGCACCTTAGTCAGCTCATAAAGAAGTTAATAGAAGTTTCACAGCTGGGAAAATAGCTGAACCAGTTCCTGCTTAGATGTTATCTCTTTTGTCAGGATTAAAAAATGTGGCCTTAATAAATATGAAGCCAAATAATTTTATGCTAGACAGAGGTTGTCACAGGCTTTCACTGAACCATTAATTTTGAGGTCAAACAAACAAATGCCAAGAGGCTAGAGCCTGCTTCCCCCTCCAACAACACTGGGTGAAAACAGACATAATGCTAACTCCACTTTATCACTTTACCATCACTTTACCATTTCTTATGCATGTTGCAGGGCTGCATTGGGCACCAGTTCAGCCCTACAACATGCATAAGAAATGTTAAAGTGATGGTAAAGTGATAAAGTGGAGTTAGCATTACGTCTCTTTTCACTCATTCTGTTATTCTGGCAAAGCAGATCAATCTCTACTCTGAAGACATCAGCTGTGTTGGAACACCATAGGGTTGCGTAACCACCTCCTGGTGCTTTTTTTACAGAGCACCACATCCAGGAGAAATGGATGTGGTGATGGCATCCATATTGGTCACCAAAATGGGTTCTTGAAACACTGGATGAAAACAGATGCAACACGGGTCTGCTCTGGGCTGCCTGGGCTGGACTCACCGTCATGTCTGTTTCCAGGCTGCCAGATGTAGGCTCACTGATGACCTATCCCGGGTAAGTGGCTGGCCCACATGTGGTCCCCTGGAAGATCCTGGGCCCCTAGTCTGGGCCAAGGGCTGCCCAGGTGGGCCAACCAGGCCATAGCAGGTCCGTGAATTTGTTCTTGCTGCCATCCCCCACTGGGGATCAGAGGCCGCCATGGCCAGTAGCCATGGCAGCCCATGACTGGCCACCATGGCTGCCCATTATGTCAGGTGACGGGCACTGGGAGCATACTGGAAATGGGCTCACCTGCCTGTGCCTTTGTTCTCTTCTCTTGCTGGACTGGGGTGGGGGAGGGCTCACTGGCTGGCCTGGTTAATTGCATGTTTTTCACTGCCCCAAACTGACCCTGGCATGGGTGGCCCCTCTCCCCGGGCTGTGTAGCTGGCACACCGGCTTGGTGTCTTTGTTCACCCATTGGAATATGGGTTCCAATATGAAACAGCCAGTAAAGCAATCTGAATTATTTTATATAAGTACCGATCTATGGTGCTTATGTGCTATGGTGATTTGGACTTGAGAAGGCCAAAATTGTAGGGTCAGTGGATAAAAACTAGGGATGGGAGAATGCAGATCGACCAGTTCAGTCGACCGAACTGAACTTCTGAACCAAACTCGATTTTCGAACCGAACCGAACCAAATTTCTGAACTCGGCTCTGTTCGCCCATCCCTAAAAGATAATATTCCATTTAGTTCAATGAGGTTTGAATTTCTGAACTTTGTTCGGAAGTTCGGAGTTCAGACCGAACTCAAATAGTTCGGTCAACCGAACTGAACTTCCGAACCAAATTTCCGAACTGAACCGAACTGAATTTCCAAACTCGGTTCTGTTTGCCCATCTCTAATAAAAACAAACATAAAGGCAGTGTGATGGTTCTCTGGCCCAGCCTGGGGTGGAAAACTGTGGCCGCCACTCCCCAAGTCAGCGAGCAGCATGAAACAAACGTGCCAGCGACCCAGATGACCAACCTGACATTGATACCTGGAAATATATTAGAATGGATTATAAAGCAGTTAGTCTGTAAGCATCTAGAAAGTAATGCTGTGATTACTAGAAGCCAGCATTGATTTGTCAAGAATAAGTCATTCCAGATTAATTTTATCTTTTTTTTAATTTGAGTTACTGGTTTAGTGGAGCATGAGAATACTGTGGACGTAATATATCGTGATTTCAGCAAAGTATTTGACAGTGTCCCCCATGATATCCTTGTTGACAAGCTAGAAACGTATGGGTTAGATGCTACTACTATTAAGTGAATTTACAGCTTCTTGAAGAACCATACTCAAATTGCTCATCAATGGCTCCTCATCAGTCTGGAGGGATGTTTTGAGTGGTGTGCCACATGTCTCTGTCCTTGGCCCAATACTGTTCAACATCTTTATTAATGACTTGGATGAAGGATTGGAGGGAATGCTTATCACGTTTGCAGATGACACAAAACTGGGAGGGATAGTTAGCATCTTAGAAGCTAGCAATACAATTCAAAATGATCTTGATAGATTGGAAAACTGGGCTGAAACTAACAAAATAAAATTCAAGATTAATGTCCTGCATTTATGTAAGAAAAATCAAATGCAAAAATATAGAATGCATAAATATACCTAGCTTTGTAGTATTATATGTGAAAAGAATCTAGGGATTGTAGTTGATTGCAAACTGAACATGAGTCAGAAGTGTAATGCAGCTGCAAAAAAGGCTAATGCAGTTTAAGGCTGCATTAACAGAAGCATGGTTTCCAACTCACAGAAAGTAATAATTCTACTCTATTATTCAGTTGTCATCTGAGTATTGTGTCTAGTTCTGGGTGCCACACTTTAAGAAGGACATCCACAAATTGGAACAGGTTCAGAGGAGGGCCACAAAGGTGGATAGGGGTCTGGAAACCAAGTCCTATGAGGAAAGGTTGAAGGAAGTGGGTATGTTTAGCCTAGAGAAGACTAAAAGGAGACATGATAGCAGTCTTCAAATACCAGAAAGGCTGTCACACAGAAGATGCCAAAGACTTGTTCTCTGTTCTGCCTGAGGGCAAGACTAGAAATAATGGACTCAAATTACAAGAAAGCAGATTCGGTTAAACATTAGGAGGAACTTCCTAAAGGTAAGAGCTGTTTGACAATGGAACAAATTGCCTAGGGAAGTGGAAGACTCTCCTTTGCTAGAAGTTTTCAAACAGAGGCTGGACAGCCATCTGTTGGGGATGCTGTAGCTGCGGATTTCCTGCATTGAACAGGGAGTCGGACTAGATGACGTTCCTTCCAACTCTATGAATCTATGAGCACTTCATAGAATCTTAGAACTGAAGAGTCTACTGATCTGGAAAGAACCTCAAGTGTCTGTTTGAGTTGAGTTTGAAAGGGTGCCAAGGATCATCTAGTTCAACCATCTGCTTTGAGGAAGAATATCCTTCACTTAAAGCAGCCCTGGTAGATGCATGTTCAGTCTGTTTCTAGAAAATCCCCAAGGAAAGAGACCTCACAACTTCTCTAGGCAGGTAATTTCACTGTTGAACTGTTTTAAGAGAAAGTTTTTCCTAATACATAGCTAATCCTGGCTTCTTATAGCTCTTATCCATTATTTCTTGTCTTGTCCTCAGTGGCAATGAAGAACAAATGTTTTCCATCTTTTTATGGCATCCTTTTAGATATTTGCAAACTCTCATTGTGATCCCCCTTAATTTTATTTTCTCTAGTCTAAACATGCCCAGTTCTGTTTGTCTTTTCCTCACATGGTTTGAATTCAAGGATCTTCATTACCTTTCTTGCTCTCCTCTGTTATCCTTCTTGAAACATGAAATCCCAAACTGAACACAGTACTCCAAGAGATCTCTGACCAGTATAGTAGCACTACAACTTCCTGAGTCATTGGGTGATTTCAGACGTTACGGGTGCCCAATTCACCACAGTGGATTCCCAGCAGTGGTGAACCAGCTAACCACCCCCCCCCATGGGCAAGAGAGGCCCAAAACAGATGTGATGGGAGTGGGACCATGGCAGAGAATCGGACCGGCAGACCACGGACCGGGGCAGCGCAACAGATGTTACGCTGATCCCGGCCCATGGTCAAAGCACCCAGAAGGCACCGGGATGGCGCATCCCAGCTGCTCCTGCTGTCTCTCCACCGCCTCCATGTGCAACATGACCACCGCCTCCTCTGCCTGCGCCTCCTCCACCTCCTCCTCCCCGCCTTGCTCTCTCGTCCTCTGCTCTCCTCTCCCTTCTGCCTCGCTCCATCCCACCATGTCCCCCTGCTGCTGTGTGCCCTTTAAATCTCCCTCCCTTGCCTGTGTCGTTGCTTCTTGTGATGCTGCATGCTTTGTCCCCAGCTGGGAATTATGCTGCTTAATTCCGGCTGGTGGTTCCCGTTCAGTCGTTACTTTTTCTTGTTTCCTGGTGGGAATCGCTTTGACCATGCTTTTGGAGATGGTCCAGGACGGAGCTCCAGACGCGTAGTTATTTTTGACCCCTGGTGGGGATTGACTGTGGTGAACATCTGACGCCCACGAAACAGACATTCAGGGCGCTTTGGCCCCGCCGCGGGATTGACCGTGGTTGATTGTGGTTGACTGTGATCTCGTAACATCTGAAAATACCCATTGATACAATACTTTTGTTAATACAACCCCAAATGGTATTGACTTTTCACCAGTATCACACTAGTGACTCTTGTTCAGTTTACAATCCACTATAACCTCACAACCACTCTAAATATTCCTGGCAGTGCTGCTACCTAGAGAGTTCTCTCATTTTTTATTTGCACTTTTTTTTTTTCTCTTTCCTATGTAAACTTCATAATAATTTATCTTTATAACACCCTGATGGGGCAGGTGGTGTTTTCCAGACAGACTGAGGGACATCAGGACTAATTGTCAAGGTCACACAGGAAGGCCCAGCAGAGCAGGAATTTGAGTATGAGCTCCTGAATATGAGACTAGTACTCTAATCTCTGGATCAGAGGTTCAAAGACTATGGATGTTTTCAGATGGACGCGGGGCTACCCACCCCTGGAGCTGCTCCAGAGTGCACCCCGCACATCCAGTCACTCCCAGCCTGCCTGGGCCTGGATCAAATGGAACCGGTGGGCTCCCCATCCTGTGGTTTGCCTACACAACACCCCCAAATGCACCATAGTGGTGCAGGCTAGAGAGTCCACAATGCTATGGTGTTACCTAGGGCAACGGCTGGCTAGAGGCAGAGCAACAGAAAGGGTCTGCACATCTGATGGAACACTCCTTTGCTTAGGGCTGGTGCCCCAGATTTGGCTGGCCCACTTCACCGGCCGCACTCTGGGATGTTCCTGCTTCACCTGCAAATCTGGTGGGGTACCTTTAGACGGACAGGCCCCCCCAGGGGTGAGCAGGCTGCCATGGCCAGTACCAGGGCAGCCCATCCATCTAAAAGCACCCTATGTATCAGAAATGGGGTTACACCATATGATGATGGGTCCCAACATCATGGTCCCAAGCAATGTCTCATATACTTTGTACATCTTGTACATCTGTTTGGGGTCATGCAATTATATGAAAGTCTCAAAACCAGGTCGCACAAATCAAAACATTTCAGAATCACTGCTCTATAGCAGAGATGGGGAACCTCGGACCCAGGGGCCAAATGGGGCAAGGTTAGTTTTTATGTAGCCCCTTTCAGGTTCTAGGGTCTGGACCCTGGATTCAGTTCCTACCCTAAATCATTGAGGGGAAAAATGAGCTCAGAGTAGGGGAGCAGAGATGAGGCATGCACCCAAAGAAGAGACAGATCCATGCCACCAATCCATGATCAAGACCCCTGTTTTCCTGAGCACACCCCTTAAGCCCCCATTGTAGTAATTTTCAAAGTGGCCCCTGGAAGAGCAAAGTTGCTCTACCACTGCTCTAGACTATTTTTATTTCCTGTAGGGGGGAATGTAAAAATGGGTTAAACCTGTTTCTGCCTCCACTCTTTCCACCATTGAACCAAGCACACCGTTTCCATATTGGAAGAAATAGGCCAAATTACTATAAGAGGGAGTGGGAAAAAAAGAATTATATTTATGTATGTATTTACCACAAAAGCTCAGGGTGAGTGGCAGCAGATAAACAGCAAAACATACCAAATAGAAGTAAATAAATGTAATAAGGAGCTTCCTAACTGAGTCAGACCAATGGTCCATCTTAGCCCAGTATTGTCACAACCTGACACAGCAGCAGGGTTTCAAATCCAGCTTTCCAGGGTCTCCAAGACCCTCCAGGATCCTCAACAGAAGCCTCACCCAGGCATGCTACTAGAGATCCTGAATCAGAGGTGCTTTGAACAAGGGGCCTTTTATGCTCTACTACGGCCTACCTTAAACCACGTTCAGATCCCTAAAAGAAACACAACTCTCACTCCACACACCAACCATTTAGCCAAATGAAAACTTGCATTGCCTCCTGATGATATTCATGCCTGGGCTCAGATGTCCCCTCCGCGATTAAAGCGGCGGGGGTTTGGCGGCGCCCCCTTTTCTCCCTCCGGCCAAAGGAGGCGAGGAAGGAGCGGCCGCAACAAGGAAGCGGGAGGCAGAATGGCCTGGTTGCCACAGCAACCTCGAGAGGAGCGCGCCCGGGACTCTCGCGAGAGCGCAAGTCCCGGGCGCCATTTTAGAAGCTCCCCGCTCAGCCGCCTCATTCGGCCAGGCGGGAGCGGGGAGAAGGTCGTGCATCGAGGCAGTGCCAAGTGGTAGGCCGCTTGCCTCGACGCACGAGGGCCGAAGGGTGAAGCGGGCCTAATTGAACCCCCTACAACCCACCGGGCGACAAGGAGTCTGTCTGCAGAAGCGGGACACAGCCGCTGGGGAAGCGGTAAAGCGCTGAGCGGGGGTCGGATTGCCCCCCCCCC
>QEPC01007448.1:696208-710569 GCA_003113815.1 Sphenodon punctatus | reverse complement strand
CCTGGCACAATAGGGGAACCTCCTGTTGGGAAGGTTAACAGTTAGGGATAAGAGATTGTTAGGACCCCAGTTCAAAGGGGGAAGTGGGAGGGTTACCTCTTCCCCCTTTTGGCTAAATAATAAAGAGTGCGGCCGTTCAAACCCATATACTGTGTCCTCGTCTTCTTTGGGGGGAGGGGGTGCGTCGACAAGAGCATTTGTTGGTTTTATTAGATTTGTAGCCCATAAAATAAAAACTTATGTTGACTCCAGAAAATGTGTGGGCTTCAGGGGAAGAGAGTTCCAAAGCTGAGAAGGAGCCACCGAGACTGCCTCTCTGTGTGCCCTTGCCATATGGACCTGGTGAGGCACCTTTAGAACTTACTAAAAACTGCACCTGCCTGACCTTTGGGTTCATGATGGAGCATAGGGAAGGAGATGTTCTTTCACAACGGTAGGGCTCCCATGCCTTTAGCACTTCACTAAGAGTAACTTGAATTGTGTCCAGAATTATATTGGAAGTCAATCAAAAGATAGGATGTAGAGGATGTGGTTGCTGTGTTGATCCCAAGAGTAATAGATGGAGACAAAGTAGTCCAGATGATACTTTATTAGAGCTTATTTTTTCTATTCAATTTTATTATCTTTCAGTGCTTTTGTGTGGCTCAAAAGCTTGCATACCCACACCAACAAAAGTTGATCCAATAAAAGATATCATCTGAACTACTGGGGGTGTTAAAAAACAAGACGTTAACTCGCATTAGCCCACACCAGGTGGGTGTCCACCTGCCCATTTATTGGGTGTTGGCCCCTACCAGCCTTCACTTACCAGTAGGGATGTGCGAATGCAGTTCAGATGTTTGGAGTTCGGACCGAACTCGGTCTGTTTGGATATCCGAACCGAACGTCCAAACCGAACTCGAAAATGACCAAACTCAACCCAACCGAACCCGAACTTGGGTTTCAAACCAAACAACCGAATGTCTGAACATCCGAACCACATTCTGTTCCCACATCCCTACTCACCAGACTTGCAGCCCCCACTCATGGTGGAGTTTCAGATAATGTGGAGCCCGTATCAATGTACTGACAATTAGGTTGCATGCAGCACCTCCATGTGCATAGGTCGGCCAGTACCATAGAGTTGTGGGCAGAAATCTTAGAGTGTCCAAAGAGCATCCACTTTCTGCCCCTCTCTCCACTCTTGCTCTCACTAGCACCACAAGTGGGGCCTGCCCGCAAGCTTATGAAATACATGCAGTGGGCTTCTCATTTTATGGTGGACAGACTAAACATGTGAGTGAGGGCTGAGTGGGGGCTGCATGGACCAAACATGGGGCCTTTTCAAATGGACCTGGGATCCCGCGGGTGCATGGGGTGGGTGGGTGTACAGTATGGTGGGTGGAAATGGATGTGGGGTCACAAACCCATCTCCACTTACCTCCACCAATTTCCACACACGGAGGGACCTCCATTTTCCCCAGTGCCTCAGTGTGTGAGTGATGGGTGGAGATAGATGGAGTGCGGGCATGCTCATAAACCTTCACCCATCCGCTGCGGCATTCCCATGGGTGGAGGTGTCTTGTGTGAAAAGGCCCATGGACTGCAGCAGGCTTTCTTCTCGTTTTTAATACCCTTTGTCTCCATCTACTGGAATCCAGGGCAGACACTGGAGCACAGGTGTAATGTCTTCCCAGCAACCAACCCCCATCAGATGGTGGGCTGCCACATTCTACACTGCATTTAATGCATCAGTATGTTCTGTTCACTTTTACACTGAACCTAGGAGCTTCTTTTTCTGACAAAAGGGAATAAACAATCCTGTAAAATTGTTATGGGTTTCTTGATTTCATACAACGGACATGTTCTTAGCATTTTCTGGATGGAAGTTATATTTCTATCTTTTTTGTCCTATTCTTGAGAGAGAGAGAGAGAGAGAGAGAGAGAGAGAGAGAGAAATATTTAAGTGTGTTTCGTTAAATATCTCTGATCTAATGCATCATCTGTTTATCTGCCATTTCCACTATGTAAGAAAAAAAAAAGAATAAGAACATTAGAGATTTCTGTGTCATTCAGCTGCATTGAATTAAATCTGAACAACTGCAGCCTATACCAGTTTCATCTTTATAAGCATAACTAATCTTTTGCCCTTAAAGGCTCCGACTAGTTCAAAGCACAGACATTCTTGGTTGAACAGAGTCAAACTATGCTTGTACTTTCTTGGCCTTTCAAGGAATAATGCTAGCTTAATTCAGGCTCGGGCATTAGAGACCTTTAACAGATTGGGATATATGTCAAGTAAAAATTTCCTTCTATTTTTGTAATATAAGGAGCTGCCTAACTGAGTCAGACCAATGGTTCATCTTAGCCCAGTATTGTCACAACATGACGCAGCAGCACAGTTTCAAATCTGCTTCTCCAGGGTCTCCAGCAGAGGTCTTATCCAGGCAGGGATGCTACCTGAGATACTGAATTAGAGATGCTGGGATTGAACTTGGGACCTTATACATGCAAATCGCACACTCTATGGCCTGAGCTACAGTCCACCCCCTGTAGTGTCCCCGGATGAGAAGTTGTCTTTACAGTACCGGAATTTTGATTTTCCAATACACCCATAAATAACTGTTTCAAGAATAAAAATGGAGAAAAAGTTTTTTTTAAAATGGAACAAAAAGTAGCATTCTGGGACCAGATGTTGCCAAATAATTTTCAGAACTTGACAGAAAACCAGTAAATTAATGTCAGGAGTTGGTATATCAACAAAAACATTGAAAAATCCATACCAGAAGTCAATATTCTGGAACCAGAAGTTGATATTTCTGGACATTGGGTATCCAATAGGATTATAATTGGGTAATGCATGGTACCTGTTTATTACTGGGTCAGTTTGGGTACTGGAAATTCAAACAGTTATGCATTTTAGTGGGTACCCACTTTCAGATCTAGACTTACTCACCAAGTGAAATAACATGAAACCCAATCCAAGGTCAGCATGTACACGGACCAAAACTGCAATTGCATATGCACACATATATACCAATTTCACACCTGATGCCTGGTGCTTTAAAAATGACATGCATGCAAAGACGTGGCAGCATGAAGGAGCCCGATGCTGACAGTAGTGCCGGTGAGAATGGAGTTCTGCCGCATCAAACGGGATTCTGCCGCGGCTTGCTCGCACATTACAGGTCTGGAATTTGCGCCCTTTCATGCACAATGCTAGCCATGGCAGATCCCTGTTTGCACGAGTGCTACTACCGGCATCATGCTCCTCCCTGCTGCTGCGTCTTTGCCTGTGCATGATTTTAACAGTTCCGGGTGCCAGGTGTAAATGAATGTAGCTGTAGTCTGCACATGCAGTGTAGTCTGGGGAAAATTTCCTGCCTATCCGCTCAACCACATCCAGGAGAAGGAGAAGTGGGGTTGAAATGGTTGCCATGGTGGCAGTGGGGTCTGGAGGCAGGAGACTTTCCCTGGGCCACCCTATGCAGACACAATTGCAGTTTGGCTCTGCATGCACATGGGCCTTGGATCAGGGTAATAGCCTACAACTTGTGACAATTGCAAGAAAGAATTCACAGATGGTTAGATGCACTTAGTAGGGATGGGCGAACGCGGTTCAGAAGTGTGGAGTTCGGGCCGAACTCGGCCTGTTTGCACGACCAAACCAAACGTCTGAACCAAATGCTCGAACAGCCAAACAGTTCGGAAAAGTTCAGATGAGTTTGGATGAGTTCGGGGGTGGGAAAAACATGACTGGATGTGGGAGGCAGCTGAGGAGCAGACTTCCTGGCACCAGGGATGGAGACCAGGGGTGGTTTCAGGGTCAAACAAACAAACAAACAAAAAATCGAATTTGGTTTCAGTTTCGTTATCGATAGCGCTATTTTTGGTTGTTTGGCCAAGTTCAACCGAACAAAACTCCACCGAACCAAACAGCGGAACCCGTACTTGGATTTTGGACCGAACAACTGAAAGTCTGAACCGTGTTCTGTTCATCCATCCCTAGAACTTAGAGACATTGCATATTTTACCCTATTGAAAGAAAAAACGAACAAATATATTGTGAAAAACAAGAAAGAAAAAACAAAATAGGAGACTGTTTTGCATTCTGTTTCACTAACCCTCCTGTCAACTTCACATGTAAAGTTCACGAGTGTGAGAAACTGGATGGTGGAAAATCAGCTCCATGTGAGCCAGCCAGTTTTGCTGAATACTCAATTTATTACAAATCTGTAATTTAATTTCTACTAAATAGATCAGCTTGGCCACTGAATAGAGCAGAACTAAATTCTTCCTTTTTCCTCCAGTATCCCCCTGAAGGGATAGAGAAGGAAACACTTAGGGGACAGCCAAATGAGCTGCGAGGGCTCAGTCTTCATGTAGCCCCATGGTATTCAAGCACAGCCTGCCACTATCAGAGCTGCCACAATGGCCAGGACAGTCAGAGGTCCAGCTACACAAGCAGGCGCCCGGTCCTGCCCCTCTCCCTTCCCGGCTTGACTAATATCCAGCCCCCAACTGTGACACCTGCAGCTGTACAGACATCAGCCAGGCACACGTGTTGGGGACATTTACCGAGGACACGTCACATAGCAACCAGTTGCTCACCCATCCTGGGGGGGGCGGGGAATCTGGCATCTGCCAGGTACATAATATACTGCATCATGTGACCCAGCTGCCCAGGTATGATAGCCTTCCCACTGAGTCTCATATGACTCCACCCTGACATATTTCCTGAAAGAAGGTTGTTCTTTAGGAAATAATGGGCTACGGGGGATTAGTAAGGGATGCTTTAATTCTTTCATTATGTACACTCTTCCAGGTACCTTGTAGAGATGAAATGGATACCTAATTCAGTATGCAGAGTAATATCCACATTTTCAAGTACCATGTTGGGTAATCGATGAATTACCTGAATTACCTGAGCACTTATCAGGTACCGCAATACCCCCAAAATCGGTAATTTCCATTACTGATTTTCAGTTACCGATCCATAAATCAGGAAGGAAAACAGAAAAATCAGGATGGAAACTCAAAAAACCCAAGACCAGAAGTTGGTATTCTGGGACTGGAAGATGGCATTCCAGGACAACGTGTAGCCGAATCAAGCATGAATTGGCTGTTTGGTACTGCTTGGTAACCAAACGTTCCAGGTTGATTCGGCTACGGGAAATTCAAGAAATATACCAATTTTGACTGGTATTTGTTTCAGCTCTACTCAAAGTCTCTCAGCGTCTAAGGCTGGCTCTGTAAGTAATAGAGATTATTTTTACATCTGGAAAAGCATACCAGCCTTGTCTTCAGATATTCCACATCAGTATTGGCCCTTTTCACACAGATACTCTAACACTGATAAAATGGGTGTTACATTTTATTATACATGTTGCGGGCCTGCAGGTGTGCTCTATGGGTGAACTGCAGCATGTATTTTAAAATGTAACTCCCATTTTATCAGTGTTAGATCAGTGTTAGAACATCTGTGTGAAAAGGGTCTATAGTGTATTAGGATTAACTTTGCTTTATTTCAAAGTTATCATGGCTCTATCTTTGGGGAATGACAGGAAGCGATTAGTTAAGTGGACAAAATATGTGAAGATTTATCTTCCCCCAATGATGTTCAATAGCTTCTATTACCAACTACAAGGGTGAAAAAATGCTTAAATAATCGTAAAGTTCTTACAAAATCCTACGCAAGTTAAGAAAAGCTCTCAGGGGGCCTTATAAATGTGTATTTTTCCTCCAGCCTTAACTCATTCTGCTGTGATTACTTATTTATACTATAGATGCAGCTACTGAGTTGTAGATGCTTTGCCCCTTATCATGGAAGCACAATACTTCTTTTTCATGGGTGAGATATACTAATCGTAGATACCTTAAACTTAATCTATATGATGCTGAAATACAATCTGAGATTGGATTGTAAAGATAGAAAATATATGCTAGATGAATGGCAACAAGAGCCACTTAGCATGCTCATTTAAAGTCTTTAAAGCATTCAATAAAATGAGTGTTAGCTCTACATCCATGAGTGGAATGTCAATTCTCATTTATGCCATTATAAACTTAAAAAGAAAGTCAAATAATTGTCTCCAGCAGACAAACCAAACACATGAAAAAGCTCTATTTGCATTATTTTTTTATAGTAATTACACAAACATTGGGGATCCTGCAACTAAAGCAAAACATATCTTGATATGTACATGGAAACTCCTGAGCCCATAGAAAATGTGTTTTGAAGTTGTGGTTTTGATTACAGGGAGTTTTCAAGGCACAACAAAAAAAGCCATCTCAACATCTAGAAAGTGAGTCATATAACACTTGAGGGGGGGGGGGGAAATCAAATGAGCCTGATTCTAATAAGTGAAATGCTGAAGCTCCGTTTTACTCACTCTGCAGTAAGCAAAGGGAAGTAAATTGCTTTACATTTGTAAGAAGCGGTGGCTTAGCTGTAGGATTTGTATCAGCAGCAGGAACAGCCTTGCTGTTCAGACATTTAAAGAGGCTTGAGGAGATGTGGAATCTGTTCCTGGCAACTGAGTGATTTTGATTCAGATGTTGGTATTCCTTCCATCTGCCTTGACTCTACTCTAGAGCTGAAATGTGTAGTAGCTTTGCTACCCATTGATAATACTCACAATGTCACTGTTGGGTGCCCAGTTGGTACCCGAGTACCAAGTCGGACACCTGATTATCCAAAATACTGGGTATTACAAATACCAAATTACTGATTTTCTGTTTTACGGATAGATTTTTGTAATGGAAAATCGGTAAAGCAGTATCGGAAGTAGCTTAAATCAGTACATTCAGTAGCTTGCTGGGAACTAATCGGGTACAGATGGGTCAAATTGGGTATCGTAATTTGACAGGACACCCATTCTTATGAGTATTCATTTCAGCTCTGCTCTAATCTGGACACACCTGCCTGCCTCCACACATCTCTGGAAAACACTGAAATTAATTAGCCTATGGAGGGGCCTATCCCATGCCCTGTGTGAGTAGCGTGCAACCTGCAAGTACATTGCAAGTACATTGTGCCATACAGAACCCACGTGGATACTACGCAGTTCCCAAGTGGAGGGGGTTTGGGATTGTGGTCACTGAGGACTAGATACATCCAAGCTGACAAGAACGTAGTCAGTGCTTGGGAATTTGGGTGATCTGGATGAGTGTTGGCCATTGCTGGGAAAGATTCTGGCTAGGGAAGTTTAGGTTCAAGATATGGACTGGGTAATGGGGGTGTGGGAGGGGAGAGCTAGGAAGCAGAGGCATAGCTAGGATTTCATTTCAGGGGAGATTTCTAGCCTGGAAGAGGAGTTGAAGAAGCTTAAAATTAGCCTTTGGTAAAATGTAAGGAGGAGTGATTGATTCCCTCCCTAGGTTTCTGGGGAGGGTCTTCAGGTGGGGTGGTTGCAAGAACTTGGGATGGCTGAGAGGGGAATTAGGGGCCTCTTGGTGGGGTGTTCGGAAGCTCTAAAGGAGATGCAGTATTTCGCTGGAAGAATGATGAGATTAAGTCTAAACAACTGGTTTCTCTGTACTTGATCCCGGCATGTGCACTAGGAAATGTACTGTTTCTCCCCTTCCCCCTTCCAACTCAACCCCTAAACAGCTAGTGGTGCCAGTTGTTATGCCAGTGGCCCAGAATCTTCAAGATACTTGTGGCAGGGATAGTCTTCCTCTCATTCCGTCTTCATGTGTATGCCTATAATTGCTGACTGACAATCCTGTGTGTCCTTGGGAACATCATTTGTGGTCTTACTTTTCAGATGTGATAACAACCTGAATGTTAATATGGAAGATGTTCACCCTCTTTTAAAAATCATTATTTTTATTTCCACTTTGCAAAAAGGGAGACTGAGGAAGACAAAGTCCAGAAGGGAGAGATTTTCAGAGGGGGCGAGTATCTCCAGGATAAGCAGGAGGTAGTCATCACATCTGAATAGCACTGCATCCAGGGAAGCTGAGACCCCATGTGAAGTGGTTGTGCTGGCCTCCTACTAATATGGGAGACTTTGAGAGACACACACAGAGGAGAACTCAAATGATGATTTCTATTGAACGCTGTTTTCACTGAAAAGATACAATTTGATGCCTCCTCCGTGTTCGTCGCATTTATTTCTCCCTGTCTAGGAATGCCCTTCATTCAGTATTTTCAGTACATGCTAGCATGTTCATCAAGTTTCTAGCAGAAGGAGGCAAGCACAGTATACACAGAAGAGAAATAGCAGGCATAACCTCCCTCCTTCTTTGCCTCACCTCCCTGATCAGGGGAAAAAGCTCTTGGAGGCAAAAATAGGGATAGGGCCAGGAACTGGGAAAGTGGTCACACCAGGACACAAAGGACACAGTCCTATCCCCCCATGAGCACAGCCCGCCCATGCAACGCCCTCAGCACGCCCTCAATGCCCATGCATGCAATACACACAAACATGGCAAGCTTGCACTCAGGACAGCCGTGCGCGACAAGTGCGCAGCCCAGCCCAAACCCCCATGCCCATGCACCCCACCTGCTCCATTGCCAGATCGACGCACCATACCTGTCAATCCCCCAGGCCGTGGGGTGCAGGGGTTCAAATCAGGCAGGGCTGTACACGGTTATCCCGAATGCACGCAAGCATTGCGCACGTGTGCGGCGTGCGTTGCACAGGTGGGGTGGCACATGCAGGGGATAGGATTGTGTCCCAAAATATTGACAAGTCACCAAAGGTATCAACAAGTCATGGAAGTGCCACCTGCGGTTCCAAAGGCAACGGAATCACAAAATGTGTGCTGAACTTGAAAATTCAAACAAACATTATGCATCATCCCTGACATGATGGAATTTCCTGACGACTCGAGAAAAGCTATTTTCGATTTAGCACTAAAAGTAAGCCAACCATTAGAAAAAGGAAAATACTACTGCAATTAACGTTTCATGTTCTGTAAAACATAGCACCACCTTTATGGTCCAGGTCTACCTGCATTGTGGGCTGGTACATTATGCATAAGTTATTTCTATTTTGCTTATAGGTCCCAAATGTTGGGAGAGCCTTCCTGGATTGCCATGAGCTCTCCATGAGTAAGGGCTCCCTGCGTTTCAGATCTTGTGGTCCTATATATTAGACCAGTGCTTCTCAAACTCATGTTGTCATTTCAAGTTTATGCATATACCATGTTAGGGGTGTGCACCAGGGCCTCGTGTTGTTTTTAATTTTTCATGATTGTTTTTGTTATTAAAATGTGTCATTTTCGTTTTTGTTAATAACAAACTCATTTTTCATTATTGTTGTTGTTATTGGTATTGGTACCAATTTCAAAGGAAGATTTCATTTTTGGTATCTGTATTGGTATTGATTTCATGTGCCAATGAAGAATTATTGTCAGAAGTTGAACTCCTTCCCCTTCTTATTGTGATGCAGAAAGAACTGCACAGAATAATATATACTGTACACAATATGAAATGTTATTTATCGAATATATGCAGAATCTAAGCTTAACCTAACCAATGTATAATACAAAATGTTCCAGTCATATAATCTATTATATATATAATAAAACAGTCTAAAATTGTATAGATATAGATTATAATATAGGACAGGGGGAGACAGACAGGGGAAAGGAAAAGGAACACTCAGAGGTATGTCTGCTATCTCTATTCTCTGTGTGTGTGTGTGTGTGTGTGTGTGTGTGTGTGTTTGTGTACCTAAGGAATAAGAATTGGCTGGTAGGGGAGGCAATAAGGGATATATATACATGGGGGAAATTCTTGTGCAAGCACTAGCAGCGTCTGCAAACGCACCCTGACAAGCAAGAGAGCTAACACAGAGGGAAGCAGCCCAGCCCTACAATATTAAGGGTTGCAGTGCCCTCCCCCAGAGCCCTCCTGATTGGTTCTGGGAGGCAGAGACATTGAGGAATCACAGGGTGCCATTCAACTGCTGGTATCTCCTTGCGCTCATTGGCCAGAGATATAGCCATCAGGTCCTTCCCCTTCCGGTTCAAGAGTTCAGTACTGTTTCTGACTCTGAGATGTCTGCTCCCTCCTCTCCTCTCCACATTTCCCTCCAAAAAACACCTGTCAGGCTGCCAGGTAATAACTAAACCAATAACAACTTTCATTATTGTTATTGATTTTGTTGATTTTTTTTTGTTTCGCAATAACGAAAATGTAAACGACAATTTTCATTTTCATTATTGATATAACGAAAATGACATACACACCCCTAGACCACATGTACTAGGGGAAGAGGAGATGTGGTGCCCCCAACACATGGGTCCTTCTGCAGCCACACAGGGTGATTTTAGATGTGACGGTGGCCCTATTGGCCACGTCATGGAATCACCCAAATGATTCCCCGGCGGAATCAGACAGGCCCGTCAACAGATGAGCCGGAAGATTCCGCCGGGGAATCGGGGAGGAGGCGGGTCTGCGTGGCGCAACGTGCAGCCACATAGCCCCGCCCCCACGCTTCCGAGGCTGCCTGCCCTCTGGAAGATGGGCGGGCACTGCAGCCAATGCAGCCGCGGTGCCCGCCCGCCCCCCAGAGTATTGAACATGGCTCAGAATCGGCGGCGAGCATGGCTGCCAATTCCGGGCCGTGGTCAGGGGCCAGACAAGACGTTGCACGCTCAACCACGGTGAATCCCGCCCTGGCTGAGTGTGGTAACATCACATCTATTGGGGGCAAAAAGTGATTCCTGCCAGGTGTTCACCCCCAGCAGGAATCACTTTGACCATGCTTTCGGAGATGGTCCCTAGACCATCCTTGAAAGCGTGGTTATTTTGATCCCCGCCGGAGGTTCACTGTGGTGAACCTCTGGCGGGGCTCAAACAGACGTTACGGGACCATTCCCCACCACAGAGGATTGTCTGTGGTTGAGTGTGATCTCGTAATGTCTGAAAATACCCACAGTCTGCAGTTTCCTGAATCAAGTCCTCCATCTACAAATGATGTTACCAAGGACACGCAGGAATAAAATGAGCTTGGCAATAAGATACCAGCAGAGCACATATGATCAAGGAGTATTCCTAAAAAAGGAATGCAGCTCTTGTAGATGAGATCTATTTTGCCAATTAGTCGCTCTACTACCAAAAAAACCCCCCAAGAAACAACCTTGCATGCTCATTTTCATTCTATCTAATTTGTATTCATTGGTTCTGCTTGCGTCCACAGCTACTGAAACAACCAGCAAGCTATTTCCAACTTATTTTATCTGTAAATAGCTTGCTTCCCATCATCTAGTAGCATATTTTTCTTTCTTCTGTCCAGCTGCTAGCTGCTCTTCCCCCCCTTCCCCTCTTGTGGCTCTCTTGGAAAAGCAACTTCCCTTCAAGCTACTTTTGCATCCTGTTTGATTCTGTCCGCACTCCTCTACTTCTCTTCAGTTGGCTTTAGAAGTGCAGTTACTGTCAAATCCATTCTGTTCTGTCTTGTCCTTTCTCTTTAAACAAAAAAGAAAGAAAGAAAGAAAGAAAGAAAAGCCCTAAGCAAATGGAAATCTCTCGGGGTAACCCTTAAGGTAAATATTATCAGCAGCCCACATAGCCTCTTTTTTTCTAGCTCAAGGTCTTTGGAGGATCTTTCTCAGTTTGTTTATATAACGAGATGACATCTTGTAATCAATAAACAGGCATCTGGAAGTTTAAATACCTTGGAGCTCTACTTTATATGCAGGATTGAAATGGCCCTAATAGTCTTGTATCTTTCTTCTGCATGGCATTTTCAGCTTCCTTACATTCTCAGTTTAATTTATTTATTTCTATTTTTTCCCCCCTATGTACTTCTTTGTAGGGCTTTAATTTTGGTTGGTGCTATTTCATTAGATTTTCACACACACTCCCCCTCACTTCACCATTCCTTGGTCCAACACTTAAGCAAATGGTGACACACACTTTCCTGTAAAACAAACAAACAGACAAACAAAAAGCAATCTTAGGCTGATACTTTTATAAAGGCTTTTGTTATTTTCTTTCCCTGTATATACCACATAATCTGCTCCACATCACTCCCTCCTGCTGTAAAGGGCAACCGGCGCTAGGACCCTTTTAATATTGAAGATTTTTTTTCTCGTCTCCCCCCCCCCCAGCACTTTATTTACCCACCATCTAGAATTCAAGTGGCTTTACTCAGTTCCCTCTGTCTCCTATGAATAAGTTCAGCCCTGATTCAGATGGGTTGAGAAAAAATTTAGTATTCACATTAGCAGCTAGATGTGTTTTATGTTATTTTTTGAATGAGCAGTGACTAACCATATTCTTGACTGGTGTGAGTGGAGATTTCAAGATGTTGGTTGAACTGAGACCATCAAGCCTGAATCAGGGATCATGTTGTGAGAGTGCGGAGTTAGTTGTCTGAACCTGAAACAGAGAGAGTGGGGAGAAAAAAAGAGATTGTACCCTTTCTGAGGTAACTAGAGGATAGAAGTTATTTTAAAAAAACTTTTTAGTCAGTTTTTTTTGGTCATAGTCTAGCTGATGAAATTTATTATATAGTTAAATACAGTATATTATATAATAGTTATTATATATTTATATGATATAGCTTTCTTTGTACATATGACCCTTTGAGCTATTCAGGACTAATGCTGAATTGAATAGCAAATTCCATATTCTCAAATATTATTCATGTTTTCTAATAGTGATCCAAATAAATATTTGCGCTTGAACTGATATTTGCATATCAGCTAGTTTGGATTTTCCATTGTGGGTGCTTCACTTATTTTATCAGTTCAGGATGTTGTTCAGTAACTTTGGGGTGGTTGTTCGATTATTTTAGCAGTCTTTAATGCTATTCCAGTAATAGTAATTAAAAATAAAAAATAAAATGGCCAGAATGATCAGAATGAAGTATCTGAAATGAGCAAAAAAATCAGAAGTAAATACAGCTTCGTAGTCATCTCGATACCTCAGAAGTATGCTAGATTTCCCTTGTTTGACCCCTTTTTGGTTATTGTCACTGCAGCAACGGAAAACTGCTGCAGAGTAGGGCTGAAATGAGAGCTTGCAAAAGCGAGCATTCTTGTCGACATCCCAGCCCGGGACAAACCGGGAAGTTGGATTGATTCACCGAGTTCTCAGGGAGGGGGGGAGGGGGAAATCAGTGTATGTGTGCAAAATGACCAGTGGGCTATTTTGCATATGTGCAAAATGGCCTCTGCATTTAACCGAAATGGCAGCAATTGTATCATCACTATTTTGGTTAAGGACAACGGCCATCTTTGCATGTGCAAAGTAGTAAGTAATAGGCAATTTCAAATTTTCAGAAATAAAATATATGCAAATTTTATGTAAACCAGGTCTCATATTGTCCTGACTCTTGAGAGTTACTGTCCCTCATTTCAGAGTACATAGATTGAAGGGCTTGGTCGCTTTGGTCCCAATTTGACGTGGACAAATTCCTTGAATATGATATTTGCACTGGATATTTATTTTAATTCTGTCCAAAACTAAAAGGTGGTTGTTGTTGTTGTTGTTTGTTTATTTTTTTAAAGAGAAGTGTAAAGTGTTTTGAGCATTCCTCTCTTATCCTTATAAAAGTTTCACTTCAGGCCTAAATCTATTTGGTAATCCTAAATATCAATAAAATGTGAAGCAAAAGAAGAGCACATAGCACGGTCTCTGAGGAAGTCTATTTTTCTTGTGGATTACTGTATAAAAAATTATATGAAAATAGGGTTGCATTCTCCTGAAATTGTGTTCTCTTTTTCAAGCTTTGATTGACTGAATTCTGCACTAGTTAATTGGACGTTCTCACAAATTCTTTCTCTTAAGACTTTTATACATGCCTGCTCCAACACCATGTCACATTCTCTCACAATCCACTCTGAGAAAGAAGCCAGGAAGGGAGACCTCATAGGGTTTCTCTGTTGAGTCTTTTTGCGCTATAATCGGCAACAGTTATGTGCCACATTGAAAAAGATTACAGCTTCCAGCCTTCCCTTCCTGTGGGCTTGTGTTTTTCCATGAGAAAAGCTACCCAATAGCTAAACTGACACGGCTTAGACAGACAACTATGGTACTGTTGATAAGCTCATGCAAGCTCAGCAACCAACTGTGGCCAATAATGAGATATTTAATATGGGAATAAATATTTGATATAATAGGAAAGCAGAGATTTGATTTCATCCTGCTGTGATTTGTATTTTGACTAACTCCTGGTTCCAATTGGAGACAGGAAAGAAAAGTTTAGATTTTAAAATCCAAGTTATTAGACATTATCTAAGTGCTGTTTTTTGTTTCCATCCAGAGCATCTCTAATGCATATAAGTAACAATGAATTTAAATTGATTTTGCTTGGCAGCATCCTAGTGTGGTCAATTTAGCCAGCTGTGTTCATTTACTGATGGGTACATGCTCAACTTTCTTATGAAGAATGAAGACAATATTTATTTATTTATTTA
>QEPC01007448.1:674619-694467 GCA_003113815.1 Sphenodon punctatus | reverse complement strand
GGCCAAACGCCCAAACAGAACAGCTGAACGGCCTAACCGAACGGCCTGTTCGGACGACCGAACCGAACAGCCGAACCCAAACTCGGCAAACTAGCTGAACTGCCGAACCGAATGGATGAACCAAACGCTGCCGAAACGAACGGACGAACCAAACGCAGCCGAAACGAACGGACGAACCCGAACCGCGATCTGTTCGCCCATCCCTAACACATACACAAACAAACACACCCTCATACTGCCACACAGGCTTCCTCCTGTCCACCCTTCAACAGTACAGCCTACTGGCAGAAGACATGGTGGGAATTTGTCAGCAACATCTGTGGTCAGCTTCCGGAGAGGGGGCACAAAAGCACGCTGCAGTAGAAGCCCCACACGCAGCTGCTGCCATTTTCTAGGAGGGGGCAGTGCTAGCACTAAGGAAGTGATCAAAGTTCCTGAAGGGCCCTAAACTCCATTGTGTTTGGGGCCTCTCTGGAATCTTTCAACCACTGCTTTTCACAGTCATGGGAGGCGGGGAGGAGGGGGGCACTCAATGGAGGGTATTCCAGATGAGTTCCATAAGTGCAGGAAAGCATGGAGCCCAAGGCCTTGTCCACTATGGACCCTGCCTAAGGTCAACCCCAAGTTCCATAATTGTGGGGCAGCTATTGAGAATGCCTCTCTGCACACTCTTGCTGTGAGCACTTGATGGGCTGATAGTGTATACAAGAGGACACTGATGGCTGACTTCCAAGGACATGATGGGGGGTGGGGGAAGAGGTGTCCAGACTTGTGGTGCCCAGCCCACCTAGAACTTTATTGGCCAAAAGCAGTACTTTGACTTGTGCCTGGAAAGTTATTGGTAGCCAGCACAGACACTGGAACACTGGGGTAATGTGAAGCACAGGTGTAATTTGATTCAATAATGTGGGAAGAACATTTTGATGACCTCAGAGGTGGTTCTGATATTTTTCTTCAACTTCATTTGTAACCTCCCTTCAGGACTTTAACATCAGCAATTATGTTCCTAGAAGATCATAAAGACGAGTTTTTATTAAGACTCAAATGGGATAAATAGTAAATTTGTAGACTGAAGGTAAATTATGATTTTTACTGAACTGCCAATAAATAAATAAATAACGCAGAAACTGAATTTCTATCTAGATATATAGAATAAACCACAGATTTTTCCAGAAATTTAGTAATTTGGTAGCTTTCTACAAGACCAAGGGGAAACTTCATCAACGTACTACAGTATGTTTATTATTATTATTATTATTATTATTATTTATTTTATTTTATTATTGTATTAATTAACAAGCATTTATATAGCACCAGCAATATACCTGGCACTTTACAAAGTGATTGGATAGACACGGTCCCTGCGACGTATACAGTGTGCAGTATATATGCAAGTAACAGGCCAGGCTAGGACCCACTCAACTGGAGTAATGTGAAACACAGCAGGTTATAATGTTTGTTTTGTCCTGCCATGACCCATCCCAGATCAGGTCCACCATGGCCGGGCCACCATGATATCCACTTTTGGCTTCCATGGCTGCCTTTCATTATGATGGGGAGTAGGGCACTGGGAGAGGCGCAGGATTGGGGCTGGCTGCCAGTACATCAGATGCAGCTGCTGCCCGGGGAAGGCTGCCCAGGCAGAAGGATGGATCTCCTGGCTGCATTCATGTATGGGCGATGGCCTGAGCCATCCCTGACTGTGTTAGTGGCGGGATCCCGACGTGCGCAAAAGTGTGTCTGTCACGTGTGGTTTTACCCAATGTGTGCAATGCATGCATACCATGCACATTTCAATGCTATTGGATTCCAGGACTTATGTCAGTCAGGATTTCGTCTTGGACATGGCACTGAGACTGCACATGTGGCCTGGGTTGACAATCTCTGCTTGGAAATTAACTGGGGTAATTACATCCTGTTAATTTTGTTACATCTTTTGGTGGCCTTTGATACAGTTGGTAATTCGGTGTTGTTGACAAAACTGTGTGACCTAGCAGGGGGTTGTGGGAGTGGTTGCTCTGCTGGGCCTTTGAGGGAGGGCGGGTATGTATTTGCTGCTATTTTACATACCTTATATTTTATATGTGCCCATTTTATTTATATATGTGATATGCTATATTTTTAATGGTTTTATTGTTAGATTTTTATGTTGTATGCCGTCCCGGGCTGCCATTGTGCAGGAGCATGCAGGTTATAAACCTTTTGTAAAGTAAAGTAATATAAAGTTAGAAAAGTGTGTGTGTGTGTGTGTGTGTGTGTGTGTAGTGAGCAGCCCATGACCCTTTAAGAACAGCCTTCCCATCACTGTAGCCCCACCCCTTTAGAGGGGGGTGGGAAGGCTGAAAAGGCATCAGTCTACAACAAACTGCTGGAGAGGACAAATTCCTGGACAGAAGTGTTTTCACTGTGAGCTGCCCAGGGTTCTGGAAGCAAGCCCCCAAATGGGAAAGGGTAACAGAGAAGCCATCAGGAGGATAGAGCTCAAGCTGTGGAACCCAGAACTGAGTCCCCTAAATATATTTTATTTATTTATTTATTTATTTATTTATTTATATCGATTTTTATCCCGCCCCTCCTGAAAACAGCTCAGGGCGACTAACAATTTTAAAACATAAAAATACAATCATATACAAATTTTAAACACTCCTAATCATGTTAAAACAGGGTTAGGCACAATCACAATAAATAAGGGTAGGGGGAGAGTAAAACCCCCTCCCCACCCAACCCCCTCCCCAAAGGCCTGGTAGAACAGCCAGGTTTTACAAACTCGCCGGAATGTTATGAATCCCCAACCCTAGCAGCAAGGGTATGATGGGAGAAGAGGGGCTAAGGTTAACATAAGAAATCTGTACTTTCTAAATATTCTAAAAAAATCTGTACATTCTGATTATTATAATATTCTAAATTCAGAATATTTAATGCAGACTTAAGGATAGGACTACAAAGTGTGTGGAATATACCTATTATTCACGTTATCTGAGCTATGTATAGAGAACACACGAAATCCACTCTCACATAATTTCCCTTCAAGCTAATTGAGAAATGATTACTGAATTTTGTAAGCCATGCCAAGGCACTTTTGGGGTAATAAGTTTTAAAAATAAATAAATACATTTTTCTTAGATTTATAGGCCTCTCCTGCTCCTGCTCCTGCTCCTGCTCCTGCTCCTGCTCACAACATATTAAAAACATAAAAAAGATAGGACAACAGCACTAAAAACAATAGCACTGTAATGATACAATAAAATACTCCTTGGTGTAGATAAAATCCCTCCCTCCCCCCCCTTCCCAATCCCCCACACATCACCTGTCTCCCTCACTGAAAGCCCAGCACAACAGACAGGTCTTACATGGTCTATGGAAAGAGGGTTTGGGGCCAAGCAGACCTCCGTTGGGAGTGAGTTCCACAGCCTCGGTGAGGTCATCGAGAACACCCTCTTCATCGTCACTACTTGAGATACTCGGGGAACCCTGAGGAGGGTGCTCCCAGTCAACTACAGGAGACAATCCAGGAATGGGGGTGGGGGTGGGGATCCCGCAGATATGCAGGGCCCAGACTGTATAGGACTTTATAGGTCAAAACCAACACCTTAAATTGGGCACAGAAGACTGTAGGCAGCCAGTGCAGAGACTGAAGCACTGGTGTAATGTGCAGTGGGGAAATGTGCTCATGGTAAGGAGGTGAGCCGCTGCATTCTGCACCAGCTGCAGTCTCCAAACCATCACCAGGAGTATCCCCACATTTTTTTTTTTTAAAAAGGGTGAAATGTTTCCCTCACCATAGCCACCACCTGGGCATCCAGGCAGAGCCGTGAGTTGAGGAGCACCCCCAAACTCTGAATCTGAGGGACCAATGGAGGACGTACCTCGTCAATGATGGGTTACATCACTTCCTCAGCCCCTCTCACCAGTATCACCTTCTGTTTTGTCAGAATCCAGCTTCAGATGGCTTGCCCTCATCTAGTCCGCCACAGCTGCCGAGCACTGGGTAAGCACTGAGACTGCCAGGCCTGGGTTAGCTGAAAAAGAGTAGGGATGTGAAAATGTGGTTCGGATGTTCGGAGTTCGGACCGAACTCGGTCTGTTCGGAAATCCAAACCGAACGTCTGAACCGAACTCGAAAATGGCCCAAAAGTTCGGTCATGTTCGGGTGAGTTCGGGAGCGGAAAAAATGTGACTTCGGGCAGGAAAAACGTGACTGGAAGGGGGAGGCAGCTGAGGATCAGACTTTCTGGCACCAGAGGTGGAGACCAGGGGTTGTTTCACGGCCAAATTATACCGATACCGAAAAAAAATCTTCAAATTCGTTATCGGTATCAATATCGCTATTTTTGAATGTTCGGCCAATTTTGGCCAAACCAAACTCCGCTGAACCGAGCAACTGAACCCAAACTCAGGTTTCGAACTGAACGTCCGAACATCCGAACCGCATTCTGTTCGCACATCACTAAAAAAGAGAGGTAAAGTTGGGTTTCATCAACATACTAATGAAACCGCACACCAAACACTGAAATGACCTCACCCAAAGGCTGCATGTACACATTGAACAGGAGTGGGGACAAAACAGAACCTTGCAGGACTGCACATGCAAATAAATAAATAAATAAATCTGTACATCCTGAATATTCTAAAACTGTACATTCTGAATATTGAAATAAATCTGCACTACTGGTAAAATAATTAAGTAAAAGGGTGAAGGAAACTGAACGAAAGGGTCGAAATCCTTGTATTTGAGGAAGAAGACAGTGGCAGGGAATAAATTTCCCTGATCCTGCAAGGAGGTTGGGGGCAGGGGGGCCGGGGGACAGGGCCATTTGTCATGGGGGGGGGAAGGGGATCTTTAAGTTGTTTTATATGTTTTTATGTGATGTAAGCTGCCCTGAACTTTAATGAAAAGGGCAGGGTAAAAATTGGAACAAATATATGAATATGTTTTGAGGACACATTCTGCCCTTGGTATTCTTGCACACTGTATGTGTGTGGTGCACACACATGGTGCATGCATGCACTTTAGATTGGCCCCATAGTGACCAAATAAATCATTCTTCAATTAGCTTGAAGGGGAATTATGTGAGAGTGGATTCCTTGTGTTCTCTATACATAGTTCAGATAACACTAATAGGTATATTCCTCACACTAGTAATCCTCTCCTTAAGTCTACGTTAAATTTTATTCTTTTGAGGCTACCTTAGAACATGTTATGTTTAGCTTGAATATTGTTATACTGATTTGTGGCTTGATGTTGTATCTATCTAGGCTGGAGATTCTATTTTTCTTAAGACTATTTGCCCTTGAACCCACATGTCTTGATTCTGAATCGGAATCAAGCCAATACTATTCAGGTCCTAAGAGTTAGTAACACTCAGGGCGCAATGTTGGCCACGGGCTTTCTTCTGTTCTGTCACAACAAACACTAAACAATAATAGCCCATTCGTCTAGCTAGACAAAAAAAAAATCCCCTACGAGGCTGCTGAAGACATGTGCATGTTCAGTTCTGCTTTTTGCAGCAGAGACTTGGACCCTCAAGAAATCTGACAGAAAAAGTCTACTGACTTTTGAAATGAAAGATTATAGGTGGTAGCTCGAGGTAAGCTGCCAGGACTATGTTCGAAATGAGACTATCAGAAAAAAATATATTCTGGTGCAAAAGAGACAGTAGTTGATGTGAAAGTGAGGAAGTGTCTGCTCTTAGGGTATACTTGCTGGATGAAAGACAACCATTTGCCCAGAGCTCTTCTCTGTGAGGAAGACCATTGAAGAAATGGATTGGCAAGACTGTGGTGAGAAAAATCAATAGGTGCTACATGTTGAAGTGAAAGAGAGAGCAAAATGGGAAGTGGGCCACTCAGCTGTCCTCTATGTTTAGTAGGCTGTAGGACAAAGAAGGGAAAATAAGATGGCCCTTTTTAAATGGGCTGAATGCCACAGAGTGGGTTTTCCATGGATGCACTGCTGCAGGGACGGAGTGGGTGCACACAGGTTCACATACATCCCCCCGTGTGGGGACACAAGGTGAAACCTGCATTTTTGCTGGTTGCTCCATGCGTGGGGATGTGTGGGTCATGGAAGCGTGCACCCACGCACCCGCACAGTTATATGGGATACTCCCCTATGTGATGATGGGTGTCCATGCGGGGGAGCATCTTGTGTAAAAAGGGCTGATGTTACCATAACACTTCAGATTCAAGGTTGCTTCCCTTGCTCCCAATTCTTCAAATGTTGTAACAAGAATCCAATGCTGTTTATTGTGGAATCAAATTATCCAGATAAGTGGACACTTTTGTCCCTGCCTTACCAGATGTTCAAAGGTATGTCCATGTGTGTTTGCAAGTCTCTGAATATGATTGATTATTACCATGTTTGTGGTTGTATCTCTTCTTCTTGCTCTAACCTCCCTACTCTGCCAAGGCCATATTTGATAAAGTTGACAGCCATGATATTATCATGACACATTTCAAATGCATGAAATTGCAAAATCCTGGCACATCATGCTAGGAGTAAATTTTGCAAGCTGATCTGCATGAAATTTTCAAACATGCTTGGGGCCGTGAAATTTTCTTTGGAAGCATTGACTAGTGCACAAATTGAATGCAACACAAACTGACAAATATTTGGACTTGGAACTGGACCACAGCATATTAAACAGTTTCAACCAATCCTACCCCTAATGGATCAGCATTTTACAGAAGTTTAGCCCAGCAGTTCTCTAACTGTAATATAACTGAGAAAAACAATATTTAAACGGTCCTCATACAACATTTGACTATGAAGTGTGATGGTCTAATGTTAGTGGATAGCTGTAAACATAGCCATATTCCAGTAGGAAAAATGCTTACATTCTGGACATTCTAAGGAATTGGGTCATTCTGGACATTTTAAGGACTATTCTCTCTGTTTTTGCTTCATGTGTTTATCTCTGCATTCTAGAGACGTTAAAAATTTTGCAGTAGCTTTATAGAATTGAAAGCAAGGCATATACGTAAAAGGATAGTGTTAGGCCAATTAAAAATAGTTATATTATTACACATGAGCATTGGTATGACATTGTATTATTGCTGAAATGGGTAACTAATTGCTACACTAGGGATGGGCGAACGCGGTTCGGAAGTTCGGAGTTCGGATCGAACTCGACCAGTTCGGTCGACCGAACCAAACTCGATTATCGAACCAAACCGAACCAAATTTCCAAACTCAGCTCTGTTCGCCCATCCCTATAAGATAATATTCCATTTAGTTCAATGGGGTTTGAATTTCCGAACTGTGTTCGGAAGTTCAGAGTTCGGACCGAACTCAAATAGTTCGGTTGACCAAACTGAACCGAATTTCCAAACTGAACCAAACCGAATTTCCGAACTTGGTTCTGTTTGCCCATCCCTATGCTACACACAGTTAATACCCAAAATGTTGGGTAGCCTGTTGGGTGCTCTGTGAGATTACTGAGTGAAGTACTGAGTGAATACCCGGTGAAGTACCGGGTATTACCTTTATCAAATTTTCATTTTATTACGTATTTAATATTTGACTGATTTTCCATTTTACGGATCAATTTTGATTTCCTATTTCACTTTTTTTCATGTGTTCCTGAATTTTTCTGATCATTTTCCTACATTGGTATATGGTGGAAACAGAAAATTGGTAATGGAACACCAGAAAATCTGTAACTGAAATGATATTGCAGTAAACTGGGTAGCCAGTTAAGTGCCAATTGGGTGCCAATTACTAGTACTCGATATTGCCAGGTTGAGTGAGGTAACATATTTCCAACAGGTATACCTGTTTTTGTCGGCACTCATTTCAGCTCTAATGTAATCAATATTTAAATCATTCTCACAACGTATATTTCTTCTTACTATTGACAAGCAATCTTCCCAATGGCTTTCTGTTTTAGCCCAGAAGCTGGTTGCATCGCTGATACATTTATGTATTTTTTGTTAAAAGAAATCAAGAAGTTTGACAGCCCATTTCAAGATTCATTTTCTATTTGGATTGTCAGTTGTGCACATTATATGGTCTTAGATGGAGCACTCTCCTTATATATTCACGCACAAAAAAGTGCACAAAGGTGAACTTAAGTGTGAACAATTGTTACCTTCACAAAATTGCCCTTTCAGGGGTTCGTTTAACTTGTGTTAGTCTGAAATTACCACTCTCTAGTCCTTCCCTGCTTGCCGCCTCCCACACACACCCTGTACCTGCATTTAAATTCTGGCAGTAAAAAAGAAGACATGCTAATATATTATCTCTGGCAACCTACCAGNAGACAGTAGTTGATGTGAAAGTGAGGAAGTGTCTGCTCTTAGGGTATACTTGCTGGATGAAAGACAACCATTTGCCCAGAGCTCTTCTCTGTGAGGAAGACCATTGAAGAAATGGATAGGCAAGACTGTGGTGAGAAAAATCAATAGGTGCTACATGTTGAAGTGAAAGAGAGAGCAAAATGGGAAGTGGGCCACTCAGCTGTCCTCTATGTTTAGTAGGCTGTAGGACAAAGAAGGGAAAATAAGATGGCCCTTTTTAAATGGGCTGAATGCCACAGAGTGGGTTTTCCATGGATGCACTGCTGCAGGGACGGAGTGGGTGCACACAGGTTCACATACATCCCCCCGTGTGGGGACACAAGGTGAAACCTGCATTTTTGCTGGTTGCTCCATGCGTGGGGATGTGTGGGTCATGGAAGCGTGCACCCACGCACCCGCACAGTTATATGGGATACTCCCCTATGTGATGATGGGTGTCCATGCGGGGGAGCATCTTGTGTAAAAAGGGCTGATGTTACCATAACACTTCAGATTCAAGGTTGCTTCCCTTGCTCCCAATTCTTCAAATGTTGTAACAAGAATCCAATGCTGTTTATTGTGGAACCAAATTATCCAGATAAGTGGACACTTTTGTCCCTGCCTTACCAGATGTTCAAAGGTATGTCCATGTGTGTTTGCAAGTCTCTGAATATGATTGATTATTACCATGTTTGTGGTTGTATCTCTTCTTCTTGCTCTAACCTCCCTACTCTGCCAAGGCCATATTTGATAAAGTTGACAGCCATGATATTATCATGACACATTTCAAATGCATGAAATTGCAAAATCCTGGCACATCATGCTAGGAGTAAATTTTGCAAGCTGATCTGCATGAAATTTTCAAACATGCTTGGGGCCGTGAAATTTTCTTTGGAAGCATTGACTAGTGCACAAATTGAATGCAACACAAACTGACAAATATTTGGACTTGGAACTGGACCACAGCATATTAAACAGTTTCAACCAATCCTACCCCTAATGGATCAGCATTTTACAGAAGTTTAGCCCAGCAGTTCTCTAACTGTAATATAACTGAGAAAAACAATATTTAAACGGTCCTCATACAACATTTGACTATGAAGTGTGATGGTCTAATGTTAGTGGATAGCTGTAAACATAGCCATATTCCAGTAGGAAAAATGCTTAAATTCTGGACATTCTAAGGAATTGGGTCATTCTGGACATTTTAAGGACTATTCTCTCTGTTTTTGCTTCATGTGTTTATCTCTGCATTCTAGAGACGTTAAAAATTTTGCAGTAGCTTTATAGAATTGAAAGCAAGGCAAATACGTAAAAGGATAGTGTTAGGCCAATTAAAAATAGTTATATTATTACACATGAGCATTGTTATGACATTGTATTATTGCTGAAATGGGTAACTAATTTCTACACTAGGGATGGGCGAACGCGGTTCGGAAGTTCGGAGTTCGGATCGAACTCGACCAGTTCGGTCGACCGAACCAAACTCGATTTTCGAACCAAACCGAACCAAATTTCCAAACTCAGCTCTGTTCGCCCATCCCTATAAGATAATATTCCATTTAGTTCAATGGGGTTTGAATTTCCGAACTGTGTTCGGAAGTTCAGAGTTCGGACCGAACTCAAATAGTTCGGTTGACCAAACCGAACCAAATTTCCAAACTGAACCGAACCGAATTTCCGAACTTGGTTCTGTTTGCCCATCCCTATGCTACACACAGTTAATACCCAAAATGTTGGGTAGCCTGTTGGGTGCTCTGTGAGATTACTGAGTGAAGTACTGAGTGAATACCCGGTGAAGTACCGGGTATTACCTTTATCAAATTTTCATTTTATTACGTATTTAATATTTGACTGATTTTCCATTTTACGGATCAATTTTGATTTCCTATTTCACTTTTTTTCATGTGTTCCTGAATTTTTCTGATCATTTTCCTACATTGGTATATGGTGGAAACAGAAAATTGGTAATGGAACACCAGAAAATCTGTAACTGAAATGATATTGCAGTAAATTGGGTAGCCAGTTAAGTGCCAATTGGGTGCCAATTACTAGTACTCGATATTGCCAGGTTGAGTGAGGTAACATATTTCCAACAGGTATACCTGTTTTTGTCGGCACTCATTTCAGCTCTAATGTAATCAATATTTAAATCATTCTCACAACGTATATTTCTTCTTACTATTGACAAGCAATCTTCCCAATGGCTTTCTGTTTTAGCCCAGAAGCTGGTTGCATCGCTGATACATTTATGTATTTTTTGTTAAAAGAAATCAAGAAGTTTGACAGCCCATTTCAAGATTTATTTTCTATTTGGATTGTCAGTTGTGCACATTATATGGTCTTAGATGGAGCACTCTCCTTATATATTCACGCACAAAAAAGTGCACAAAGGTGAACTTAAGTGTGAACAATTGTTACCTTCACAAAATTGCCCTTTCAGGGGTTCGTTTAACTTGTGTTAGTCTGAAATTACCACTCTCTAGTCCTTCCCTGCTTGCCGCCTCCCACACACACCCTGTACCTGCATTTAAATTCTGGCAGTAAAAAAGAAGACATGCTAATATATTATCTCTGGCAACCTACCAGTCACATACCACAGCATACTTGGAAGGCAGTGTGGTGAAAAGCAGTTAAAAGCATAGCATTCTGGCAATGTGTGCAGCAGGCTAATGTAGAACTGTAAAATCCTGACAAGTTAAATATGCTTAAGTAAATAGAAACATTCTGTAACCTTTGACCCAGCTGGCCTATTGTGTTTTTCTTCCTTTGCTGAGCTCGGCTGCAGCTTGTCTGGTTTGACAGATTTAGTAAGCAGCCTTCAAATTACTGCTGTGGGTACACAGTGATTAAGTGATCCTTTTTATTCCTATTCTGCTATTCTAAGAGTGTATATTATAAGACATGGCTATGACATTCACTTGAGGAAACCGTTTTTGAAAAACACAAAAAGGGTCTGGATGTACTCTTTGAGTAAGCATACAGGCTAGTGGAGCTATAATCAGCCTTTTAGGACAGGAAAGGAAAGATCTAGTTCAAACAGCATGGAGGAGAAGATCAGGACAGCGTGAATAACTAGGCAGCTGTTCAGGGAACTGAAAAGAAAGGAGGAGTAAAAATACATTGGACAAGACCCATCCAACCTTTTCCCTAGAACTGTGCATGGAGGGTTATTTAAACACTCTGAGCGTCTTATACTTTATCCTCTTCTGAAATGACACGTTCTTTTCCTTTGTGTAAAAAGGAGGTTGTTCCCTGATGGTGGAAGAGAAGTAGAGCTTTACTACACTGGTTGGATATAGGGGACAACATTGCAACCCTGTAGATGTGCTGCTCATTCCTGGGGGAGGGGGTTCCATTAGCACATGCACAGTTGTTTTTCTTTTTAAAAATATATATTATTTTTATTAACAAAAAGAAAGCCCCTGCTAAGCGCCTTGTGCGCTGCAGGGGTTAATTTGTGCCCGCCCCATCAGGGGAATCAGGCACGGGCTGTTGCTGGGCAGGCTGGGACCTGGCCAGGGCGGGAAAAACAACTAGCTTGCAAGTTGCTCCATTCGGGAGGCTGCAGCTTACAAGGGGATTCTGGCACGAGAATGTGCCCTTCTGATAGGACACTGGGTGTCCACGTGGTGTTGCTGGGCCGTACAGCCTCCATTCGGCTGCCGGCGAGCAACTGAAGCCCACCCACCCTCCCTTAGAATGGTACTGTGGATTTGTTCCGGTCGCCTATGTTATTGAGGGACCAGGAAGTAATTTTTCCTGAAAAGGGTTTTCGGCTTCCTCACAGTGCTGATCCATTATGGGAATCTGAGGTGGGGGTTTGGTGTCTGTATTTCTTCTAATTCATCGCAACTGGCGGAGTTCAGTACCATGGTGAATTAAACAGGTATCCGGAATTGGCTGGCATTATGGAAAACATCAGGTAATGGTGGATGCTGATAGGCATCCAAGAGGTGGGACTTGGGAAGCAGTCAGGGGATGGGCACCCCACTGCTATCCCAGAGAAGAAGGACTGCCATCAAGGGGCATATGGGAAGGATCTAAGCGGTCCCGACATGGTCACTTGATCAATAGTTCTTTCTGGCTTGGATCAATTTTGGTCCAGTTGAAAACGGGGATTGGACTGGTATCTCCAATCCAAGTGGTCATACATTATGGTACTGAATGCAGGGAGTGAGTGTCCCGTAGGGATGGGAAGAGGGAAAAAGGAGCAGGGAAGAGGGGAAGCCCCACACTCTGGGGACGCACAGAGAGGTTACAGAAATGGTATCTCAACAGAGCGTCCGCCATGGTATTCTGGGAACCGGGTCTATATTGTATAGAGAAGGAGAAACGTGCAAAGAATAAAGCCCATCGGGCATGTCTCGGGTTATTAATACGGACAGTTTGTAAGTAAGCAAGATTCTTATGATCCGTATAGGCTAATACTGGATGGGGCCCTCCTTCTAAAAAATGCCTCCACGTCTCAAACGCCGCCTTGATCGCCAGCAATTCTTTGTCCAGAATGGGGTAGTTTCGTTCTGCAGGTGTTAACTGCCGAGAATAAAATGCACAAGGTAGGCGCTGACCGGAGGGTCCATGAGTCAGTATAGCCCCGAGGGCCACATCCGAGGCATCTGCTTCGACAATAAATGGTAAGGATATGTTAGGGTGTTGCAATAAGGGAGCAGACATAAAGGCTTATTTGAGGCTAATGAAGGCGTCTTGCTGTTGTGGTCCCCATTCAAATCGAGCTCCCTTTTTAAGTAAGACAGTAAGGGGTTTAGTTTTATCGGCATAATGAGGGATGTATTGCCGATAATAATTTACGCTACCTAAGAAGCGTTGGAGGGCTTTTATCGTTGAGGGGGCAGGTCATTGATTTATGGCTTCCAGTTTTCCAGGGTCCATATGCACCCCTTGGGCTGAGATTATGAACCCTAGAAAGGGGACAGTCGAAGAGTGAAAGATGCATTTTTCTAATTTGCAGTACAATTTGTGCTGTAAAAGACGATCTAAGACAGTGCGTACATGACAGACATGTTCTTCGAATGAAGAGGAAAAAATAAGGATATCGTCGAGGTAAGCTATTACAAATAAATCTAGCAGATCTCTAAAAATATCATTAATGAAATGCTGAAAGGTGGCTGGTGCATTAACCAGCCCTTAGGGTATGACTCGATATTCAAAGTGGCCGAAACGAGTATGAAAAGCGGTTTTCCATTCATCTCCCTCTCTGATCCGTACCAGATTATAGGCACCCCTCAAATCTAGCTTGGTGAAGAAGGTGGCACCCTGAAGTTTTCCTAAAAGTTCTGAAATAAGGGGGAGGGGGTATCGGTTTTTAATTGTAATTTGATTGAGACCTCTATAGTCTATACAGGGCTGAAGGTCCCCCTCCTTCTTGGGTATGAAAAAGAGGGGGGCTCCGGCGGGAGAGGTGGAATGGCAAATGAACCCCTTGTCTAGGTTTTCTTTAATATAAGAGCGTAATGCTTAGGTTTCTCCCGGGGATAGGTTATAAATTCGCCCATATGGGGGTTCTTTTCCCGGTATAAGATCAATAGCACAATCATAGGACCTATGAAGGGGGAATACCGAAGCTTCCTGTTTACTAAAAACTAGTTCTAGGTCATGATACTGGGAAGGTATGATGGTGTTAGAAGACAGGAGGGGAAGAATAGGAGCGGATATTTGGGTTTGGGGGCAAGGGATAGAATGGGAGTGGCAACTTATGGAAGAGAAAGAAAAAGTATTTGTAGTCCAATTAATCGAGGGGTTATGTTCTCTTAACCAGGGTAACCCTAGTACGACTGAAAATAAAGGAGAGGAAATTAAATCAAAATGAATTATCTCCCGATGAGTACCTATGGTGCATTGAAGGGGTAGGGAACACATTAGGAGGGGACCTGAATTGAGGGGAGAACCGTCAATAGTTTGTACCACTTCAACGGAAGTGCGTGTTTTATGGGGAATAGCATAATGGGAGGCAAATTTGTTATCCATAAAATTCCCGAATGCCCCGGAATCTACTAAAGCTTTTACCACAAGGGAGTGATGATTCTTCCACTGAAGGGTAATAGGGACAAACAGTTGGGATAAGGGTGTCAGGTTTTCCTTAGATTCAAGGAGGGAAAAACAATCGGTTACTGGGAGGTTCCTCCGCTCCCCTGGCCCCCAGCATTTCCCGACCCCCTGGGTCTCGGGGGGCGAGATGGACATTCTCTTGAGAAATGTCCCGCCTTTCCACAGTAAAAACATAACTGAAAGGAACGGCGCCTTTCCCATTATTCCGAACTAAGGGGCCCTCGTATTATCCCTATCTGCATTGGTTCAGGGGTTTCTAGGTCCCCTGTAGAGGCGGGAGGAGCCGGGATCTGAGGAATTCCCCATCCTATTCCTTTAAATTGATCTCGCTTTCTTTCTCGTTTACGTTCACTTAGCCTTTCATCGATTTGTAGGGACAATGTGACCATTTCCTCTAAGGTACCGGGTGATATAGGAGCACAGGCAATCTGGTCCTTAATTTCCTCACTAAGTCCCTGTCTAAAGAGGGCGCGAAAAGCAGAGTCACTCCAATTAAGGTCAAAGGCGACCTTTCTAAACCGGGTTATATAGTCGAGTAACGGGGTTTTTCCCTGGCGGATGTGGAGGATCACCTGTTCTGCATCCCACACTCGATGGGGATAGTCAAAGAGGAAACGAAACTGTTTCAAAAATTCATTATAATTTCTTAATAACTCATCATCCGAGGCTAGGAGAGGGGTAGCCCAATCCAGAGCTATTCCCCCTAATAGTCCTACTATGAATGCCACCTTGGATTGGTCAGACCCATACGTAAGGGGCTGAGTCTGCAATGTTAAATTACATAGTGCCAAGAAACCCTGGCAAGCTCGTCGATCACCATAAAATTTATCAGGGCGGGGGGCCTTAGATTCTCAGGGAACGGGGACCGTCAGTGAAGGAAGAGGCGGGACCCCTTCCGCTCCCTTTGGAGTATTTTCCCCTTCTTCCATTAGTACTAAAGGGGGGTAATCCCTTGTTTCCTGCAGGGTTTGACAACGGGCCCTTAGTTCTCTATTTTCTCCCCTTAAATCCTGAACTTCCATCGTTAGGGACTGGACGGAATGGATCAACTTCTGTATCTGGTCTTCAGAAGTCATGATTTTCCCAAAAATACAAGGGGGGTGCCGGTAATTCTGCCATGTAGGGATGGGAAGGAGGGAAAAAGGAGCAGGGAAGAGGGGAAGCCCCACACTCTGAGGACGCACAGAGAGGTTACAGACAAGGACAACTGGAGGCAGCTATCCTTAACGCACGTACCTAGCTCGGTAAGGCTAGGGTCCCTCAGGGTGGAAGGTGGGCTTTCCCTCAATATTAGAAGGCAACCCTTTTCATCATCCGGACAAGGCGAAAGGGTAGTTGTTTGCCTCAGAAAACCAAGACGTAGAAACACCAGGGAAACCCACACACTAGGGGAACTATGTGCCAAGGGCACCGTGTGGCTACGTGGGGGGAATGAGGGGGAAGGGAGAGGCTCCAGGGAGAGGGAAATGGAAAGGGGGGAAGGGGAGCAAGGATCTAGGTGAGTGGGGGGACTGGACTTTCTCACAAAAGGTATGTGCACGGAAGGTAGGGGAGAAGGGAAGACAACAAGGTACTGGATAAGGGACAAAGGTCTTCCCCAAAAATAAAGATCACTCCTCAATTATGCAGGACACAAAATAGGGGATAACAACACACCTTTTACTCACACTCAAACCTCTCATGCAACCAGGAAGGGGGAACACGAGGATCATTCACTCTACCTGAACACAAGAATAGGTTTATGGATCTCAAAGGCAAGGGGCCAGTCTCTCAAGAATGATTACTGGCGGGCGAGTCAGGCCCCGCCGGTACTTTATATAGCCATTCCCCTTGACGACGTCCTGCTTGCTCAGGGCGGAGCCCTGCTGTCTCACCACCACACCTGATGCCGCTCTGGGGTTCCTTGGGGCGTGGTCAGCAGCATGCTTCCTTGCTACGTGGCCCTGCCCCCTCGCCTCCCCAGCGCCGGCCCCGTACCTCCCACTGAGCCTCTGAGGCGGGCCCGCCTCCGAGTTAGCGGGCCCGCTGTGCTGGAGCCCCCGGCTGAGGGAGCGCGCATCCTGACAGTGAGGGGCATTAGGGACGGAAGTGATATCAGAAGGTTGGATTTAATGCCCAATCACTCTCCTTATAGTCTCACCCAGGGTGATCAATTGGGCTTTACTATTCAATTCTTGATTGGCTATTGGGGTAATTATATATATATTAATTATATATATATTAATTGGAAATCAATTTGGCAACAGAGCTATCCACCGTTCTCACAAATTGATTTGATTGGTTTATTAATTCGTTCTCGTTTATCTACAGGTTTCCGGTTATGCTGGTTGTTTTTAATAAACGGTTGCGGCCAGTTTTACCCAAGCTCTCTGTGTCTGTGCCATATTTCATGTGCGGGGGCAAATGAAAGCAAACAAATCTTTTGCTTTTTCATCCATTTTTGTATCCTTATTAACAAAAACTAAGTCGGTGGGGTTTACTTCAGTTTTGTAAGTAAAAGAAAATTATACAAATGCACACCCCTGGTAAATAGCATTGGCCTTCAATGGCACCATGATTACAGTGAGAGTTCAAACGTGCCCACAACACAAACCTTGGTCCTAAGTGACAGGTCCAAGTCTACTTGAGCAATAGGTGCTAGTGTGGGCATATTTAGCTTGTCAGGATTTTACATTTTGACACACTCCAGCTTTCTCCCAGACTTCAAAGTCTAAATGCTCCAAGCTCGCGGAGAGTGTTATATGTTCACCCCAACTCTCAGATGTCACCCGGTGCCACTTCAAACAGCAGGGCAGGGTGACTCCCGCATGTTTTGAGACCTGGACTTTAGGGATGGGCGAACAGAACTGAGTTTGGAAATTCGGTTCGGTTCAGTTCGGAAATTCGGTTCGGTTCGGAAGTTTGGTTCAGTCGACCAAACTATTCGAGTTTGACCCGAACTCTGAACTTCTGAACAAAGTTCGGAAATTCAAACCCCATTGAACTAAATGGAATATTATCTTTTAGGGATGGGCAAACAGAGCCGAGTTTGGAAATTCGGTTCAATTTGAAAATTGAGTTCGGTTCGGAAGTTCGGTTTGGTCGACCGAACTGGTCGAGTTTGGTCCGAACTTCCAAACCGTGTTCGCCCATCCATACTGGACTTGTACACTCCCTCATATTGGGGGCTTACATAGGCCACTTGTCCATGTTACCTGGGGCCGGGGAGTCTCCGGACGGGGCTGAAAGTGTTATCAGCGGCATCCAGTGGCTTTTTTTCCTCTGAATGTCAGGGCTTGAAATCCAGTCCTGACATTTGGAGGGAAAAAACCTTCTGGACATGGTTGATGATGGTTTCAGCCCCGCGCCAATGTGTGGAGCAAGGTGTAAGTTTCCTGCCGGGAGACTCTCCAGCCCTGGTAACATGGGCAAGTGGCCTGGGTCTCAAAAAATGTGGGAGTCACCCAGTGCCGCTGTTTACAATGGCTCCCAGGCAACTTCCGGGGGAGGGGGTGAGCATCTAATACACACACACACACACACACACACACACACCCTCACAGGTTTGTAAAACCTAGACTTTGAAGTCTGAGAGAAAGCTGGAGCATGAAACACACATTGGAGCCAATCCAAAGCCTGCGTATCCCTGCATGCATATGCATGCACACAGTTTCCACGTGGTACTATGTGTCAGCAATGGTGGTGTACACAGTTTCCATGTGCATGCACGTGCACACAACTATGCATGAGATCGCAGGGCTTAGGATCATGTCAGACTTTAGAATTAATAGCTCTCAATCCTGGGTGAAAACAGACATGACGCTAACCACCTTTAACCACCTTCGGTGGTCATTTATGCATGTTGCAGGGCTGCATAGGGCAGCAATACAGCCCTGCAACATGCATAAATGACCACCAAGAGTGGTTAAAGGGTGGTTAGCATCATGTCTGTTTTCACCCCCTGGCTCTTGGGTTTTCTACTTAAACTTATGGGACTCCCTGAGTTTAAGTAGATTATAAGACTTAAGTAATAAAAGAGATGTAGGGGTAGAGGAGGCAGGAGTCTAATTAGACACAGACGGTGCAATCCAACAGGTTGCATATGCAGCCCGCCAGTGCAATGTCCAGGTAGGAAGCGGGCACACATTTGTAGGGAAGGGTGAACGTGGTACGGAAGTTTGGAGTTCGGACCGAACTCGACCAGTTTGGTCGACCGAACTGAACTTCCGAACCGAACTCAATTTTCAAACCGAACCAAACCAAACTGAATTTCTGAACTCGGCTCTGTTTGCCCATCCCTAAAAGATAATATTCCATTTAGTTCAATGGGGTTGAAATTTCCAGACTTTGTTTGGAAGTTCGGAGTTCGGAACCAACTCGAATAGTTCGGTGGACCGAACTGAACTTCCGAATCGAATTTCCGAAATCGGTTCTGTTCGCCCATTCCTACAGATTTGTACATGCATGCCCCCCGTTCAGCAGCCTGCTCAGTGAAATGGGGCACCCCTGCCAATATGACACACACACCCCGAGCCTACACACCCCACAGCCTGGGGGATGGAGCAGGCACGACCCCTGCTCCATTCCCTGAGCTATGGGCTGTATGGGCTTGCGGGGGGGGAGACATATCGGCAGAACTGCCCCATTGTGCAGAGCAGCTTGCTGTGCAGGGGGCATGCATATGCAAATGTGTACCAGCATAAATTAACTGTGCCCGACATAGGTGCAGTTTTTTATGGGGTGTTGGATTGCACCCAGAGTTTGCAAATCAATTGACATGAAAATGGAGTAGCAAATTTAAACATTTTTTTTTTATTGAATCAAAGACAATAGAAATGAGAATGCAGGACACTGAGATGAAAAAAGCAGAGATTAGACTGGTGGTTCTGTGGGAACTTCATTACCTCATTTTGACACTTATATATGATTCCATGACCCCCAACAGTGGCCAAAACATACAAAACATATGCAATCACAACTTCACTTACAAATGATACAACTGTGGTATCTCTTGGTCCAGGATAATAATTATATGATCATCCCTAAACTTATACGTTCCGCTGCCCTCCCCCTACCCAATCCCCAGAGTGCAGAGACTCCCCTAGAGAGGGGAAGTAGTGTATCCTGATTCAGAAATAAAAATCTGTTTTATAGAAGCAAATCCTGGTTTCCTCTCTTACATGATGTGATCTGGTCACCAATTGTGATCCTGACCCACAGTCTGGGAACTTCTGGGTTAGAGCACTGGACCAGTTGTAGTAGTCATAAGGGTTGTATTGTGGCAGCACAATGTTAGATGCTACAAAATGTATAGAAACCCCCCCACACACACACATCCTACACATTCAAGATGAGAGGCAGCAGGTGTGAATTATTTATGTATTTGTTTATTTTATTGTTTTTATATGCTGCTCCCCCCATGCCTACGGCATCTCGGGGCAGCTTCCAGAACAATATAAAACAATTTAAAACAATTTATCACAGATTAAAAATCTACAAATCAACAGTAAAACAGCTTTACCC
>QEPC01007448.1:651031-674519 GCA_003113815.1 Sphenodon punctatus | reverse complement strand
TGGACTCGGGGAGGTTTTTTTTTAAAAAAACTTTTTTGCTGGGGCTTTAAGTTTTTTTACATTGCAGCCATTTTTAAATGGCTGCAATGTAAAAAAAATCCGGTACTCCGGAATCCGGTACCCGGTCCGGATTACCGGGTCGAATCCGATAATGCCGGTACGCCCGGTACCGGCATTATCGGATACCAGATTCTACCGGTTTCCCGCCCCTAATGACCAACAATCTTGGCACCTTAGTTGCACCTTTGGTAGCAGTATTTAAAAATAATCCATCTGTAGAAGATGCTTATGCAGTTTCAATCAGTAGTCTGGTTTCTAATAGGAATGGGACTATCAGTATAGAATTTATCCGATAATGTCAATAATTGATGCTATCGGATTAATCTGATAATACCGATAATATCAGTATCGGTATATCGATTTTTTAACATTGCTGATTTTTCAGAACATTAACATTGCAGCCATTTCAACAATGGCCGCAATGTTAAAGATCAAAAAAATTGGCAATGTTAAAAAAACAATATACCGATACCGATAAATCCAATATTAAATTAATCCAATACTGATAAAACCGGTAACCGATAATTCGCAGATAGTCCCAACCCTAGTTCCTAAGCTATTTTGCGACCCCCATATTGATTCCGTATTCTATGAGACAGCAACAAAACTTAAGGAGTTTTGTTTGTCAGAACTGGCCTCATCCACAGATGGCACATCTCTCCTTGTAGTCCTGTAGAGCTGAAATGGATACCTCATTTAGTACCCATGAGTAATACCTGCATTTTTGAGCACCTTGTTTGGGCACACAATGGGCTGTCCTATCACCAATCAGGTACCCAACTACCCCTAAAATTGATTATTTCTGTTACCAATGTACTGATTTTTTGGTCACTGATCGGTAAATTGAGATGGAGAATTGAAAAATCAGATTGGGAACTCCAAAAATCGGGATTGGAAATTGATGTTCCGGGACCGAAAGTTGGTATTCTGGGACTGGAAGTTGACATTCTAGGACACTGAGGCTGCTTTCCTGTGAGCTGCTTTTGTGCCGCGGGAGCATGGACTATTCATATCTAGTGCAGCTCTCATCTCGTGGGAAAGTAGGAATTGTGGCTTTCCAGCAAGCAAGCTTGCACAATGGACAGGGTAGGATTTCACTACCTATCCATTGCATGAGCTTTCTGGCAGGAGAGCTGCAATTCCTACTTTCCCATGAGACGGGAACTGCATTATATTCGAATAGTGCATGCTCCTGTGTTGTGAAAGCAGCTTATGGGGAAGCAGCCTGAGTACCTGAATTGGGTACTGATTGAGTACCTAATACTACCTGACCATTGCAGGTGTATTCAGGTACTGAAAATTTGATTGGTATACCCTGTTTTTTTGCAGGTACTTTAGCTCTAGTTCTGATTCTTAATTTGGGAACCTCGGGTTTAGGCATAATTAATCTTGCCTTCAGGGAAATTGATGAGTTGACTTCTTGAGATTCTTCCGAGCTCTGCAATCGATGAGTGACATTTTTTATGAATCCTGGACATTACTCCATTGCCATTGAAATTATTGGCAGTACTGTTATGAACTTTCACTAGACCAAGGTTGTGCCCCTCATTTTACATTATTCTCCAAGGTAGAGCACACAATGTATTTCTCTTCTCTGCATGGTATGAAGCTAGACCAATCCACATTATTAATAGGCCCAGCATGTCATGAAGAAAATAATAGACCCTATTGAATTGAAATTATAATCATATTATTATTTCCACATTATGTATAAATGAACGGCAGCCTCTTTGAAACAGCTATAATGGTGAAATGATCATTTGAATTGTGGGTCATTGACGAGTGCATGGCTCATCTGTCAGATGTCACAACTCACCAACACCACAATAAAAGTTCTCCTTGCTACCTAATGGCTTTCGTATATCTAGCAAGAACAGAAGTTGCATGGGAAGAATGGAAAGATAGCTAGCGAAAGTATGACAGCATGAGGAAAGTGTTGCAATTATGGGAAGCAGTGATGTATATAAACAGATGCAGTAGCCCCAGAAATCTTTTGGTATTTACTAAGTGAGCTGGAGCTCCTTAGAACCTTTAGGGACTTGTGAAGGAATCCAGAAGGCTAAAGACTCTGTGTCTCAGGGTTCATTAAATGTGATCTGACTCTGAAATAAGGGATTTCTCTTGAGGATTTCCTTGCAAAGAAAAGGAGAAAAAAGAATATGGGAATAATATAGATATTACCTTATAGGACTCAGCGAGGTGAACGGAGCCAATGATTCATTTATGATCCCTGTTAAGAAATGTATTGAAGAACTGCAAAACTGAGAACTGCATGTAAGGCTTTTAGAGAAGAATGGTGCAAGGTTTAGAAAGAAGTTGAAAATGCAGATGGGATCATTTTCCTCTGTAAGAAGTATTGGGTAATTCATTTGTAATTATACATGGATGAATTAATTATTCACTAATGAACTCAAATAAAAACTGCATTTGATGGTGCATCCCTTTTCTTTCCTTAATTAAATATATCCAAGAGCATATTTCTAATGGGCTGTGATTTTTCTCTTTCGGATTACTGGTGCAGTTATGCTTTCTTCTTCCAGCCCTAATAAGAGGAGGCTGGGGCTGCAGATTTCATTGAAGATAACCCAACCCGTCACAGCTCAGATTGTGTCCTGACCTGGAAATGCCCACCATAGTGGTTTCAAAGGCCCCATAGAAGAAAATGGGCAGATTCCTAAAAAGTTCAGTGGAGTGCTGAATCTGACCCAAGAGCATTAGTACCATCCTTTTACTTTATGCATCTGTACAGAGTTCCGTCACAATCTGGTTGATATCTAGTGGGCTAAAAGTCCAAGGGGCATGAGCCGAGGAGAGACACCTTCCCCTTGATCGAAAGAGGTCTGTCGCCTGACCAGAGTGGAGATCACAGGGGGCTTGAATTAAGAAGGGGCCTACTCCCTACACCCCAAATTCTGTTACCCTTCACTTTTACACACATGCTGATCTCATAAGCAGGGCTCTAGTTTATTACTGTGGAGAGTAAAATATAGGGCTGAAGAAAGAATCCATTTGTTTGTCATGAAAATCTCACAAGAATCAAGAATCGTTACTGAGATTTTGGGATGATCTTGGTGATGGTTCGAGATCTTGGTGAGAATCTCATCAAAATTTACTGTATATTACCATGATTTATCGTGTACTGTGTACCAATTTACCACGTACCGGGCTCCATATACTGTGTTTGGCCCGGTAATGTGCATGGACAAAACAGCCATTGCAGCTGTTCTGCCCATGCACAGCCCTCTTCCAAGATGGTGCCAACAACATTGCCACCATTTTGGAAAAGGGCAGCCATTTTGTGCATGTGCATTACTGGGACAAACATAGTAACCGGTAAACATTATATGGTAAATCATTGTAAATGGTAAATGGAGAAGAATTCTTGACCGAGAAAGTGTCGAGAACTAGGGGTTTTCTCTATTATCGATTCTCACTAAAAATGTGTTGAGAACTATGATTCTCAGCAAGAATCAAGAGAAAACTGAGATTGAGTTTCAGTCTTAGTAACTAGCTTCTCTCCTACAATAAGGGAGAGGCAAGAGTAATGAAGATCAATGGTGGCACTCATCCTTGCATTTGGTGATCAGCTAGTAGGCTCAGCAGAGAGTACACACTGACACAAGAGTAGGGAACCTCCACCCCAGGGGCCAAATATGGCTAGTAGCTGGTTTTTATTTGGACCCTTCCCAGTTTCTGCATCTGGTCCATTAAGCCAGTCCCTGCCTTCAAGCACCAAAAGAGTCAGGTCAGAGGAAGGGAACAAAGATGAATGCATGCACTCAAGTGTACCTCCCAACATTTGGAGTGGCCACAGAGGTACATGCCACCCCCCACCCCAGCCAATAAGCTCCATGTCTCAGTGAATAAGCTCCACCCCTCATACACCTAAACACATACACACTCCCAACATTCCAAGAGTATAGGACATGGGGTGTTTTTACACACAGATTTCTCCTGCATGTTTGCTGTTACATCCTAAACTTTCTGTGTATCTAAATCACTTGCCCAGATCTTAAACATCTGGTTCTTTGAACTTCTGCATAGAACTTCTCCCAGAACCTTTTTGTGTAAAAGGTTCTCCCGGTAAACTGCTTTGCTCCAGGCAGCTGTGGTCACTTTGTTTCCATGGCACCCTGTCACATCTACAGCTGCGGCTACTTTAGGCTGCCTCAGGGCAGTGTTTGTGTGAGGAATGCATCCAGGAACTGCCTCAGGGCAGTGTGTGTGTGAATAATGCATCCGGAACTTACTTGTGGACTTGTAAACCTAGAAGATTGAAAGACCAGCGCTTTAAGGTGTGTGTGAAAACTGCATAGAAACTCTCCTTCTCTGCTGCTTAGCATTCCACTGAGTGACTTGTAATTCCATTATCTTCCTATTGCTTTCTCAAGTGCTCCTCCAGGGAGGCAGACAGAAATATCCTTCTTTTTGTCTCTCATGACATGGGGACAGTGGGATTCAGCACCCAAAAAGACACTGTTCTTCTTAAATAGGGACTCTTGGGAGATATGCTGAAGGATAATCTGTACCCATGGTACAGATCGATGACTGGGACCGTCTCTTTTCTTCCTCCATCCTGAGCCAGAGGGATAGATCTATTCGATACTGAAGGTGTGAAGAAGGTAGCATCATTCATTTTTGTTTCCAACATCCCCCCCGCCCTCTTTTTGGCAGGTTTTCATAAAGAACTCTAACATTTATCTTTTAGTTAGTTAGTTTTATTTTAATAAATAAATAAATAAATCAGTGTGCATGGGCAAAAAAGCTGCCAGAGCTGTCAAGCGCATGCACAGAGGTTTTTTATTATTATTATTTTTAATAAAATAAAGCAAAAAAACAAATGAAATCAAACAAATATTTCTTGCTTCTTCTTTCAATTTTGTTACCTTTGTTATGAAATTGAATGGGGCACCATTCATTTTTGTAACTAATTGAACAATACAAAATTGCACACCCCTAGTAGTTAACGTGGAGCAAGAGGGCTTAGTTGATCCTGGGCCCTGGACTTTGAAGGGGACCGTTTGCTTGAACACTGCTAAGAAATCTTGAATGAGTAGGGAAAGCAGTGGGCCCTATGCTCTTGCCCCTCCCACTCTGAAAATTTACTACTGGCGCTCAGGCTGTTTACAAAGGGCCCTGCCAAGAAGAAGTTTTCAGACAGGGCAGAGGTGGAGTGCTAGTTCCACCAACTATTAAAACCTGTTGATACTCTGAGTTGTGGGGTGGGGTCACTGGGAGCCAAGATGGCACTACCACCTTTGGTGAGGGAGGCTAAGCCTCACTAGGAGCCTTGGGAGGGCCACTGCTTAGGAAGACACACACCCACTTGACCTTGGTGAGGGGCTATATTGGGACATGAGCCTGGTTTCAGCACAGCCTTGCCACACCACTGTCCTGAGCACACTACTGAAGCACTCCTCCCCCTTACTTCCATCTACTCCATGAAGCTTGTACTAATTTGCAAAGTAGCCTGATTGGCGTAAAAAATAAATAAATCCCACCCCAGCCCATTATCCAAGAACAATTTCTACATATCCCATTACATTCCAGAGGCTCAGGAAAGAATTCTGGTTGCATACCCTGTGCACCTTGTGCTGCAAGATTACTTTTTTTTTTTTTTAATGAACTGTAGCACTTCTAAATCTTCCAAAGAGAAAGGTCTTTTGAGCATGCCTGTTGCTGCAATTTCTCTTGTGATGTTGATTGTAATTATGTGTGTTTGTGATGTATGTATGTGGGAGACTATAAATATACACTATACGTTCTGAATAAGTGTGTTGGCAACACTTTCTTAGATATGCATTCATTATGGCTGAATAATAATGTGAGTGTTGTGGCAGTTCAGTGCATAGGATATTTACATTAGTATCAAATCCATTGATCACAGCCTGTATTATAAGAGTGAGCAGGAAAGGAATCAACAGTGATTAGAAGTTACTGTTTTCATGGAGTTCATTTTGATGGAAATTCCTTGGTACAGCCAGTGTGGTGTTGAACTTAGTTTTGGGAAGCCAGGGTCCAAATTCTGACCTAGCCATGAACTCACTGCATGGCCTTGGGTAAGTCTCAGCCTCAGTATTCCATCTGTAAAATGGGAGTGCATCTGTATGTCTGTTTCTCCCTGTGTTCCCCTCACCCTTGTCCATCTTAGATTGTAAGCCCACTGTGCAGGGACCTGTCTCCAAAGTCTGTGACTGTAATGCACTGCATATGCCTAATAGCACAATAGAAATTATTTTTAGTAGTAGTGGTACGGAGAGATATTTCAAGCTTTTCCATGCTGTAGTGAGGGGTGTTGTTGGAGTATTAAGACAAGAGAACTCTGCATACCATAGTGCCATGCTACCATGACAAACAGGGATAGCTGGACTTGGAAAGGACCAGTGGAAGACCATGGGAGGACCCAAAGGCATCATGGAAGCACTACTCTGTGTGTGTGTGTTGACCTTTTACTGAAGACCCATAGTCTGGCCATAGGTTGGTCAACATCAACAGTCTCCACCTCCCTGATACATTCCATGGGGTGGGCAGTGGCTCAGGTGGAAGAGCACATGCTTTGTATGTAGAAGGTCCCAAGTTCAATCTCCAGCAGCTCTGATTCAGGATCTCTAGTACATCTGGTTGAGGCATTTACCATGGATCCTGGAGGGTCTCAGGTAGCATTCCTGGGTGAGGCCTCTGCCAGAGAGCTGGATTTGAAACCCTGCAGCTTTGTTAGGTTATGACAATACTGGGCTAAGATGAATCGTTGGTTTTACTCAATTATCAGCTCCTTATTTTCTCATAAAGCCAAATTAATTGTAACCTATGTGGATGAAATCAAGATCATTCTCTGGGTAGGGTTAAAATTTCCCATTTAATGTGTCTTCCTCAGAGTTCTGGAATTGTCTTTGACACAGGTAAATGGAAGTTATGTAATGATCTTCCTTCAGTAAAATAGATGTTATTGGCACATTTCTTAGTACCACTGNGGGTTTCCCCAGGCCGGGCGGGTTGTTCGTGCCTGCCCCATGTCTGGGGTTAGTTTCAGCAAAGGTTGAGAACACCGTTACCCGCTGCTTGGCAGATGCTCCTCCCAGCAGGTGCGGCCGTCCGTCTCTCCCTTCGGGTTGGCCATACAGTGGGCCGCACTGTGGCGACTATGCCATGGACCTTCCCATCTCTTAAGGAGATGCTGCTACCCATGCTCTTCTAACTTAGAAATTCAAACCTTGTAACTTCCAAACTTTTGGGCTTCCCTCTGCCCCTCGCCCACCAAAGAGTGCGACATTTTTTACCTACCACCCTTCAATTGTTCCACTCCCTTTTACCGAATCAGCAATTCACTCCGGGAAAGGCGAAAAACCCCTTTGCCTTTCCAGCCAATTTGGGCTCAGGGAAAATTCCTTTCCGGCTCTAACTGGCAACCAGCTGAAAGCTCGGAGTGGTGCCTTTAACGAGGGAGGGTGGGTGGGTGAAAGTCTTAACCCCCCCGCTCCAGCCGCTCGAATGCGGCGCCAGAGCGGGGGATCCAAAATGGTGCCCGGGATCTCGCTGGTCTCGCGAGACTCCCGGGCGTGCTTGATTCTGCCCCCGTTGCATCACAACGGGGGCCCCGCCTCCCTGCCGGCCTGTGCGGCCGAAATCCCCACCCCGCGTCCCCGTCTTTTCCCCGCTCAGGGGAGTGGGGGGGCGGCAGCGCCAAACCCCCGCCGCGGCTAACGCGGAGGGGGGATTCTTAATGTTCCAAACTGAAATATCTTAGCAGTCCTAAAAAAATATTTTTTTATTTTTTTAAAAAAAAGATGTTTCAAATATCAAAATGAATAGAAGGCTCAAGCTTTAAACTCGCCCCCCCCTCTTCTTTTTTTGCTACTGCCTTCACTGGAACTCGAGACAAATATCCTCCTGCCCACTTGAAAGAATATTTTGCAGGGACTCTAGGCAAAATTGTTTAGTCATATTATTTCCAGATTTTAGGCCTCAGAGCTTTCTTCATGTCATTCAACTAGACCAAGGAGCGGACTTCAGGTGGGACTGAGGAGAGGGAGGGCTAAGCCCAGAGGCTCATCTTGTAAGACACCACCAGAATCACAATAGCCTTGGCTGTCTGCCATCCCCCTCACCAAAACAACATATTTCAGCATGGCAGTTGCCATTTTCCTCTTCTCTGTATCTGGCACTTGGATTGTAAGGCCGCTTTTACACAAGTGGCCAGGGAAGCACATTCTTCAATGCGCCTCTGGGAAAAGCCACGTGGGGTGCATTTACACACACCAGAAGTGGCCGCTCACCATAGGAATTGGTGGTGCGTGGGGCCTCGACAAGTTTCTTTAAAGACACATTATGGAAACCTCGATATCGGGGTTTCCAGAACACGTCTTCAAAGAGGCTGTGGGAAGCTGTGCGCACTGCCGATTTGTATGGCGGGTGGCCACTTCCAGTGCATGTAAACGCACCCTGCGTGACTTTTCCCAGTGGCACATTGAAGAACGTGCTACCATGGCCACTTGTGTAAAAGCAGCCTCAGTGCCCTAATACTGCTTGTCCAGGAGGGAGAGCACTTACTGCATGCTGCTTCTGGCCTCTGCCTCGAGCTGAAACAAGTACCCACAAAAATAGGTAAACCTATTGAATTTCCAGTACCTGAATCAAAATGAATATTTTGGAAACTTTTTGGTATATGAAGTAGTTTTTGATTGGGTACCTGAAATACCAAAATACTGACAGCCGGTATACTGAAATACTGGTTTAATTCCTGATTTGGGGTATGTTCTGGTTATTATTTATTTATTTATTTGTTTATTTATTTTTCAGGTAATTTTGATTACTTGAAAAACTGACAACCAGGATTTTGGGGTTCTCAGTACTTGAAACTTTGGGTATTTGGGTACCAATTCAGATACCTGAAATGGTACCTAAAAATTTGGGCGTTATCCACAGGTATCAACCCAGGTACCCATTTCAGCTCTACATCTGGCCATAGAAAGAGGTTTCAGGTAGGGATGTATGAACAGAATGGGGTTCGGATGTTTGGCCATTCGGTTGTTTGGTTCAAAAACTTAGTTCGGGTTCCGTCGTTTGGTTTGGAAACCAAGTTGAGTTCGGTGGAGTTTGCAGCTGCCGTGGGGCTTGGGGTGCTCCAGGGACCCCCAGGGGTGCCCGTGGTGGTATGTCAGGCTGTCTGAGACACAGAAGCAGCAGAAGAAACCGGGAAGGCTTGGCGCGCGACACCCCGGGAAGGCAGTCAGGCTCAGCACTTGGCCCCTGGGGGTGCCTGTGGCATCAGGGCTGACTCACCATCTGTGACCCAGCAGCAGCAGCAGCAGCAGCAGCAGAGGCCGTGAAGGTTTGGCGCTTGGTGGCTGCCTGGCACCCATCCTTGGCCAGGCATTGCAGGCTGTCTGGCATCGGTGGAGCAGTGGTAGAGGCCTGGCCAGAGTCGTACTCAACAAATCTCATGGACACCCAGCCCCTTCCTGCTGACACACTCATCCATGCTATGCCCATCTACAAGAGTGAGGAGCAAATGGCTGATGTGCAGTACCAGCAGCAGCGGTAAAGGTCCAGCCAGGGCTGGGTGCCCGGAACCCCTGCTTGGCTGGTCATTGCAGGCTGTCTGGCATGGGTCGGGGAGCAACAAAGACCCGGCCAGGGCTCAATGCTGGGTGCCCCTGCTTGGCCAGGCATTGCAGGCTGGCTGACATGGGTGGGGGAGTGGCAGAGGCCCAGCTCACATGTGGAGGGTCTTTATTCACAGCATGGCCCATGGACAGCCAGCTCTGCTCCTATTGGACACAGACAGCTATTTTAGAGGAGGAATCCAGCATCATCACTGAGTCAGGTGAGTTTGCTTGCAGGCTGTCTGGCATGGGTGGGGGAGCGGCAGAGGCCCAACCAGGGCTCAGTGCCAGCACCCCTGCTTAGCTGGGCATTGCAGACTGGCCAGCATCAGTGGAGCAGTGGCAGAGGCCTGGCTAGGGCTCGGTGGCTGGCACCCCTGCTCGGCTGGGTGTTTCAGGTTTGCATCCTCATCTCAGGATCTGAACAAGCTATTCTGCCAATTGGGAAATCCTTGCCCAGTTGTGAATCATGTGACCACCCAGTAGCAGACATTGGATTGTCAGGGCACAGTACCCGTGGAACAGCAGAGGCAGCAGCAGCAGCAGACATTGGATATCCCCGGCACAGAACCCGTGGCACAGACAGCAGAAGAGGCATTGGCAGCAGCAGTGGACGTTGGATTTCCAGGTAGCAGAACCCATGGGGACAGCAGCAGCAGATAGACACCTTGATGAAAAGCAACTGCTCCACCAACTTGGCCCCCAGTCTCAGGTGTTGCGGCGAGCAAATGTCCCCCACCATAGAGAACACATGCTCACTGGGGACAGTCGTTGGTGAGCAGGACAGCAGACCCTTGGCCACTTTGGACAGGGCCAGTCACACGTCCCTCCGAGAGCTGTGTCGTCACCATGTTCTGCCGCTCCCATCAGTGCTGATAGTGGTGCAGCAGCAGCAGAAATGGAGAAGGGAAGCAGGAGAGGCTGGTCTGCTGCCCATAAGGCAGGCAATGGGGCATGTGACAGAGGTGGCAGGGGCTGTGCCAGTGGAGTGGCAGCAGGTATCATCAGAAGCAGCCCGAGCCCATCACCATGCCTCAAAATGCACAGGTCTGATTTTGGGAGACAGGCTTCAGAGGCTCCCTGCAGTGGCACTAGGGGTGTGGTTCAGCATCACCTCCTGCCAGCATCCCCCACTGCCATGCAGGGCACTGGAAGGCCTGCAGTCCAGGAGGCTGTGGCTGTCTCTGATGGCAGCATTGGCTGCCCTCTCCTGCCAGCATTGGCAAAGCAGGAGCAGACATTGGATTGCCCAGAGGCAGCACTGGCACAGCAGGAGCAGATATTAGATTGGCCAGAGGCAGCATTGGCACAGCAGGAGCAGACTTTGGATTGCACAGAGGCAGCATTGGTAACATTGGCACAGCAGGAGCAGACTTTGGATTGCCCAAAGGCAGCATTGGCAACATTGGCACAGCAGGAGCAGACTTTGGATTGCCCAGAGGCAGCATTGGCAACATTGGCACAGCAGGAGCAGACATTGGATTGCCCAGAGGCAGCATTGGCACAGCAGGAGCAGATTTTTGATTGCCCAGAGGCAGCATTGGCAGCATTGGCACAGCAGGAGCAGACATTGGATTGCCTGGGCACAGAACCCATGGCATGGACAGCAGAGGCAGCATTGGCAGCAGCAGCAGACATTGTATTGCCCATAGGCAGCATTGGCAGCAGGAGCAGATTTTATAATGTTTTAAATTTATTTATTCAAATTTTGAATATAATATATACTACATTAACTCTAACTTCTATTAACTATTCTAAAACCTATGGAACTAAATGGAATATTATCTAATATCTAAAAAGGTCTAGTCCTACAAACACACTATAAAATATTAAAACTGAATCACTACACACTCTATCTGTCTCCATGACTAAGCTAACTCCTACATCTATCTATCTATCTATCTAGATAGATAGATAGATCTATCTATCTATCTATCCACACACAGGGATGGAGGTGGGGGACACAGACAGCTCACAACAAACAACACAGGGAGCTGCGCAGATGGAGAATAACCACAGCTGTGATTTGTGTATGCCCAGAGCATTTTTGAGAATCTTGCAAGATTCTTGCAAATCTTGGTGAGAGAACACACAGGATCTTGCTAGAGAATCTCACAGATTCTCAGGAGAGTGCACAGAGTTCTTGTTTCAGGCCTAAGCAGGAGGCAGACAGACAGATGGAAGAAACAGGTCTGGCACCGTTCTCTGCTGGCAGTACAATTCTTGAGCCTGGCTTGTCCCACCACCTGGAGAGTTTTCTCATGATCCGCTTTCAGAAATCAGAAAGTACACCAAAAGGCCTGCATTTAAAAAATAACAATACCAAAAAAACACTAAAAAGTCCACATTCTCATGATTTTTAGGGGTCTGACTCATGATTTTTGGTTGGTGCATAGTTAACTATTTTGTTTCAGATTGCACAAGCAGCACAAATAATGCCAGAATATAGGAAAAGAACACACTTGCTCTCTCCCTCCACGTGTAGCTGATACATTCCTACTAGAGATGTGCGAACGCGATTCAGAAGTTCGGAATTCAGACCAAACTTGAATAGTTCAGTCAACCAAACCGAACTTTCGAACTGAACTCGAATTTGACCGAACTGTTCGGTCAAATCTGAACCAGTTTGAAAGGCCAAAAAACCCGGGTTTGAATGTACAAACTAGATTTGGAAGTTCAGAATTTGACCAAATTCGAATAGTTCGGTCGACCAAACCGAACTTTTGAACCGAACCGAATTTCCAAACTCGGTTCTGTCTGCACATCCCTAATTCCTACCCCATATTTTATATGTTCCTCTTCCCTCAGACCACCTACACCATCTTTATTACTGGTGCAAAACAAGGCTATGTCACATTTAGGGACTCTCTGAGATCCAAGCGTGTGGGATTTTGTTAAATGTTGGTTTGTTAAGCTTGGTATATGCGTTATAAAAATATATTTCTTGTCACCAGACTATATGACAATTTCACAGATAAATCACAGGATATAAACCAACTTTGTATGTGTTTTGGTTTCTCAGAGTGCCTAACTCTTTGGTTTCCTAATCCAAGCAGCATTTCTGGATTCCCAAATCCAGAATCTCCCTCCCAAATGTAAAAATATAAATTATACATAGGATAGCCCTCATACTTAGTTTTGACTTTTCCATCTTTAGAACTAATAAGCAAATAGTAAAAGTTAGTAGTAGTTTGACATCATGAATGGTTGTCCCCACATCCCTCCTGTTACAGGAGGACATTCAGATCCCACTTCTGACACCTTATCTCTAATTAGGTGATCATCCTCATGTGGTGACTGGTTTTTTCTCACCTTCTTTCTGCAGAAGAATCTTCAGCATCCAGTTCCTTTTCACATCAATGTGTTTTTATTTTCATGTCACGGTTCCACAGGCATTGTTCTTCATAGAACAAACCTTGGGCCACTCTTTTTTGAGGTTACACTCTACCAGGCACTCCTCAGTACTAGGTAGTCCCTTGGTCCATATTTGTCCTTAGGGATGTGCAAACCCTGGGGGGGGGCAGAGTTGGCCCCGGCCGAACCCGAAACCGTTCAGTTCAGCCTGTTTGGCCCGAATGGGTTCGGGGAGCCAAACCCATTTGGGCTGGGGGGGCCCAGTTTCCCCCCTCCAGGCTACGCGGGTGGAAGGGGTGCTGGGAGAACCTCTCCCCCCACCATACCCAGCCTGGGATTTATTTATTTTTTACCAACTCATCCCAGGGATCACCCTACCTGCTGGTGCCAGGGCTCCGGCCCTGGGTCCAGTGGTGGCAGTGGTAGTGGCAGTGACAGCGGAAGCAGTGGTGGGTCCAGCGACGGTGGCACTCCTGAGTGCTTCAGGCCACTATTAGGCCTCCTGGGTCAAACCGGAAGACGTAGTAGTGGCCTGAAGTGCTCTGGAGCACTGCCGCTGGCAGACTTGGAGCCCAACCTACCTGGTGGTGCTGGGGTTCTGGCCCCGGGTCCGGCAGCAGTGGTGGGTCCAGCAGTGGCAGCACTCCGGAGCACTTCAGGCCGCTACTAGGTCTTCCCTGTCTCTTATACACATCTAGATGTGTATAAGAGACAGGGGTGGGGTGGGGTGGTAAAAAAATATATGCCAAGGCTGGGCACAGTGGGTGGGGGGGAGGTGCTCCCCGGCCCCCCTTCCACCCGTACAGTCTAGAGGCGGGAGGGAAAACCAGGTTCCTCCCTGCCCCCTCCCCTTGTCCGACCGAGTTCAGAACCCAAACTTTGTTCGGCCAGTTTGGGCAGGGGTCGGTTTGGATTCGGGGTGTTCGTGAACGGGCCGAACCCCCCAAGTTGGGGCCAAACCCTGAACTTCTGAACCGCGTTCGCACATCCCTATTTGTCCTTGACCAGGATAAAATATCAGTCTCCTTTCCTTCCCTGGTGATACACCTCACTGAGCTGATAACTCATCCTTTTTAAATCTGTCCTCTCCCTTAGTCTCAGTAGCTTCCAGATGATGATAGTTAGCCACAGTATTTGGTCTGCTGACCATCCAAAAGCTGCAGCATGTGGTCACACTGTTGACTTAGACAGTAACACCATGCTGTAGGCTAGAAAAACGAAGTCATACTAAGTCACTGCACAGTATGTTACAAAGACAGAATTTCTTTGTCTGAGAAATATGTTCTTTGGGGTCCTTGTGGCTTAGTTTATGAAACTCAGAAATACCAATTCAGTTGTCCAGGCTGTCATGAAAATACCAGATCTAATTCCAGATGACCGGCATGGGTGACAGCTCTTCTCCATACCACATTCCGAAATCTAGCTTTTCCTTTCAGTGAGATGCACAAAGTGTTCAATGTCCTCTTATTATTACTGGGAATCTGTATCTTCAAACGAGGGTCAGGATCAATTTGTTAGTAGATATGTTCCAAACATGAACAAGAAGATATGAAGGCAACCAGCTCTGATGTCTTTTTGTTCATTATTTTTAGAATGGTAGCAGCTCAGAATGTGATAAAGGATTTTATTTTCCTGTGTTCGCTTCTAGAGAAGATTAATGAATTGTGTTTCCTGTAGTGTGTTTCCTGTTGTATGCTCCTCTATGAGAAAAAGCGCCCAAACTAAAATAATCCTGCATTAGGCCTAATATTGCTTTAAATGAATTGCAAAGCTACATAGGTTCAAGAAGGGCTGAGCAGCAGAATCCTGAAGTTGTTGGGTGCTGGTACTAGCTGTCGGCACTGATACAAGTTCCATTCACAACCGTGGGATTTGTACAAGTGCAAAAGAATAGTGCGAGTGTGCATTGGTTTTGGGATTGCACCAAACGTTGCTGCTGTTGTTATTGTTATAAAATAAATTTTCTGGTCTCATGACTAGAGCTGAAATTAGTACCTGCAAAAATGGGTAAACCTGTTGAATTTTCAGTATTTGACTCGAACTGCAGCCTTTGGATGCTAAAGATTACCTGATTAGTGCCTGATGCGTTACCCGAAGCCCGCATTTCCATTAATGGAATATGGACTTCTGATACCGGTTTTACATGTTTCTGTCCTTATTTTTTTGCATTTTCATCCCAATTTGCATTATTTTCCTTACTGGTTTAATTGATAAATCACTAATGATAATTCCTGATTTTTCAGGTAATCAGGTACCCAACTGGTACTCAGATAGCCCACTGGGTGCCCTGCACAGAATTCAAAATTATGGGTGTTACCCGTGGGTAATAAATCTGGTGTGTGCTTTAGTTCTGCTCCTGACAGCTTAGTACCTTATCCAGAGCCAATTGATGTCAACAGAAGTCTCCGAAATTTCAGCAGTCTCTGCATTAGGCCCTTAGTTAACATTTGCCTTTGGATTTTTTCTGTATTATTTCAGAGCTTTATAATCCTATCTTCTTTTGTATTAAAGCACTAAACAGAAATTAAAAATCAGTGTCCTAATGGGGAAGAAATGAATGCGAATGAAAATGTGTCCAAAGAGAAATAATCATCCTTCATTTTTCTGCTAGCTTGCTTTCACAAAACATTTTTTTCAGAGAGAACCCTTTGGGAATAAGAACTTAAGAGTCTTTTTCTTTTCTCTTTTTTTCTTTTCTCTTCTCTTCTTGTTTTTGTTAGTTCAGTTAAACAACTGAGCTAAAACACAGTTGTACAAATCTTTTAGTAATGCTGTCAGTTTAAAATGTTTAGTGAGATGAGACTTGCCAAATGTACTCAATTCATTCTTAAGTGCCCATCCCTTCCTAAAAAGAAGCTGAAAGAAGGGATGCATAACAATAAATTGATAGATTAAAAAGTATATTTTTATTAATCCTTCATCCCTTCTTTGATCTGATCGCTTGTTAAATTGAAAGCCTAATTTTGCCTATGATTACATTTGTTTTTGATTAGTATGCATACAAATCCCCACTCTCCTTATGTATTCAAACTGAGATATGGGTTTCTGGAGCTCAGATTAAAGCACAAAAGAATAATTTGAGGACTGTTTGGCGAGACCAATGCTAAAGTAAAATGTTGGGTGCAGTTTTGATCACTAAAATTTCTCATTTCAGCTACACACAGACTTGGATCCTGGAAGCAGCAACATCAAGTATATCCTTTCAGGCGATGGAGCTGGGACAATCTTTGTGATCAATGATAAGACAGGAGATATTCATGCTATGAAAAGACTTGACCGTGAGGAAAAGGCTGAGTACACACTAACAGCTCAGGCAGTCGACAGAGGGACAAATAAACCTCTGGAACCTCCTTCAGAATTCATTATTAAGGTTCAAGACATCAATGACAATGCACCGGAATTTGTCGATGGTCCATACCGTGCTACTGTTCCAGAAATGTCCATTGTGGGTACGTATGCTTAGAAATTCAAAGCACTTTGAAGTAACGCCTTAATAATATAACTCAATACACTGAGGACGGTTTGTTGATGAACAAAGGATATGTATTTCATCCCTATCTTCAATTTGCATTTGCAAATCGCTTTGTGGCCATACCTGTCAAATGCAGAACAATAGCATTAGTCCACCAGTAATACAAAAATGACAAACATTTATACTGAAATGTCTTTCTTTGAACAACAATACCTGAATGAACTGAATTTGTATTCCACTCGTGACATTGCTGGTTCAAGTATTGTTACTGAGGGGGATTTGTCAAGATTTGTTCCAACATGCCACTCTAATCCTATTGATATTTTTGTTGATGTTTAATTATCTGTTTGTGTATATTCATACACAGATGCCCCACTCTGTGTATGTGTATACATACTTATTTAGTCTTCTCCAAGTGTAACTATAATCACCAAGGCACATTAAAATGAAAGATGTTGTGTCTGGGAATTGATGGTGAGGCTCGAGTGGACTTAACCAATTAGACGTATGATCTGAGGAGGAGAAAGGTGAAGTGAGAAAAATGGGAAGGAGGAGGGGAAGAAGGTAATGAAAGAAAAATATGAAGACAAAAAATAATAAGAAGCTACATGTCAAATCTTGTTATTGCTGCAATTTATTTTGATTCTGTTCATTTCCCCTTTCCCTTTTTTATTGGTATATCCTCTTGGATTTTTGTCCCTGTTTGTGTAAGATCCCAATATGCTTTGTCTTGTTTTGCAATGTTGGTGCAAAACAAATGTGACATATATTAAAATGTCTGTAGCTACTGCAGAGGGCCAGTGTGGTCTAATATATGTTTCTAAACTTGGACCTGAAAGTCCTACGCTCAGCCTGGGTATCATTAATGGTGTTTATAAATGAGACAATAGCCTGCTGGAGTCTGTGTTCAGTTTGTACAGCCCCCACTAACATGTGTTAACATCTAGAACTAATAAACGGGCAGTCCTCTGCGCACATTTTATGTGCAGGAGGTAGCCACCATTGGTGGTCTCACTCAGCACTTTCCTTCTCCCCAGGCCCAGGTCTGATGAAAGGGGGGTAACAGCTAGGGAAGACTTCTTCCCTGGCTGTGACCCCCTTTCCATCAGAAGCAGCACTCGCTTCTTCTCCCAACTGAGAAGTGGCTGCAAGAGGAGAGAGCTATCACACTGGGTGTTTTTAGACACACATTTCTCCTGGATGTTTGCTGTAACATTCAGAGCTTTATGTGTGTCTAAATCATTCACCCAGATTTTAAACATCCGGATCTTTGAACTTCTGTGTGAAACTTCTCCCAGAACTTCTGGGTGTAAAAGGTTCTCCTGGTAAACTGCTTTGCTCCAGGCAACTGTGGTCACTTGGTTTCCATGGCAGCCTGTCACATTTACAGCTGCGGCTACTTTAGGCTGCCTCAGGGCAGTGTTTGTGTGAAGAATGCATCCAGGAACTGCCTCATGGCAGTGTGTGTGTGAAAAATGATTCCGGAACTTACTTGTGGACTTGTAAATCCAGAAGATTGAAACGTCCAGAACTTTAAGGCGTGTCTAAAAATGCCCAATCTCTCAGCTCAGAGGCAGCTGTAAGAGTTGAGACGGGGTGCATGAAGGACCTTCTCTAGGCTCTGCACTTGCCCTCCTCTCTCCATTTGGGAAAGGACCTGAGAGGAGCACAAGAGCCCCATGGATCCTCCAGGGGAACCTTGTCCCTCCCTCGTTCCCTTTGGTTCCTTTCCCAAATGGAGAGAGAAGTTCAGGCAGAGACCCTCTGGAGAAGATCCTTCCTGAACCCCTTGCTTCACTCTCTCCTCTCCAGCCTTGCATACCCAGACACTGGGTATTTTAGATGGATTTGAGGGCAGCCTAGCCCTGGAGATGCTCTGGGGGTGCAATCCTGCATCCACCCACTTCCAGCCCCACCTGGTTCCACTTTAGACACTCCCAGTGGATTCCCATGGCCACGGTCCACCTGCATGGTGCCTCCCCACACACCATAGAGTTATGGATAAACACCCAATGCTCTAGGCTGGCACCTAGAACTCTATGGTATTGCTGAGGCAATGGCTGACCAGGAGTGGATCTGCAGAATGGGTCCACCAAGCAGACGGAAAGCAGCTCTACTCTGGGCTGGTTCCCAAGGTTTAGCCGGCCCACTCCACTGGTAGCACTTTGGGATGTTCCATAGTGCCACAAGCAGGTCTGCCACACTCTGTATCCACATCTGATGGGCTGCCTTCAGATGGACCAGCCAGTTTGGAGGTTAAACAGGCTGAGATGCCGTCCATCAGTTTAAACCCCATGAGGAAGTGAACATAGGGAGAGAAAGGTATACATTCATAAAGATGAGAAGTTGTCATACATATGTTTAAGTAAGTTAGTTCAATAATTCACTGTTTGGTGAGAGCAATGGCATCAAAATCTGGCCAACAGAAAGTTGAGAATAAATGCAAACGTTTACCAATATTAAGCTGAAAATAATGTGATTTTCAGCAATGCGGGTACTATACAGCTGTTGAGGCGAGATACACGGAAATGCTTACTTGAAGGAGTGCCAAGCCACTTTACAGACATGGTAGTGCCCTGTCAAAGAGTTTTGAAAACAGCATTCTGTCCTATTGCCGTTAAAAAACACAGGAATGTAAGAGGCCAGAACTGTCATTTCACTGAAAGTCAGTATAATGAGTCATATGAAGTCCTTTTGAAATCTAACTGTAGCAGACCCAGTTGTGCTAGCATAGTTAAGGTTGAGTTTGCTTGTCAATTATAATCCTTTCCCAGATTTGATGTCTTGGTTGCTTTGAATCACTTCTGCTGAAATACTTATATGAGTTTTCAGCCTAAATGTCGGCTCCTATACCAAAACATGGGTTTAATGCATTAAAAGCTCTTTAATTATACAGAAACACAAGCATAAAGTTGGCCTGGTTTGGAATGATATTTTTTTGCCAGGCGGTAGACAAGAAAATGATTAAATTAAGTAGAAAAATAAAAATGAAGTAGAAGTTGCAGGCAGTTAAAATTCCAAATGTGAATAAAACTTCCCTGGCCATGTGAAGAAGAAAGTGAGCTAAAAAGGGAGCCACAGAAGTGAGAATAAATGCAAAATGTGATTCCTGAGTATCACTAGTATTATAATACTCATTTCTGAATGTAAAGCATGTTCAGCATTTACAACCAGAGATGAAACTAATATCTGTTGAGAATAACCTAGCCAATAATTTGAGCCCTACTATAGTGCCTATCAGGTTGGGCAAACATGGCTCTCAGGCAATTCAAGTGTCTCTTTTGGCTATGGCCAGCCCCAAGGCCCATGCTACCTTATAGGTGCTGTGTCTTAAATCACTAGGGGTGTGCATTTCATTTTTGTTTTTATAATAACAAATGAAAATGAAAGAATATAATAAAGAAAAAGAAAAAGAAGTTGATTTTGTTATTATGAGGTAATAGGAAAAAATCTCAAAAACACATTTTTTGCTGTAATGTTGTTGTTTTTCATCCAATTTAGATTAAACTTGGCAAGATTTTACCCCCTATAGAGGGCATTATGTATCCCCAACAGAGACCATTTTCAGAAAGATTGGGTAAAGGGATCCAATTTTATAAGCGGGTGAAATTTGTTATTTTACAAAATTCTGCGTACAAATCCCTGGATGTAACAACTTTTTCTCCCATCCGATTTGGATGAAACTTGAAAAGATTATATCCCTTCCCAAGACTACTATTCCTGCCAAATTGCATAAGTATTGAATAAAGGGTCTCTGTTGTATATGTAATTTACTTGTAAACGCATTTCTGACCGTAACACCTTTGTATTCAAGCTAGTTTGCATGACGTTTGGAAGAATTGCAAAAAGTCCCCAAAACTTTAGGATCATCTATGCCAAATATCAGAAATATATGATAAAGGGTCTCAAATTTATAAGCCTGCACAGCATCTGGAGAACATGAGCCTATGCCAGGGATTCTCTTATGTTTGTCACTGTGTTACAAGATTTGTTTGTGATGCCAATTGGCCAGCAGTAATCTCAACCATATACCATTCTGTGCTGTGACTATTCCAACCACTGTCCCTCAGTTGTTACTGGGAAGTTGGAAGCATTTGCTTAGGAAAGAGCAAATAAGGGATTCTCTTATGTCCTCTGTCACAGTGCTGCAGGATGTGATTGTGATGACAATTAGCCAGCCTAGATGTGTGAAACATGTATTCTGATTGCTGGGATGCTTCCCCCTGCCCTCTGTCTTGCTGCCTGAAGTCCCAGTTATGTCCCTTCTATGCCTACCTCAGAACCACCCGGGATTGATCCTGGAAAACTGGAAGAATGCAATAAGAGAAGCCAATTACATCTCTGTCCCAGCCAGGGTGTCTTCTAAATGTGAAGCCAATTGTTCAGAGGAGATATATGTCATCTCTGCTGTTTGGCACAGGCTTCAGTCTGGACGTGCACCCCAGGTGCATGGAAGTATCCATCAACTTTTAGAGAATGTCCCAGGAGGGGGCAGGACGATGTTGGACAGCACCCCAGGTGACTGCGGATTGGATTTATGTAGCTAGCTAAACTCTTGCAGTGACCTCTAGCACACACACACATAAATCCTTCCAGCAAAGTATGATAAAATGCTTTGACCAAAGTCATAACTAACCACAGGCAAAGAGCAGGCCCAATGAACAGCAGCTTATATCTGCCCTTTATGCCAGCCTTGAAGCCACCACCGATTAGTCCACCTGTAAAGGTGGAAGCATGCAGTAATTGGCCAGTGAATGTGTCTTCCAGTCTGTTGGGATGCTCTGCTTCCCTACCCCCTGCCATGCCTATCTATGAATGACACTGCATGTGCTATTTACCTGAATAATGAAGGACATCAAGAGGGAAACTTCAATATCTTATAAAAATTATACCCTTTATAAAATCTTTCTACATTTTAGCATAGATGATCCTAATGATCTGAGATACAATCCAACTAAAGCTAATGTAAAATGGATGGAAATAAAAAAAGATACCACCAGAAATGCATTTACAAGTAAATTGCTTATAACATCAGAGCCCTTTATTCAATACTTCTGAAATTTGGTAGAGATAGTTACCTTGGGAGGGGGTATAGGTTTTTAGAGTTTCATCCAAATCAGATGGGAAACAAAGGTGTTACATCAGGAACGTGTACAGAATTTTGTAAAATAACAAATTTCAACTGCTTATAAAACCGGATTCCTTTATCCAATCTTTCTGAAATTTGGTACACACAATGCAAGCCAATGGTGTGCACTGGATCAAGTTTCATCCAAACTGTAAAAAGGTTACAGCCAAAAATGTGTTTTCTATTTTAACCAATGGAAATAAAAAACAAAAGTAAAAACAAAAATGAAACAGACTAATGAAATATAAGGAACAAGTAACGTTTTGGTCAGTTGGCCACATTACCATGTCACCAAATCTCCCAGTGGGGAGATCTCCTGGTTGGGTATTATTACAGCATGCTGTGCACATGGGCACTGCTAAAAAGCCACGTCCAACAGCTTTTTTTCTTTTGATTGTCAGGGCTCAAAATCCAACCCTGAAAATAGAACAAAATAAAACCACTGGACGCAGCTTTTTACAAGTTTCCATGTGTATAATATGTCATAAGAATGCCCATCTGGGAGATTCGGTAGTGCAGTAATGTGGACAAGTGGCCTTTAATAATGAAAACAGAATGAATAACAACAAAAAAAGAGAGTTATTGCTCACATACCTAACCTACTAATAATAATTTGTATAGTACTAGTAGGCGTATACAGTGGTTTGCAGTCACAGATTTTCAGATGGGTCCCTGCACAGTGGGCTTACAATCTGAGATGGACAGACACACGCACATTCCCATTTTACAGATAGGGAACTGAGGCTGAGAGGTTGTGACTTGCCCAAGGCCACCCAGTAAGCTTATTGGCTAGGATGATATTCAAACCCTGGTCTCCCAGGTCCAAATACAGCACCTTATCCACTACACCACACTAGAATAGCTGCTCTTCACAATCTCAGCAGCTAGGGTAACAAAGCATTGACTTCACCAGACAATCAGAAAGAAGGAGAGACTCAGCCTGGGAGATGTTTCAAACGGGCAGGAGTATGTGCCTTCTGGTTTTCAGCCATATGTAGATTTGTGGCTCCTGGGTTTGGGAACCTTGCCTGTCCCTTCCATAAATGGGGACAGGCGGTGCGGAATGAAGTGAAATATCCAAATAAACAGGAGTCCAAATATTTGTTTACCCTGCCAAATAAGTATCAAGCTACTCAGAGGAATAACTGAAAATGTGGATAGTACTAATTAGAGGTGACTCAGGTAGCTCATTTGATTCTAACAGGTAATTCTGAGTACTGTGTCGAGTGCCGAAGAGGCGGCATGAGAACTGATCAGGTATTGACATTATTGATTTATCAATTTTCCATGTTACGGTTTAGTACTGATTGGTAAAAATGTAAAGTAGTACAGGAATCGGGACAGAAAGTTGAGAAATTAGTACCAGCAGTCAGTTAATTAGTACCAGTTCTTACTGTACGGAGGTTCTTCCTAAGGTTTAGCCAAAATCTGCTTTTTTGTAATTTGATCCCATTGGTTCTAGTCCTTTCCTCAGGAGCAACAGAAAACAAGTCTGCTCCATCTTCTGTGTGACAGCGCTTGAGATATTTGAAGACGGCTATTATGTCTCCCCTTAGGGTAATTTCAGATGTGATGGGCCTAGAGGCCCGCCACCTTGAACCCCTGACCGGGCTCCATTGCAGATCCAAGTCCGTGATCAGGCCGGCCGGCTGGTCAGCCTTTAGACGTGGGATCTGGGACTAGAGTGGCAGCTTCTGGATGAAATGGAATGACAGCCCACCCTACCTGTAATGTAGGCCACAGAACAACTCTGATGGTGGGTCCTGGGGCTGGAATGGCTGGCTGTTTCTTGATGCGGTGGACTGACAGCTCCCCGTGAGCGGAAAGACAGCCCCAGAACCCTGACAGTGGGTCCTGGGACTAGAGTGGCAG
>QEPC01007448.1:631948-648042 GCA_003113815.1 Sphenodon punctatus | reverse complement strand
GCTTTGGCCTTTTGTTTCAGGCTCTGACCTGGCCACCATCATCCATGCTTTTGTCACCTCTAAATTGGACTATTGTAACATGCTCTACGTGGGGTTACCCATGGTGACGGCCAGAAAACTGCAGCTGGAGCAGAATGCGGCAGCCCATCTTCTGGTAGGCCTGGGCCACCGGGAGCATATTACATCAGTGCTCTGCTCCCTACACTGGCCGCCAGTGGTTTTCCACACCCGATTCAAGGTGTTGGTTTTGGCCAAAAAACCCTAAATGGTCTAGGCCCTACGTATCTCTGGGACCACCTCACTCCCCGGGTGTTGGACCAACCCCTGCGGTCATCTGGGGGCCCCCTGCTCGAGGTCCCCTGAGTCTTCTGGGGGGCCACGCAGGGGAGGGCATTCTTGGTGGCTGCACCATGACTATGGAACTCCCTTCCAGTGGAGGCCCGGTTGGCCCCAGATTTCCCCTCTTTTTGGAGAAGTAGTAAGACCTGGCTATTCCGCCAGGCATTTGGCCAGGGAGATGGGTGAGGGGGTGAGTTGTTGAGTAGGGCTTATTTTTCTATGTGTCCTCCTTTTAGTTGTTTTTAAATTGTTGTTTTAATGTTGTTTTGCTAATTGTAAGCTGCCCCGAGCTGCCTGTGGCAGGAGGGGCAGGGTAGCAATTTTTAATAAATAAATAAATAAATAAATAAATAAACAAACTTGTGAAGGTGAAAACTTAAAGGAAAGATGGATTGGAACAATAAAGAGATTATGAAGCACATACATGTTATGAGAAATATGGAAGGTGGTTGGTAGTAGTTACAAAAATTTGTATACATAACCAAATACAATCATGAGGGAGAAAGTAGAGATGTTTGAAGTAGACCTGAAGCAGGAAATGTAATAGCCATTATCCACATTTTGGGTATTGTTTTGGGTACCCAAATTGGTAGTGTGAATTCTATTTGAGCACCCAAGAAACCAAAGTTTTCAAACTTCTGAAATTTCCCATATGAATTTTCCCATATGAAAACTCTATATGAATGCAGCTGCAGAAGTTGGGGGCAGGGAGAGGGTTTGCCTGGCGTCGTACAGGACCCCAGGAACAGATGGGCAGCTGCAGCCTGCCCAGGTGGTGGGGCTGGTCATGCTTCCTCAGGCAGGACTCTTAGTCCACAAGAATTAAGCTGGTTTAACAGGTTTAAATACTAGGGTACAGAGCCACGCGGGTCTTTTTGCAATGGTGCCGTCTGCCACAGAGCTGCTCACAGCCTCTTTTTTGACAGGATGTCCGCGCTAAGACGTCTGTGTGAAATTTTTTTGTCTTTTATTAAAGATACAAAATGTCCAGAATTGGTGGAATGGGGAAACAGATGCATGTTGGGAAATGAGTTTGCATTTCTTTTTTTAAACAAACAAACAAACAAACAAACAAGCAAAAGATAATTTTCAGGATTTAGGAATTTTGCATTATTTATTCAAATTCGAATTTATTTATTGCATGACCGTCTGGTCCTTGCAGTCAAGTACAAACCAACAAAACATAGATTTAGAAACCATACAAACATACAAAAACATTTAAAACTGACATAACCAAACCAAAGCCAGAAAACCGGCTCTTAGCCCCCATCATCCTCAGAAAGAGAAGCATCACCAGGGATCAAAGGAAAAATTTGAGGAAACAGTCCCTAGAGGCAAAGGCCTGAACTAAAAAGGTTGACACAGCCCTCAGACAGGTCATATCAGTATCTGAAAGGAAAATGCAAAGCAGCTCGGAATAGGACCTGCCGGGAAATAGGTCAATGTAGGAGGCCAGCAATTGGGCATGGGGAATATCATACAGATGGCATACAAACAAAATATGTGAGATGGTCTCTGTCTCAGCGAAATCAAAGGGACATAATCTCACACTGAAGGGGGTTCCGTCAAAACACCCCTCCAGCACACTGGTGGGAAGCACGTTTAGCCGCGCCACCAAAAGCAGAGTAAGGATAGCAGAGAGCCCCCAGGCAGCTATCTGAGAAGTCAGGCTCTTCATCCAAGATGAAACAAAAGGATCCTGGGGAATGTAAGCCAGGAGCCCTAAATGGGCATTGTGGTAAAGACGCAGTCATAAAAAGGTGGCCGCTTCCAGTTTAGCTTGCCCCAAGCTAACCGGCCAAACTCCACTCGTAAAGCAGCCGAGGGGGTCCCATTCAGGACATGGAGCAAAGATTTAAGAACTTTAATCTGCACAGAGTTTAATACCAGTGAGGCACCCACAGCCCATAGAACTCCACCATAAAAAGGTTGGGCACGTACATTGACCTCCATGATTTTGAGGGTGACCACCAAGTTACCGTGGCCTTTGTATTTGAACATACGGGCAATGGCAGCAACCAGTCCCTTCACTTTGTTAAGGACCATTTCCCTATGGGGGAGTCCAACTGAGTGATGCATGGAACAAAATCCCAAGATATTTGTAGGAAGAGACCTGAGCTATCAGGTGGACGTCAATAGACCAATGGTAGCTCTTTCCCCCCCTCCCAAACACGAGGACTTTGGTCTTTTTGTAATTGATAACCAATTTGTTGGTAGAACAATAGTAAAAAAGGGCACATTACTGCCTACTCAGGCCCACCTTGGTCTGGGAGAGGATAACCGCATCATCGGCATAGAGTAAACAGCCCAGATGACGCATGGCCAACTTGGGCGGAAAAAAATATTTATTCTGTTTTCCTACTCTAGCCATTTTTCTCATGGCATTTGAGCTTGGTGGTTACACAGAGGTTCCAGAGGTGCAGATGTAGTGACAGAGTTGGTTACAGAGCCCTAGCTGTATGCCATCTTTAGTGAAGACCTAGATGTAGGAAAATGGACTGACTGGCAATCTCTACTAGTGGGGAATTGAGCCCACTGGAAGATGAGGATGTTCCAAAAGATTCTTCCCATCCACTTCTCCATCCTTTGCACAAACATACCACAGGATTTCTCTTCCTGACCAGCTTCCTTAAAGGAAATCCAAAGCAATACTTGACACCTTCCCTCCCTGGCAATACCAGCCTTAATTCTGAGCTGCTGCTCCTAAACACACAGATCATGTGTCGCATTGAATTACTCAGGTCATGAAGGACTGTAAAACCAGTTCAGTCTATACAGTCAATTCTGCCTCTTAACCTTTGATGTGACTAAAATCCAAGGCTGACAACTTGAAGGTGAGCACGCTGCCATGTTACCAATTTTGCTGTGGCTGTCACTTCTCCTGTTTTCCTTCCTGCTCTTAACCAACTGGAAGCTATATCAAGGGCTGTAGTCAATATAAATCATTTTGACTCCCTTTATGCACTATTATATCTGTTTTCAAATCAGTTTCATTCAGCTATAAAGATTTAGGGGAAGCACTATTTTCTCTTCACAGTCAGAGAAGCCTCTTTTCTGGGCTGAACTGTACAGTTCTTCTATTATCCACTCCCCTCATTCCTCTTTAAAAGAACTACATCTTCCATGATATTTTTTTTAAATTCCACCCTGGTACTTTCTACTACCAGAGTTTGTATTCAGTCAAGGTCACAATTTCACTGAAGCCATTCATTCCTTAAACTGCTGTAGCAGTTCTGCATGTTCAGGGACTGAAGAGTAACTCATCTGTGCTGTGTTGTCCTTAAGGCAATGAAGACATTGTACAAGTCATTTCATTTTTGTAGAGTGGCAAAAAAGTATATGTAAGGTACAGGGGGATATATTAATCTTGCTAGTATTCCGCAAATAAAATGCCTGTCTTTGCTGAGCTATATGCCATTCCAGGATATAAATATAATTATCATTTATTATGCCAGAACAATGAGTGTGGCATAATAAAGGTAGTGTGATTGTACCTTAGCCCCATTCATAAATGGAGTCTTGACTTTACCCACGATTCCTATTCCAAGATTCTTAAAATAGACATCATACATGGACAATGCAGTGAAAATGTATTCTTCTGTACATTCGTATCCAAAACAGAAACGTTATGCAAGTTTTATGAGGAAATGAGAATTCCACAGAGGCAGACATTGCTAGAGTTCATATATATGACTTGCATAATATAGTGAGTGAGCCTCAATTAGCGGACACATTTATTTATACCATGGGTGGAAACAAACAAAACAACAGTCACCCACAAGTCCATTTAATAGGTGAACGCTGATGGGGAACTCATGTTCCTGGTTGGTATGAACCACATGGAAGTCCATGTTCCCTGTACAGCATCTTCCTCAAGATCAAGGAGAATTACATGTAGTTATGGCAGAAACACATGTTGCACCCCCGTGCAAAAAAAGTATTTATTCCTGCTGTCTAATAGGGTGACGTTGGGTAAAGAAGGAGTCCCCAACCCTGACCCCTCTTTCCATTCCCACTGCTCTCCTTTCCCAGTGGGAGAGGAGTGGGGAATGAACCAGTGTGTCGCTCCCCTGGAGGATCTATGTGACTCCCATAATCCCCTCTCACTTCGGGAAAGGAACAGAGCAGGGAATGCAGGAACATTAGGGGTGTGTAGAGAAAAAAAATCATTTTCGTATTCATTTCTTTTTTGTTATTAAAATTACATTCATTTTTTATATTTTTTTCTTTATTTTCATTTTTATTATTTTTTGGTAATTTCTGATATATCAGTAATACTAGAAATTGAATTACCAAAAAAATAATAAATGTAAAGAAAATGAACATTTTAGTTATTATTATTATTATTTTTATTTTGTTATTACAATTATTATTACAATAATAATTTACAATAATTTACAATAATAAAAACAAAAAATACATTTTGTTTTTATTAAACCAAAACACACACCCTTGGAGGTGTGCAGATTACAGCTGTTCTGAATATAACAATATAATACTGTTTGTGAGTATTTCCATGGTTCTGAGGACTGTTCCTGAGTGTTTGGGCTGATTCTTGGAACCTCGGAGAATAGTTGGGTTTTGAAGGGGCATGAGGAAGTCAGGGGGGCAGAGGGTAATGCAGCCAGCAGTGCGGGCCAGGGAAGAGGGCACCGGGGGTCAGAGAAGGGGATGGAAGGAGATCAGAAGAGGAGAGGAAAGGGGGAGTGCCACTCACCTAAAGCCCTGTTGGGAGAAGTGTCAGGAACGTTCACCCCCACAGCCATTTAATGAGTGTTAATACCCACAGGATGCGGGTGAGCGTACCTCAACACAGCCCCTACAAGGGACTATGGTCTAATAGTCTAGGAGCCATCTGGGAGCAAGGTGGACAATGTTTATCACATGAAAAGGAGGCAGTGTCCAGAGCAGCGTGACTGGCTCCCACGGCTTAAGGCAGAATCCAGCAGAGCACTGGGCTCCTGCATGACTTTTAGATGAGTGGCACCCTCTTTTCCCCCTTATCTGCCCTTATCCCCCTTATCTGCCCTTCCCTGGACTTTCCCTGGCCTGCACTGATGGCCATGCTGTCATTTGCCCCTTCCCGCTCTGCCACCATGGCTGTGGTTTTTCTTAGTCCTGGCTGGCAGGACAATTCCTTGGCCATTTGGAACTTGGAAAAATGAGGCGAAATTGGCTGGTACTTGGAAAATCAAATAAAATCAGAGTACCGAGTTTCAACCCTAGTTCAGATCTTTGGAAGAGCTGCACACCTTCGGTGCTCCCCTCGCTCCTTCCCTCTGCCCAGTTGATGGAGGGAGCAGCCAGACAATGGGAAGGAAACTCAGCATCCCAGTCCCCTTCCCACTTGGTCCTTTGGGAAGGAGCCAAGTGGGAAAGGAGACCAGAGGTGGATAGCCCTGTGTGTCTGTGCGTGTGTGTGCGTGCATGTGTGTGATGAACACTCACTCCTACAACAATTTAATGGCTGTTAAAAGCCACAGGATGTGGGTGAGTGTATCATGACAAAGCTCCCACAAAGTATCAAATTTTAAAGGGGATAAACCCAGATACATGTGTGGGAGAGTGGAAAAATAATGAAGTACCCCAAAGTTCACTTATTTTTAAAAATGTGCTCCTTTTTAAATTTAATCCTTGCATCTTCACCTTAGAGTCAATAAAGATAATTTCACAGTGAAGTATGACTGAACCATCTTAAGAAATTAGAAGAGCAAATGCATACTGAATAACTTAATTTATCCATGTGAGGGTCGCATCAGGGTGCTAAGAGATTTTCCAAGGCACAAACACCAATTGTGTGCCCGAATCTGATTGAACATCAACATATAAACTTCTTTGATCTATTATGAGTGAAAAAGCAGAATAAGGGTGGAGAACCTCAGGCCCGGGGGCCAAATGTGGCTCATGGCTGGTTTAGGGGTGTGCAATTTCGTATTGTTTAATGAATTACAAAAACAAATGGAGCCCCATTCATTTTTGTAACTAAGGTAACAAAAATAAATGAATAAGTAAACAACATTTATTTATTTATTTATTTATTTATTTTTACAGATTTCTAACCCGCCCATCCTGCCACAGGCAGCTCTGGGTGGTGCACAACATCAAATATTAAAAAACATTAAAACAACTTTAAAAGAACAACAAAGGGAGGAGTAAAAATCCTTAACCAGCCACCACCCTAGCCTACCCATTCCCCCCCTACCCATTCACCTCCCCCCCCCAGCCATGTCCTACAACAGCGTTGAAATGAGAGGAGATCCGGGACCAAATGGGCCTCCACCGGCAGGGAGTTCCACAGCCGTGGGGTGGCCACCGAGAAGGCCCTCCCCATCATGGCCCCCCCAGCTGACTTGGGGGACATCCAGAAGAACACCCCCGGATGACCTCAGGGGCTGATCCAGAACCCAGGAGGGGAAGGGGGTGAGGCGATCCTGCAAATAGGTTGGGCCAAAGCCGTTTAGGGTTGTATAGGTGAACACCAGCCCCTTGAATCAGGCCCAGAAGACTACACACAGCCAGTGCAGAGACTGAAGAACCAGTGTAATATATTCCCGGCGACCCAATCCCACCAGGAGACAGACCACCGTGTTTTGCACCAGCTGCAGTCTCTGAACTGTCACCAAACGTAGCCCCACATAGAGCGCATTATAGTACTCAAGCCTAGAGGTGATGGCATGGATGACGGTGACCAGGTCAGAGTCTGAAACATACAACTGAAGCCAACGCATCAGATGTAATTCACGGAAGGCACTCCTTGCCACAGACTCCACCTGAGCATCCAAGTGGAGTTGCGAATCAAGGAGCACCTCCACACTCCGTACCTGGGGAATCAGTGAAGGGCAGACCCTCATCAATGAAGGGGGCTGTTACCCTCACTGCCTTACCCACCAACATCACCTTCATCTTGTCGGGATTCAGCTTCAGTCAATTTGCCCTCATCCAATCCCCCACAGCTTCAAGGCACCCATTAAGCACCGAGACTGCTGGGTCTGATGAAAAAGAGAGGTAGAGCTGGGTGTCATCAACATATTGATGACTGTCTCCGTGCTGTCTCCTACAGCACTGTAGGAGACAGGTGCTGGGCTTGATAGACCATTGGTCTGACCCAAAATGGTACTACTTATGGTCTTATGGTCTTAAAATGAAAATGAATTATGTGCCTTCTGCACACCCCTGGTTTTTATGTGGCCCTTTTCCAGTTCCTGGATTTGGCCCTTGGATCCCATTCCTACCCCGAACATATTGATGACACCGCATGCCAAACCTCCTGACCACCTCACCAAATGGCTGCATATACACGTTGAACAGGAGAGGGGACAAAACAGAACCCTGTGGTACTCCACACAAGAGGTCTCGGTGTGATGAAAAATAATCCCCGACTACCACTCGCTGAGTTCTTCCAGCCAGGAAGCATGGGAACCAGTCAAGAACCATACCGCCCACCCCTGCACGGTCCCACAGGTGCGTCACCAACATCTCATTATCAACCATATCAAACGCCACTGACAGATCTAATAGAATCAACAAGGCCGAATGGCCCTGGTCTAATTCTCTGTGTAGATCATCAACCAACGCCACAAGCGCAGTCTCAGTGCCATATCCCAGGCGAAACCCAGACTGTGAGGGATCAAGAAAGCTGACATGATCCAGATGCTCCTGCAACTGCCGGGCCACCACCTGCTCAATAACCTTCCCTAAAAAGGGAAGGTTAGAGACTGGCCAATAACTGGCAAGGGAGTCAACGTCAAGCGGTAGTTTGATTTAATTCATTTTTCATTTTTCATTTTTTTTCATTTTTCATTTTTCTTCATTTTTCATTTTATTGTATTAAAAATAATAACAGCAACAAAAATAATAAAATCACTGTGCATGCAAAAATGGCTTTGGGAGCCGTTCTTCACATGTGCAGTTATTTTTTTGTTATTTTTAATAAAATAAAACAAAAATAAAACAAGTGAAAACGGTAGTCCTTTACAGCCCCCCCCTCCCCCCCCGATAACAAACAGGGTTTTGGAAATGGAAATGAAACTGAATTAAGTGCTGTGGGGAAAGTTACCTCTTACTGTCAGGATCTGGGAGTGAACAACAGAGCATGGATCACCCCACTGTGACCTGTTGGGTACTTCTTCAAGCAACCGAGATTGGCCACTGTAGGAGACAGGTGCTGGGCTTGATGGACCATTGGTCTGACCCAATATGGTACTACTTATGGTCTTAAAATGAAAATGAATGATGTGCCTTCTGCACACACCTGGTTTTTATGTGGCCCTTTTCCAGTTCCTGGATTTGGCCCTTGGATCCCATTCCTACCCCGAAGCACTGAAAAACCAAGCACAAGGTCAGGAATTAGAAATAATGACATTCATACAAGGGTAGGGAACAGATTAATGGCACTAATGCATTATGGACCCTCCTCTTCCCAAGTGTGCCCTTTAAGCACCCCTGTCTCCAACTTCTATATAGTCCCTGGAGCTTGTACTATTTTTCAAAGTGTCCCCTGGGAGTAATGGGTTGCCCAATCCTGTTCTGGAGGTCAGAAACAGAGATTAAGGGGAAGAGAATGACATAATGAAAAGGTGTGTCCAAGATGCAAAAACCAAATTCTCCAACCTTGTATCTGTATTATACCTTGTATAATAGAGAGGTATGTCCAAATTCTTCATCAGTTATATAAAATGTACTTGCAACTATAAGAATTATTTTCTCAGTACCCATAATGACAGAAAGTGCATAGTTTAATGCAGCATGTCAGTATAGTAAAAATAAATAAATGCATCAAAAATGTGAGTGGATTAATTATGGAATAATACAGCTTGTCTTCATTGCAATGCTTCTCTTAAGATTGTGTTGTTGTTGTTGTTTTACTGGAAGAGGCTTTGGCTTTTCATATTAGTGTTTCTCAGCTTTCCAGCTTTAAGTGTGAATGTATCTCCTTTCTTCTGAGTTAAATTATGCCCTCCTGAGTCACCCTGTCATAACGTGCATGAATTTTTGCCATCTGTTATTTTGCATGTATGGAACAGGCATATGTCACTTGGCACATAGCGAAAAGCATGCGGCAATGGATGTAAACAGACTGATAGCAGCTCCAAATTAACCCACAGATGCCCTTGTCACCTCCCGGGTTTACTAGTCTGTGTGAAGGGCGCCTGTCAGATCTGCAACACAGAGCAGGCTGGGGTTGCTCCGGGGCAGCACAACATGGCATGCTTCACAAGATCCAGGAGAAAGCTGCATAGACCAGGCCAAACACCAGGACAACAGACAAACTCGGTGCTGCTGCCTGTCTGCTGGAAGGACCCATGGAGCACCTCCATGCCATCCATCTATTGCCATGTTCAGTACCATAGAGTTGGGGGCAGCCACCTAGTGTGTTGCTAGAGCAACCCACAGCTTTATGGTGGGGAGGAGAAGGGTTCAGCATGGGTGGACCATGACCAGGGGATACCACTGGTCTATCTGGTAAATGGCAGCTCTGCGGTGGGCCCACGGAGCAGTTCCATGCTCCGGTAGGCTCCCTGTCTGCCTGAAAACACACACACAGTGTGTGTGTGTGTGTGTTTCCTTTTCTCACATGTGGATGTTTCAAATGGGCTTGTAAAGATAGTAATTCTACTCGAGTTACAAATGGTTTGCTGAAAGGGACAAAATCTGTTCTGGTTTCATCATCATTCTTTGCCTGGGATAAGTAATGACAGAGAAACTTTGTCAATTGGAAAGTAGTGATAAAAACCTAAGATGTAATATTATCAAGTCCCACCACACTTGTGCTCCCCCCCGCCCCCCACTCCCTTGCTGTAGACATTGATTTTTTTAAGGCACATTGCATGACTGTTAAATCAATGATAGTCTGTCACAAAAAATGTTGACTAAAAGGGATCTGTTACTAGGGTCAACTACAAATTAGCCCAAAGGGTAAACTCAAAGCTGAGGAGAGAAAAAATAGCAGATGTTGTAAAGTATGGCTACAATGTAAAAGCTGTTAGAAAATGTATATTATTTTCTCTTGTTCCACTACTTCCTTGGGTTGCACATTATCAACTCCTTGAACTCTGGTGCGAAGGAACCAATATGGAGGAAAAAATCCTACTGAGATGTTTTCATATGCATTCCCATTGAAACAAAAGGGATTGGATACATTCTTTAGAGCAGGGGAGAGAGAGCTCAGACCCATAGGACAAAAGGAGGCCATGGTTAATTTTTATTTGGTCCCTGGATCCAGTTCCTACTCCAAGCACTGAAAGGCTGAGCTCAGGATAAGGGAGTGGAGATGAGGGCATGCACACAAAGACAGGGGTTCCATGGCATGGATCCATGATCTGGAACCTCTTCCTCCTCTGCACTCCCTTAAAGCACTCCCATCCCCAACTTGCATGCACCTCTGATATCAGTCCCCCCTGGGAAAGGGGAGCCATTAGTGGGTTGCACGGAAGTGGTAAAATGCCTCCCCACTCCTCTCCCCACTCGGGAAATGCCCAGCGGGGAAGTCTCCAGGCTCAGGTGCATAGTGCGGCACCAGGGGTAAACCAGGGAGCAGCCAGCAGTGACTGGGATAGTAGATAATAGATGCCCTAGCTTGGTGGTGAGACGGGTCAGCTTAGGGAGCGCGGGTGCAGAGAGAGCAGGGGACTTGAAGGTGCTCACCCCCTTAGTGCTTCTCAGATGAGAAATGCTGGAGGAGGAGTGCCTTCAAGTAACCCATCAGGTGGTGTTCAAAGGCCTCCCCCCCCCTCCCCATACAGTTGTTTGGTGGTATTGGGGGTGGGGGAGGCCTTTGAAAGTTACAAGTGTTTCCATTTCTTTTACTGTTCACCAAGAAATTGCACCAGGTTGGTGCTCGCAACAGTGAGAATTTTCACAAGCAGCAAAATTCCTGCTCGTTTAAGCCCTAGTCAAAACCAGCACCTTGAATTGTGCTTTGAAAGCTATTGGCAGCGACTGCAGACACTAGAGCAGCAATGTGATATACTCCCAGCAGCCCACCCCCCCCAACAGAAGCTTTAGCATCTGTATAGTCGTCAAGGGCAGCCCCAGGTAGAGCACACTGAAGTAGTCCTAGCCTTGAGGTTACAAAGGTCTGGATGTCAGTGGCCAGGTCCAAGCTAGGGCTGAAATGAGAATCAAAAATCATTTCACTAAAAATCCCACGGGAACTGAGAAACAGGGTATTTCGACCTTGATACAGATCTCACTCCCCCTGCCATCCCCATTGTGGCTTGCAGCCCAGGATGGTCTCCCTCCCAGATAATTTAAAGTGGGGAGGGAGGAGGACACCACACTGTCCCCTCCCTAGTTCTCTTACCTTGTCTGGGACTGGCAGCTCGGGGGACAGAGTCCGGGGCTATGGATTCTCTGTGGGGAATTGCTGAGAAAGGCCAATAGAGAATTATAAGGAATGGGAGGGGAGCTCGATTAAACTCTTCCTCCCATATGTAAAGGACTACCCACCCCATCTTTCCAGATGGGAGGGGGTGCTTAAGGGAAGAGGTGAGCTCAGCACAGAGCTCGTTAGCATTCTATTGACTGCTGACTCCTTCTAGCCAATAGAATGCTGAAGCTGTCTACCGAGTCTGGCCCCTCCCTCCTGCTCTCCCCCTTCCATTCCTAATAATTCTCTATTGACCTTTCTCAGAAACTCCGCAGGGAGACTCCATAGCCTCCAGCTCTGTCTCCTGATCTGCCAGCGTCCAGCGAGATAAGAGAGCTGGAAAGGGGACAGCTGCCAGCATGTCTTCCTCCTCCCTCTCTTCCTCGTATTTGCGCTTCGAGATTCTCATGTTTCTCAGCAAGAATCCAGTGAATTCTCATCCCGTTCTCATTTGCAAGAAAAATACAAGAATCATGATTCTTATTGAAAAACATGAGAACCAAGTTTCAGCCCTCCTCAAAACCCAACTCCTGGCCACTACTGCAACCTGACAGTCCAGGCACAGCAATGGCCCCAAGAGTATACCAAGGCTGTGAACCGGCATGACCAAAGGTCCATGTATGACTCTTGGTCAAGTTTGTTTGGGGTTGAAAACTCTGATTGTTAAGGTGTCAAGTGATCAGCAAAAAATGAGTAATTCCATTATGACCAGGAGTTGGCTGCTTGTGGAGACAGGATGCTGGTCCATCTAGTCTGCCGGTAGGGCACTTCTAATGTTCTTATGCTTTATATAACTAATGAAAGCATATGGAGTTACTTGGAAGCACAACAATCAAATATAAAAGAGAAGCAGCCTATGCAAAATAATCTATTATTGGGAAACAAGAGTAGATTTCTAGGCTGCTCCATTTTATCTCAATAGATATAGGCCGCTTTTAGATGAGCGTGGTGCTCTCGTGCAACTTTAAAAAATCTCGCAGTCACGATTAGATGAGACATTTCACGTGTTAAATCTGGTCATGCATTCTTTTAAAATCACAAACTAAATACCACATTATCAGTATTTTTCAAAGTCACATGAGTGCATCGTACGAGCGTGCCCCACTCATCTAAAAACAGCCATAGACCAGGACCCGATCCTGATCCTATCTCCTTCCTCACCAAAAGTTGGAGATGTGAAATCCTTAATTAAGGACTGGATCTAAATTTCACAGTTCCTCCTTTATCTGTAACGGAAATCCTTGATGTTACAGAAATTCAGATTCATGCCTACCCAATTCAGGATCCAATTTTTGTGGCTCTGGTCTACCTCCATATCATTACTCTTACTACACTTCTTATTATTTCTTTTACAAGCAATTCCTCTGCCTTTGTCTAGCTGCTGAATCTGCAACACTTAATGTTCCTCCATGAATACAGATAAGCTGCTGCCTGTGGAGCTGATGTCAATTCTACTTTCTCATGAATCAGCCCATAGAGGACTGCTAGCTGGATGATTTGACTGTACCCTTTCCCTGGAGGCTAGATGGTCTCTGATGCCATATGTTTTCTCTGTGCTGGCCTGAGGGAGCAAGAGTTCTGAGTCTGGTCATGCAACCTGGCTCATATTTGCTGTCATTAGCAGCCTTTGTAAAACATACATACACACACACATGCACATACTTAGGAAGCACAGGATGGAAATGGCAAGGGGAGAGAAAGCACCTCCTGTCTTGCTCTAATAAGAAATTATAAATTAGTGAACACCTTGGGAGCTCAGTGAGAGCTAGTCTCTCATACATTCCATAGGCATACACTATTCCGAGCTCCTATTGTAACTCTGCAAACAATAAAGTCATTTTTCATCCTCTTGAAAATATAACTGTACAGTGATTGTCCAATTTTACTTTCTTTGCCTGAGGACGTTCCCATTTCTATAGCTTAATAGTCCTATATTTAAAAAATGAGCAATTCGCTTTCCTTTGTATGAATGCTGATGAAATAGTCAATTGATTAGACAAATGCACTCTTTTAGACGGATTGGGAAACAAAATGTAGATGTTCTTTTATTCTCTTATTCTCCCCCCTCATCCCAGTTCTGGTAATTAACATTCCACAGCCATGATAATATCTTAAGGAGGGATAGGGAAAAAAAAGTAGTGTCTAAAGGAAAAGAAATTAGAATTCTTTTAAGGCACCTATAAAATATGCTGCCCCTATGTAGAGCGGTTTCTGAGATTACAGATTGTATTCTAATCCTAACAAACAGTCACCCCGGGGAATAGAGAAAGCAGCACCTGTAGGCAGGCTAGCAGCTCCCTCTTATAAGTTATAGTCAGAAGGAACTGCCAACCTTAAAACTAAAAAGACAGCTTCCCTTCTTATTACGTTCACAGGAGCCAGATTTCTTTGGTAGGTAAGATTAGTGAAACAGATGAGCCAGGGAGGTAGATCGTTTCAGATGAGCCACTTTTCCTTTCCGTAAGGTTACCACTCCAGAAAAGCAGCAACCCAATTCTAAAACAATTAGTTTATGCACATAACCCTGCAAAATATGCAGCTTATTAGATTTCACCACCATGCCTCCGATAGTCCTCATTATACAGTTGTAAAACGTTGAAGGCTGCCAGCTTTCTCTATTGTCTGTGTGCTGTACAGAAGACAGTTTTCTCCTATGCATAGTAAGCATCTTCCAGATTTTTTAGTCGCACATTTCCATACAGTATATTTCCCCCCATTTGCTTCTCATTACAAAACTTCATTAGAATGACACATGAGCAATTCAAACACATTGCCGCACTGCAAAGCCTGTTCCTGAGAATTTAATTGTTCAAAGAAAGTTCTTTTTTTTTACTCATGCACACCTTCTTGCATTATGTTAACATTTTTTAACAGCATGTCAGTCATTCTGTAAACTATTTATGCTCACACAGGATTATCCTCTACGTGGACAGCATTGGTTCTCACACTTAGCACAGGAATTATTCCTATTCATTCCAAATGGATTCCCACCTATGCTAATTGCAAGTGCTGGTGCTATCTTTCTGCAGGATCACATCCAGTGTATTCAGATCAGATATACTGAGCATTCAGCTAAGATCAGGTCCAATTCCGTGTTCTTGGTTATGCTCGTGTAAACATGAGATCAGTAATGGAGAGAAGCGACATTGCAGTCATGAAACCAAGTTGAAAATTTGGGCCAACCTTTTCATTTCTTCTGCTTACCTTAAAGAGATCGTGAAAGTAGGGTAGATCATAATAAATTACAGCAGCTGGTATCTGAACTGCTGCTGTTTTTACTTTCTTTAAGATTCCATAATAAGGGCAATTGTTCCAGATGACAGAAAGGGGCAGGAAGTAAGAGCACTTTTAGATCTTAAGGATTTTGGAGCAGGCTCTCTGATTTTCTGTGCTTGTGAAGCCCAGTGGGGTCCTGACCTCACTGACCTCAGAGTATAACTGAAATATAAATGTAAAATTATAAAAAAAATATGAATAAAATTGATATTTTTAGGCAGAAGGTCATACCAGATGATTATTACAGGGGTTACTTAAAAAGTCCTTTAAAATCTATGCTTTTGTAAAAGGGCATGTGCAGTCATAAACCAACAACAAAGTTTTCCTCTCAGATATTTTGCTTTTAATGAGAGATTCTGAAACATACTAGTCTACTTATAACAGGCTAATGCCACTTCACTGTTAAAATAGAATATTGATTGATTGACTGATTGATTGATATTTCTACCCCGCCCTTCCCCTAAGGCTCAGGGTATCTTCCAATATTAAAAACACAAAATACATCAAAATCCCTTAAAAAAACACCCCACGCTCACCCCTAAGCCGACCCACCCATCCAGACCCCTAGCCCCACCTGCCAAATGTTTTGCCAAAAAGAAAGGTTTTACACTCTCTCCAGAATATGTTAAGGCTCGGGCTCTGACAGACTTCCGAAGCAGGGAGTCCCACAATACTGGGGCAGCAATCCAGAATGCCTCTCTGCGAGCCCTTGTTATATGAACAAGATTGGCAGGTGTTACCTGGAAGAACTCACTCCCAGTCGACCGCTTGGAGTAGCAGTCAGCCTGCCCAATTATCATCCATTTTTGCCTCAGACCACTGGCTTCACAGTCTGCGATTGGACACAGGCTAGGCTGCACGGAGCCAATGGGGTTTGCGGAGAGGTGGGTGCAGCAAGAAACAAAACTGATTGCCTCCCTCCTTCCCAACACCTTCTGAGCTAGTCACTGTTCCTGAATCGCAGGCATTTCAGAAGGCTCCCTCTCTCCCAGCAGTTTTGTTCACTGAAATCCATTGCAATCCTCCTCCTATTTCACCCATCCAACCCATCTACCTCCATATTATCATTTATTTAGCTTAGATTAGATAGATTTAGGTGTTATTTTTTGTT
>QEPC01007448.1:614750-631848 GCA_003113815.1 Sphenodon punctatus | reverse complement strand
GGGGAGGGTTTGTTTTTTTTAACTTTTTTGGTGGGGCTTTAAGTTTTACATTGCAGCCATTTTTAAATGGCTGCAATGTAAAAAAATCCGGTACCTGGAATCCGGTACCCGGACCGGATTACCGGGTCGAATCCGATAATGCCGGTACGCCCGGTACCGGCATTATCAGATACCGGATTTACCGGTTTTCCCGCCCCTAGTGCACTGTATGCAAAAAGGTGGTAAAGCACGGGCAGGCGCTCAGCAACCTGGGGACAACGACAATGGCAAGGCACCTAAAGTCATGCCAAAGTGCTCTGCTGCTCAGCGGGAAGTCAGGGGAAGTGGATGCAAGTAGGTTCCCAACTGCAGCGGCCAGGCGCCCGGCTCCTTCAGCAGGCAGGCGTCCTGCACCAGCACCAACAGCTGCCTCTAGCAACAGGAGCAGCATTCCTCCTGCTAGGGGGGCAGAACAGCAGCAGGAGCCTCCCCAGAAGCACCATCAATCCACCATGGAAGAGCTGGGTGGGGGGATCGGTCAAGGCCATCGGCAGGGCACCATGATACTGGCTTCCAAGATAAAGCGAAGTGCCTGTTGTCAGAGATGATTGCCCTGGATGGGCAACCCTTGTCAATTGTGGAGGACAAGGACTTCCAGCGGCTGATTGGGTTCCTGGCCCCCAACTTTAATCTGCCTTCCAGGTGCACCCAGAGTTGGACTGTGGTGCCACAGCTCTACAGGGATTTGAAGGAGCGGGTGAGGGAGCAGCAGACAGGGGATGGGGGGGCACGGTCCACTTTTTGCCAGATTTTCCCAGCATGCCTACCTGGCAGTGACTGCACACTGGTGGCAGAATCCAGAGGCAGCACTTGGCAGTGGCAGGAGGGGTCCTGAAGCAGGGTACAGGTGGGCCCTGCTTCAGGTAAAAGTCATGGACAGCTCCCACACCTCGAGAAACCTCAAGGCAGCCCTGGCCACCATGGTGAGGGAGTGGGTCACGCCAGGCGTGGCCTTCACCAAGGGGTGTGTGATCACAGACAACGCAGCCAATATACTAAAGGCAGTCTGTGACGGGGGCTTCACAAGCCCCAAGGCTTTGTTGCTGTAGATAAATAGCAACCTATTATACATCTCAATCTCTCCTTACTCTCCTTGGCCTTGAACTAATAGATCTCTAACTTTCTTAAGCTCACTCGATTCGAGAGAGGTTCTCCAAATGGAGGCTGTCCTTTCTGACCACCGTTGATATCTAAACAGAAGGTAACCTGTAACCCCTGGAGATGACTCCTCCCTGGAACAAATTTCCTCTAAGACTACCAGAGTCATAACCAATGGTAGATGGTCTGATATTAATATCTCAGCCACCTCAAAATTAACCAGGGAGTCAAAGGCCTCAAAGGAAACCATAACATAATCTACCACGTTATTGCCTTGGGCTCCCACAAAAGTGAACTTGCCCTTAGGGTCCAGGTGTCCTGTACCATTTATAATAGAAAGATTTAATCCCAAAATCAACTGGACAAGCCTTAGGCCTGATGAAGTTAACTTTAGGTCTTTAGAGGCTCTAGCTGACATGTTGGCTAAATGGACATTTCCAGGAAGCTCCACTATGTATGGGGACAACACATCATCACCAGACCCTAACCTAGCATTAAAATCTCCCATAATCAGGCATGGGGTATTAGGATGGGTTACCAAGAGTTTGCTTATGGCATTCTCTAAATCCATCCAGCACTGGCTTCTAAAAGTGCAAACATTGGATGGCGGTATGTCACATCTAGGAGTAAATAGTTGGTCACATCTCCCTTTAATAAGATTCCAAGCATAAAAGGTGGATATCTATATTCTGAGATTATTTTTAAGGAGAAAGAGTCATTTACCAGACGGGTCAGACCCCCACTGGCCCTACCTCTAGCAGCTAAATACGTCGCTGGTAGCGAGACTGCTGTATAACCCTCGAGTTCTATTTCGTCAGCTATCCAGGTCTCCTGAAGTAACAGGACTTGATGTTGTTTAACAAAAGTAAGGAAGTCGTCTTGATCTTTATGAGAATGCCAGCCAGAGACATTCCACAAACAGATTGAGAAATGACCTATACACTGGGATGCTGGTCACGCCGAGGCATACCCTGAGGTGCACACAAACCCTGGGGTGGTACAGTGAGAGACGCTCCCTGTCTACTTTCTAGCAATGCCCTCGTGTCACCACCCCTCCCTTGCCCCACGCAACCCCTACGGGAGTCCTCTTCAGTCCCTTTCAAAGGAACCGGTCCAGGAAGTCCTATTGAATCTTGAGGGCTGTGGCAAATATATATCTAGAAGCTGCCACTCTAACCCCAGGACCCACCATCATGGGTCTGGGGCCATCATTCCTTGCACAGAGAGCCAATTTTCCAAAGCATCAAGAAACAGCCACTTCAGCCCCAGGGCCCACTTCCAGGATTCTGGGGCCACGTTACTGTCAGGGACAGCTGTGTCCAATACCTAGAAGCTGCCACCATAGCCTCAGGACCCACCATCACGAATCTGGGCACATCATTCCTCGCACGGAGGTGATGTCTTTCCACCGCATCAAGAAACAGCCACTCCAGCCACAGGACCCATCGGAAGGGTTCTGGGGGCAAGTTACAGGCAGGGAGGGCTGTGACAAATACCTAGAAGCTGCCACTCTACCCCCAGGATCTACCGTCATGGGTCTGGGGCCATCATTCTTCACATGGAGACGATGTCATTCCACCACATCAAGAAACAGCTACTCCAGCCCCAGGACCTGCCATCAGGATTTTGGGGGCAAGTTACATTCAGGGAGGGCTGTGGCCAATACCTAGAAGCACCCACCGTTATGGGTCTGGGGCCATCATTCCTCGCACAGTAGAGCCTTTTTCCGAATGCCCGAACCAAAGAGTACCGAACCGAACGCCCGAACCCAAACATGGCAAACGAACCAAAGTACCGAACTGAACGAGTGAACCGAACCGGACCGAACCGAACGGCCGAACCCAAACCGAGATCTGTTTGCCCATCCTTATCTTCTAGATATGTGCCTTCTACTGATGGAAAAGAAATAATGTGATCTTCATCCATTAAGGGCAATGTGAGTCTTGTCATTGGCTGCGATCCCAAACCTCCTGTGCACGGGATCCATGTGGGTCCCATGCAGCTTGCAGATGGCACAATGTTCCTGCAATGGGCACATGTACTGTTTACATGCACGTACATGTGTGTACATGCCACCTGGCACATACGGGGCACGGAATCAGCCCCCTTGATTTTTATGGAATTGATGACTCGTAATGGGGTCAGGATCATTCCCCTTGCAGTAATTTATGGCACCACATTTTAGAGTCGATAGTGTACTCCAATTCTGAGTGTTGTGTGTAATCTTTACTGCTTGCTGTGCTCCTTGATGCTGTTTTGATACAAAAGGGGTGGGGGGGGGCATTAAAATGCAGGGAAGTCATTGGCTGGGTGAATAATACATTGCTACAATATAAGGAAAATAGAGATTAATGCGCAAGGCTGAGTTTCCAAGGGAGAGGTGGTTACGTGAATTCTTGTTAAGGGGCCACACACCTACCTCCACCTGCCGCCGGGGCACACCCATCCCCCCAACCACCGCAGCCTGTGTGAAAAGGTCCAGTGTGACCCTGTGACAGAAAAGATTCCCCATCCATGATCTACAGCTTTAGGCTGTAGTATTAATTGTCTCAACGGTTGAGATCAGGCGATTGGGAGATTATTCCATATAATGTATCTCATTGTTATGAAAATAAATGATCAACCGGGTGTTTAACCTACATTAAAAAAAATTAAAAAGTCATTACATTGATCTTCCTTTTACCCCTTATGCAATACCAAATAATACTCTCAATCTAGCTATTGATTTAAACAGCTTTCAACGGTGTAGTTCCCAAATGTGTCCTAACTGTAAAGAACAATAAGCAATTTCTCTCTTGTTCCTCTGCCTGCATGGGTAGCTGAATGCCAAGTTCGACACATAATTACAGTGCACAATTCCCACTGAAGTTGTAATATTTATACATTGCCTTTACCCATCATTAGTCATTGCTTAGCCAAGCTGGACATTCTTAGACTCTGCAAACACTTTCATGCTTACATTTAAGAACTCGGAGCCACCTTTAGAATTTGCAAGACCCAGGGAAAATATCAAATGTGTGGCCTCACCTCCTTGGTGACACCCATCGCAGGGCCCTACAGGTTGTCGTCTTTGGGACCCAGCTGGCAGGGAGTGGGAGCTTCATGCCCTGCCTTGATGAAAATGGGGATCACTGCAGGGCCCCTAGAAATAGAGAAAATAGCAGGGCCCATGGCGGTTGCCCTGAGTCACCCTCTGACAATGCCAGCCCTGTAAGAACTGGGACTACTCATGGCCTGAATGACATCAACCGACCTGACAAGGGGAGGGGAGGGGTTGTGGAATACAATTATATCAGGTACCCAAATTCAGGATAGTGAAACCCACTATATTATATATTTAAATATGACTAGTAAAATACTATTTGCAAGTATCATAACTAGAGGACCAGCAGGATCTCCATAAATTGATTTTTAAGCTTATGACAAGAGGGTGGGAGGCTCCTAGATACCAGGATGTATGAGGCTCCAAATTTCTCTCAACAGGCTCGCCAGAATATACTTTAGTGCAGGATCAGGATGAGGGACAATTTCATGCTTCACATTGAACTGATTCCCTGGATGGTATCTGTACACCCAGTCGGAGTCATAATATAGTCTACTAATATTTTAAATGAAAGATCTTGTTTAGAGTTTATTAGAGGTGGGAATATCGGTATCGGATAAATCTGATACACCCAATAATCAGATATATTGGATGAATCCGATAATCCGATAATCACAGGTATCAGCATACCGGATTTTTAACATTGGCCGCTTTACTGGTTTTTTTACATCACGGCCATTGAAGTAAATGTTCGCAATGTAAAAAAACCAGTAAAGCGACCAATGTTAAAAATCCGGTATCCTGATACCGGTAAATCCGATACTGGGGAGATCCGATACCAATAAATCTGGTATCCGGTATTCTCCCCAGTGTCCCATCCCAAGAGTTTACTTATGCAGATAACGCACTTTTTGGCCCCAGTCCTGCAAATGGGATTGTGCAGATGGAAAGCTATGCCCGTATGATGCCTTATTTAAATTGTGTCCTTTGTACATCTCGTCCCAGCCCCTTTTTGTTTGATTGGCACATTTCTCTCTCCATTTTCAGGAAAACATTCTCACAGGGTGAAGGCTTTCCTATAAAAAGAGGGAGGAATGTGTCACATTGGCCTTAGCTTTGTGGGTTGTTCAAAGAGCTTTGCAGTTGTGATAAAGTATGGAGTTTTCTTTCGATACATTGAAAAAAAGAGTGCGGGGGTGACGACAACAGGATGGTTTGTTAATGGCTGAACGTGGTGTCTGTAAAGAAAGTGACAGCTTGTTTAAACCCATTATGGGGTTGGTATCTTCCTTCCAGCCTGTTCTGGCAACTACATGTAATTGAAATGTCAACTCCAAGAGATAGAACTGACTTCACCACAGCTATAAGTAGCCATAGCAGTGGTCACGGGTGCCTTTACATGAGGGGCCACAAACCAACCATGCCCCAGGGAAGCTGAATAATCAGCTGTGTGTCTGTGGCACTGTGGCTACCTGCCTCAGACTCCTTTCACTGCTGCTTCTGCCAGCCCCACCCAGCACTAAACTGGAGTGCTTAGCCAGTACTAATTGGGGCATGGGGGGAGAGGAAGAGTGTTCTGCTCCCTGCGGGAAGCCCTGCACACACCCATTAGTACTGGCTAAGCACTAAGGGAGTCCGGAGAAGGCAGCCACAATGCAACAGACTCAGAGCTGATGATTCAGCTGCCCTGGAGCATAGTTGGTTGGTGCCCCTTATGTAAATGCACCTGTGACCACTGCCATGTTCACCATAGGCTGGTTACGGCTCTGGACTAGGGCTGTAGCGGAATGTTGCTGCGGTAGCTATTTCCGCCGGAAACAGCGTTTCTGCAATTAGTGGTACGGCGTGGCAGAGGCTTTCATTCCACTAGTTTCATTCTGTTACTTCTGCAGTTCTGCTAATTTCATTCTACTACTTCCACAGGCTTCGCAAAATAGTGGAAACATGACATTTTAGCTACTTCTGCCATTCCGCCAGTGCCACAAAATAGCGGAACAGTGGTTTTCCGACAGTTTCCGACAATTCCGCAATTTTTCCGATAGTTTCCGAATTTCAAGAATGCTGGCGGAATTAGCGGAATATCAGCAAAAAAGCCGTGGTGTGGCACGGGCAATTCTGAAATGGCGGAATGGAATCGTGGCGCGGTAACAGCTGCTGCCGCTTCAGCCCTCCTGTGGACTTCACCCCTGTGGCATCATAATATGGATTTCTATTGATGCCCTAAAATGCGAATATCATCAGACTTTCTGATACTTTCTGGGACACCCCAAGAAGCCGATCATAGCTCCTGCCCGCACGCGTGGCTCTCCAGACTGACTCCCCACCTGGATCCTCCTCCCTGACCACTGCTCACTTGATCTGGGGTCTTCATGCTTGGCTTTTAAGAAGGGAGCAAAGTAAACAGGGCTCTACTGGTGCATGATTCACATGCACCCCCACAATAGGTCATGACTTGGCGCAAGCTGGGCAGTGACCCAGCCCAAAGGATCATGTGCTTAGTCCATTGGGTCGCATTTTGGCACTGGCTGGTGTCCAAAAATAACCAGGGTGAGTCGGGCACCCCAGATTTCACCGGGTTCTCCATTTTTGTGGGTGCCTGGTTACAGCTCTAATTTATACAGAAACATGAATAATATTTGGTTGAGATATCAAATTTGAAGAATTTGTTTTATTTGTTTCTGTGTTAGCTAAATGAATACAATTTAGTATTAATTGCCATCTTCATTTGCTGCTTGGATCTTGGTTTTGAGTTTTTATTTTGGTATTTCAGTCACTTGGGTACTTCGGTATTTCTGTATTCTGGCTTTGAATCAATTGTATTATTTCTGAATGTCATTCTTTACTTTTTTTCCCCATGTCTTCAGCAGTGGGTTTTTACTGTTTTTTGTTTGTTTATTTGTTTTTTGTTTTAACATACATGGGATTGATACATCTGTGTGATGTAATGCAGCAAAAAGTCACAAATGTAACAAATAATTAAGAAAAAGAATTTTCCTGTTACTCCAAGGCCCCAACACTCACCTGACAAACTTGACAGCCATTACAGACCTAATCCTCTCAGAATTTATCCAGTCATGTTTGGAACCAGTCTTCTTAAGATCATAACTCTCATTCTGACTGGGGAGTGATGAGTGTGAGACTGCGTGCTGTATGTGGCTGGGGCTTACCTACGCCAAGGAAGGAGTGGAGACAGAGGTCCGTGTGACTGTCTGGGAGCTGCGGAGTAGAATCCCGGAGTGGCATGAGTGACGTGGCTGGAGGGGGCGGTGCCATGGATAACCCAGAAGTGCAGGGTTAGCCCGCTTGTACAAAGTAGCACTCGCCCTTTGGGCATTAACAGGGGAGTGATGAGCCTGAGATGGCATGCTCTATGTGGCCGGGGCCGACCTACGCCAAGGAAGGAGTGGAGACAGTGGGTCGTGTGACTGCCTGGGAGCTGCGGAGCGGAATCCTGGAGCAGCGTGAGTGACGCGGCTAAAGGGGATGGTGCCATGAACAACCCGGAAGTGCAGTGCTAGCCAGCAAGTAGAAAGCAGCACTTGCCCTGCAGAGCGTTAACTGGGGAGTAACAAGCCTGAGACTGTGTGCTGTATGTGGCCGAGACCAACCTATGCCAAGGAAGGAGTGGAGACACTGGGCCATGTGACTGCCTGGGAGCTGCGGAGTGGAATCCCGGAGAGGCGTGAGTGACGCGGCTGAAGGGGGCAGTGCCACGGACAACCTGGAAGTGCTGGGCTAGCTCGCCTGTACAAAGCAGCACTCACCCTGCGGGGCATTAACTGGGGAGTAACGAGCCTGAGACTGAGTGCTGTATGTGACCGGGGCTGACCTATGCCAAGGAAGGAGTGGAGACAGTGGGCCATGTGACTGCCTGGGAGCTGCGGAGCAGAATCCCGGAGCGGCGTGAGTAACACGGCTGAAGGGGGAGGTGCCACGGTTACCCGGAAGTGTGGGGCTAGCCCGCTTGTACAAAGCAGCACTCGCCCTGCGGGGCACCGCAGGTGCGCACCGTACGTTGCGTGCCTAAGGGCTGCACGTGCAATGGTGCGCCTTTGTGCACACAGCCTTAGGCATTAGCCAGGAGCGGTCAGGAGGTTCACTCCATCTCCGCCTGGGGGACTGGGAGTGTTGTGTGTTTGGTCAACATGAACAAAAGAGAGGACAACAAGCATCATTCCTCTCTTCAGAAGATGCCCTCCCATCGAAACACAGGCACAAAGGAAAGGGCTCTGATACACGTTCTTCCTCCTTACAAATATGTAATCGGTTTGCATGTTTGGCCGATCCGGCCGAGGACTCTGATGGGTAATTCAAGTCTACTATAGACAAAGGGTACTTTCAGGCATGACGCTAACCACCCTTTAATCACCCTTGGTGGTTATTTATGCATGTTGCAGGGCTGCATAGAGCACCAATACAGCCCTGCAACATGCATAAATAATCACCAAGGGTGGTTAAAGGGTGGTTAGCATCATGTCTGAAAGTATCCATAGTGAAATGATTGTCCCCTACGAAGGGGGTTGGCTCATGCAAAAGTTGGGACTGTAATGAGGAAGAACGTCTTGTATGCCAGACCAACTTGATTGCCAGAACAGTGGAGTCTCTTTTTGCCAGTATCTCAATTTTGGATGACTCTGTAGCTAAGGTTAAGGCCCAGCTGCAAGAGATATTGGCAAAGGTGGATGACCTAAGAGACAGTGCCAAGGATACTAACCATGCTTGCCAGACCCCTGCAATGGGGGTTCTAACAGCAGGGGAAGGTCTTTTTGGCAACCCTGACCTAGGCGCCACTTGGGGATCCAGGCTAATGAGGTTTATCTGTATGTGGGGCCGGATTATGATGGGGAAATTTATAATTGGGGATGGCAGGAAGATATAATAGTTAATTTAACACAGCTTTTGGGTATAGCCATCAAAGGAGCGGATATTGACTCAATTATTCATCTTCCCTGCTGGGATCGGGTGGCTAGGTTGCAGTTAAGATTTACACATGAACATTGGGTTAGACTTGTGTTTAGGTCCAGGAAGAAGCTCTTGTGTAGAGGGATTTCTATCAACAGGGTGCTGTTGATACGGTGCTCCCCCTGTATAAACACTTATACGGGGGAGTCTGGAGATCATAGGACTAGACGTGGTCCTTGCCCTTCCCCCAAACAGGCCCACGTAGGCTTACATCAGGCCAGGGAAAGGTGACAGGGTGAAAATTTGGGTAGTGGAGGAGATACTCAGTCCAGGGTTCCTGATTCCGAAGGTTGGCAGGGCCAGAGGATGGGGGTACCAAACCTTTTGGAGGCTGATATGCAATCAATGGCAACTAAGGTTTTAGTGCCGCAGATTGAGTTTATGGATTTCAAGACAGGGGCCTCCCAGTTTAAGGATGACCAAAAGGGGTTGGACCCAGCAGAGGATTTGGGAATTATGACTAATAGCTCTGGCCGGGCGTCCCTGGAAAAAGAGTATGGGGAGCAGTATCCGCAAAGCCTCTCGACCATTCAGAAGATTGGTCTTTTTTTGGCAGGTGATGTGGAACTGAGTGATTTAGGAGATATAAGTGATCTGATTTGAAATCTTTCAGTGCTGGACCAGGATAAGATTCTGTCGAGAGCAGGTCATATAAGGGACAGTATCCAATGTATTGCGTTGGATTACATGGCACCCTGTTTGGGTCCAGCTGGTACCACATCTAGGTCCCAAATCAATTTGGATTCCCTTAGGGTGGCACAGTTTTTGGAGGTCTCAGAGTAGGGGACCCCACTTAAGGGTACCCCGGTTCAGGGAACTCCAGGCCAGCCTGCAATTTCTGTTGGACTGAGGAGGGCTAGTAATGTGGTGGTGGCTGAACGGGGTCTCCTCAAATTTGGACCCGGCCAGGCGGATTGGATTATCCTATTTAATGTTTATATTCCACCTATGTCCTCTAATTATCAGGCAGATATCTGGTAGGCTCTTGGGGAAGCCATGCTTGGGGTACAAGATCAGTATCCCTTAGCCACTATTGTGCTGTCTGGGGATCTGAATGTCCACTTAACAGCAGGACAGGTTAGGATAGACCATGGAGAAGGACCTAGCGAGTGTTAAATGCCTTTAGAAGGAAGAAGTTGCATGGAGCTTCGCTTAGAGTCCCTTATTTACAACTCCAGCTTTATTATAGTTGGGGAAGATTTGCTTCGGGATCCAGTGAAGGGTTGTACCTTTATAGGCCCCCAGGGTAGGAGTGCTATTGATTTAATTCTAACAAATCATGAGGCCATTGGTAGATTCAGCAATTTCATGTTAATTACCAGGCCGGAAAGTGATCATCTGGCCCTAAGTGTGGATATATCAACTCAGGGATGGGCTGAAACCACCGAGGTGGCAGAACCCTCTGACAGCTTAGCTAGGAGAATTAAGAGGACCTCTCAGGCCCTATTGATTACCCAAATTCAGGATATTTGTGCCATTGGGAAGCTTATAGGGTTGAGCTCCCAAATTCTGCTTGCACAGGACAATCCAACTGTCCTACAGTGCTATGAGGAAATTATTGACAGTTTCCAGGAGGCATTCTTGGTTAGGAATGCCAAACAACATCCTCAGGGAAAACATCCCTGGTATGACTTAGAGTGAATTGTCAAAGACTTGGCTTATTGCCTCCAACAGGAAGTGGGTTAGGGATCCTGATCCTGAGTATCAAGAGAGGTTTCAGAAGGACAGAGCATTTTATGCAACGTTACTGAAAAATAAGAGGGCCGGTTACTATAACAGTATTTGGGCCCATTTGGTTGTAGCCCAAAGGACAGGGATATTCACAAATTTTGGCAAATCCTAAATAAGACAATCAATCCCCAGACTACCGCTAGTAGCCCTAGGGTATCCAGCACTGCCTGGGAAGTTTTCTTTGGCCAACTTTATGAGGACTCCTATGAGCTGGATGTTTCCAGCCAGGGAATACGTAGGGGAGATGGGTCAGCTTTGGATTCCCAGGGTGCAGGGGTAGACTTTCCCAAGGATTTGATTGTTGAGCTAATTCTTTCATTAAAATCAAATAAAGCCTCTGGACCGGATTGTATCACGGCAGAGATGCTGCCGGCAGTACCCCAGTGGTGGGCGCTTGTGTTATGCAAAGTATTCAATAATATCAGTATGCATATTAAGTTCCCCCCTTCTTGGCAGCAGAGCTGGATCGTCCCAATTTTTAAGAAAGGGCTTGGATCTGATCCAGCCTGTTACTGGCCTATAAGCCTGCTCTCAGTGGTGGGCAAATTATTTGCAAGGTACCTATTGAAGCATCTAGAGAAATGGGTGGAGGGGAATTCAATCATCCCTCAAGAGCAGTTTGGATTTGGTAGAGGGAAATCAACGACAGATTGCTGTTTCATACTTCAGCATATAATCCATAAATATCAGAGGATTAGGAAAGGTGAACTATATTTGGCATTCGTTGATTTAACAAAAGCCTTCGATTCAATCCCCCGAGCTAGACTTTGGGGAAAGCTTTCTGTGTTAGGGATCAATAATCATATTTTGTCGCTTATAATCCAGTTATATTCCAACAACCAAGCCAGAGTCAAACTAGGCTTAGGTAACCAGCTGAGTAAGGACATCTCTATCCAAAGGGGGGTCAGACAGGTGTGTGTGTTGGCCCCACTATTGTTTAATGTCTACCTTGCTGACCTTGTCAAATCCCTGTCAGCAGATAACATTCATGCTCCTAGAGTTGGCACACACCATCTGAGCATGTTGCAGTTTGCAGACGATTTAGTCCTCATCTCTCAGACAGCAATGGGGCTGAAGCGCTTGATACGAGAGCTGGATGGATATTGTGCCTTAAATGGATTATCGCCTAACCCCCAGAAATCTAAAGTTATGATCATGGGCAGCCGTAAACCATTAATGAAGTGGGAAATCGCAGGGCAAGCGCTTGAAGTAATCCAATTTTTCACATATTTGGGGGTAACCTTCTCAAGTAGTGGTACGTGGACTAAGCATATTTAGGGGCGGGCAGCAAGAATGGCGCAACTTGCTGGTGCGATGGGTAGGGCAGCCCGAACTTCATGGAGAGTTCCAGTTTCAACTTTTCTAAATGCATACAGAAATAAGGTCCCACCCTCGTCTGTTTTTGGATTGGACATCATTCCCCAGCCAATAATAAAACCACTGGAGAGGGTCCAGGACTTGTTTTTGCGCCGGATTCTCCAAGTGGGGAAGGATGTCCCAGGTCCAATTCTGAGGGCAGAGACTGGTATGCATTCTATCTACTTGTATGCCAAGGCTGCTGTTATCCGATATTGGCTGAGGTTACTCTCCCTTCAAGAGAACTCCCTTCCACGACTATGTCTGTGTGAGGAATTGTTGTATATAGGCCCTAGAGGCTACCCATAGCTTAGGTACCTGGCCCATCTCCTTCAAAGTCAGGGTTTCTCCTTCGCCTACTTTGCAGGTAGGTCTTTAGCAGTGATTAAAAGAGAAGTGCAAGTTAGGCTAGAGGACATTGACCGGCAAGAGGCCATGGAGGCCCTGGGGAGTTGGAAGGTTCCCCCTTGGCTCAGGTTAGTCAAGCTTGGATGGGGGATGAAAACTTACTTGGATATGCTTCCGAGCCACAGACTTCGAAGGAGCTATACCCTTCTTCGGTTTCAGCTGGTCCAGATGACAGTAGTGGAAGGGAGATATAAAGGTGTTTTCTATGCCAGGCGACTGTGTACCTGCTCCCGGGGGGGGGAGGGGGGTATGTGGAGACGATGGAGCATTTTCTGTCAACCTGCTCTTATTATAATGACCTTAGGGTAATCTGGCTCCAATCACTTTTTTGTGATGTGTTGTTCACAGAGCCAGGCCAAGGGTCTAGGGGTCTCCTTTCCTTGTCCAAAGAGGAGGATGTTGCGGCCCTTGCAACTTATATATGGCTGGCGTCTCAAAAATGAAAGGTGGTGAAAAACTAATTATAAGGGGAATCCTGCTTGGTTTATTAGGATTTTCCCCTAACTGCAAATGGTAATGGAATTGAGACTGTGTTATTTTAAGTTATAGGGTGGATTTGTATGTTTTAATATTTGTGTTATATATTTATATTGTGCAGTTCGATTGGAAGGCTATAGCGAAAGCTGATGCCTAAATAAATAATAATAATTTTTAAAAAAAATTAAGAAAAAGTAACCAAAGTCATCAAAATGCCAAAGTGAAGTAAAAGAAGAGAAAAAGAGACAAAGAAGTGAATTCTGCAACAGTGATGAAGACAAATTCAGATAGTAATTCATAGGGCGGGGGGGAGGATTGGGAATTTACTTTGTGAATACAGAATGCTATATTTGGTTCAACAATTACATATACACCACATTTACTCTGAGAAATGAAAAACAAGCCAAATGTTTGTTTATTTAACATTCTCTGAAGGCCCATGACAAATATAAGAATAAGAATACAGAAAACATATCAAAAACTCCCACTGCCCCAATGTTAGGCAAAACAGAAAAGACTTGCATTGCTTCTGGAAGACTCTCATGCGTTGATGAACCCAGAGGAAGTGAATTCCATAATACAGAGGCAGCCTCCACGGACATTTCTCTGTGTGCCCCTGCGGTATGAACCTGATGAATACATGGTACCTGTAAGGGGGCTCGCCCCATTGACTGCAGGGCATGTAGGGGAGGAGGTGGTCTTTCAGATATGTTAGGGCCACACAACAGATATTTTTCTGATTATATTACAGATAGGAAAACTGAGGTACAAAGAAATAATGTGATACTCAGTGAGTTGAGAAAAGGCAGAACCATGTATGGAACTCAAGAATCTTGATCCAGAGATTCAGAAAACTCCATCCCTCTTGGAGACACAGGGTGAAAACAGACATGACGCTAACCACCCTTTAACCACACTTGGTAGTTATTTATGCATGTTTCAGGGATGCATAGGGCACCAATACAGCCCTGTAACATGCATAAATATTAAATAACCACCAACGGTGGTTAAAGGGTGGTTAGCGTCATGTCTGTTTTCACCCACAGTTGCTCAGAAGAGCTGTTGGATATGCATTTGTGTATATTATAACACAAATTCAGTGTTGCAGAAAACAGTTGTACAAATTAAACCCTGCGTTCAATTTGGCACGTTTAAGAACATAAAAAAAGAAGAGAAAGTTCCTTCAGCTTCAAGGCAACGATAATTTACATGTCAACAAGTTTCATGAGATTATTGCAGCGTTATTCAACAAAAAATAGTTACCATGACAACAGCTGTCATGCTACCTGTGAGATTATGAGGAAAGAAGGACAGTTAGGCAAACGTTTGATGAGAAAGCTTATTTGACCTAGTGCATACAAACAGGAGGTTGTATTGACCACTGTTGCCTGTGTGGCGATCATCAGTTAGGTAAACCGCTGTAGTGGCAGATTTTCAAACGCAGTGAATCTTAGACTAACATATACCAGTTGATAAATAATAGCAAGTCCTTCCTCTTTGCCAAGATACTGTTAATACTGAGCCAGTCTGGTGATTAGATCTCTTAAATCAACTAGAGATTTCTGTTTGCCAACATTTGGGGGTGTAGAAAAATGAACAAGAATCTATTATTTTTATTTTATTTTTTAAAGGATAAGAGGAAAAGCCCCTGGGAAACTGAGAAATCTTAGTTCTACTAGATTCCAGCATGGTCACATTTCCCTGTTGTCACCAGCTATTACAATCTTTCAACAAAATGGTTGCTTCATTGAATATGGATTCATGTAAATTTCAGATGCTATGTGTTCAGTCCTCCAGGACATACAAGTTTTATTTTTTCCAGTGCACACATTTCATCAGCGCACCACAGCCATTGCTTTCATACTCCCCATGGCAGTGTGTGCATTTTTCTTTCTGACTAATGTGCAGGATCTGCACCCTGACTCACATAAAAGCACAGCCAAAACAACAGAACAACCCTACCCGAGCTCACACGTCTTCTTTTTTATGAAGGCTTTTAATCTTAGTTTGTCAGCAAACAGAAGCCTTCTTACCTAGCCCTCTATAAAAAGAAAATCCAACAACTTTTATCGGTAACTACGTCTATGGCTGTTAACACATTACAAGGGAGAAACTCTGGAGCCCGGTGCTAACAGAGTGAAACAGTGAATAGTGTAATCACATTAGGAATGTTCATTAATTAAAATCTGTTGAACCCCTTTGCAGTCCACATTTAATCACTGTGTCATTAGCATTGCAGATATGTGTCTCAGGGAAAGATGAGGAAAGTTTTCGAAATTACCAAGTTAAAATTTCCCCATATATCTAGCTGTAAATGCATTTGTATTACATGAGGCGGTAGTAGGTGCAAAAAAAAAAAAAAAAAAAGGAGAAACACTGATTATGTCTTTGGATCAGATTATATAAAACTGCTATATTATTATAATTAGGATGGCAGTGAGTTGGACTATAATAGTGGCTTTCTTGTAAAAATGGCACCATGTCAAATTTAGTCTCTCACTAAATGAGTTTGTTGTAGAGCTGACAAAAGAATAAACAAGCTCCAAATGCAGTTGAAATTAAACACAAAGAAAGAATCTTAGTGGCTCATTTTGAGGGCACTAATTTGGAAAGGGCAAATGCTTAACACGGGATCTTCCATGCAACCTTGGTAATTTTAACATATGCCATTTAATATATAGAAACAAAGTTTGTTCTGGGTGGGGTGTGTGTGTGTGTGTGTGTAGATATTTATTTCCCAAATGGACACAAAATCAGTTGCATTGCAAGCCCAGTTCTATAATAACGTGTAGGAAGCCCGCTGGGTTAAGAGGAATGTAAAATAGTTTATAGATCAGAACATGGTTGTATATGTCATCCCAGTATTGGCAGGAGGTATTGTTATTGGTTAGTGAACTTTCCTAGTTCTTGCTTTACCTGAACAAGGCCTTCAAAAGGTTCCTTCCTGGTGACTTGGTATCCACAGCATGGCAAGGGTAGGCAAACTTCCCAAACCCAAGAACCGCATACCAAACTTTTCAGATTTCAGAGATACACAAGACACTGGAGATTTTGACTTTCCCCAATCTTAGGCCGCATTCCCATCTCTGGTGGTGGTGGCATTAGAGAGAGCAGCAAGGGAAGACGCAGCAGCGGGGAGGAGCCAGATGGCAGGAAAAGAGCCAGTGCGAATGGGGATCTGCTGCGGCTTTTCTCGCACATGTCAGGGCAGGACTTTGTGCCCTGACATGCACGAGAGAAGCCGTGGCAGATCTCTGTTCACACCAGCTTTTTTCCTGTCATCCGGCTCCTCTTCGCTGATTCATCTTCCCTCGTCGCTTTCTCTGCCACCGCCACCACTGCAGATGTGAATGTGGCCGCAGTATTTAGTTATAATAAATTCATTTATTTATTTATAATAAAATTTGTATGCCACCCCCTCCTGCTAAAAGCATCTTGGGGCAGCTAACAACATATTAAAACAATTTTAAACAACAATAATACAATTTGTGGAGTCCCGTAGGGTGCCATTCTGTCTCCCCTCTTCTTTAACATCTATATGCAGCCATTAGGGAAGATCGTGAGAGGATTTCAGGGCATGCAGTGTCATCAGTATGCAGTATGCTGATGACACTCAGCTCTACCTCTCTTTTTCCATCGACCCAGGTCACGCAGCCTCCCTATTTCCCCAGTGCCTGTCAGCTGTGGGGGCTTGGATTAGGCTGAGCCATCTGCAATTGAATCCTGACAAGATGGAGGTGATGTTGGTGGGCGAGGGCTTTGGGGAACTAGGGGTGGTTGAATCTCCTCTTGTTGGGCGGGGTTCGCCCTCCCCTGGTGTCTCAAGTGTGGAGTCTGGGTGTGTGCCTTGATTCATGGCTAAGCCTGGAATCTCATGTTGTAGCTGTGGCAGGGAGTGTGTTCCAGCAGTTACATCTTGTCTGGCGGCTTCGGCTGTATCTCTCAGACTCTGACCTCGCCACTGTCATCCATGCCTTCATCACC